>CM053774.1:49701046-49766797 GCA_028658325.1 Potorous gilbertii | reverse complement strand
GCCTATAGAGCAACCAGTTTGAAATGTCCAGTAGGCAGTTGGTACTGAGAGAGACTAGACCTGGATATTTAGATCTCTCAGGTAGAGATGATCATTGAACCCATTGGGAGCTGATACTGAGATTCCCAAGAGAAACAGTGTAGAGAGAAGATGACCCAGAACTTGTAGCATGCCCGCAGTTAAGAGGCAGGAAATGAATGAAGATCTCACAAAAGGGATGGAGAATGAACTTTGACACAGGTAAGAAAATAACCAAGACAGGACAGTATCACAAAAACCAAGAGAGGAGAAAGTGTCTAGGAAGAAAAAATGGTCAGTTGTGTCAAATGCTAAATAGAAGTCAAGAAAGATGAAGACACAAAAGAACTTTGAATCTGGCAATTAATATACTGGTAACTTTGGAGAAAGTTGTTTTAAAAGAGTGATGAAGTCAGAAGCCAGATTGTAAAGGGTGGAGACATGAGAGGAGAGGATGCTGGAGCCAGGAATAGAGTTGTTTTTGTTTGGATGGTTTGGTTGGTTTTGTTTTGAAGGAATTTGACTAGAAAGAGAAGTCAAAAGGTAGGGTGATACTTAGAAAGGATAGAGTTTAGGGAAGTTTTTTGTTTTTAATGTTGAAGGAGACATTCATGTTTGCAGACAGAGAGATCAAGAGAGACAGAGAGAGAGAACGTGAGCGAGAAAGACAGAGAGAGGAAGAGAGAGAGAGAGACTGAATTTGGAGAAAGGAGATAGTGACAGGAGTAATATTTATCACATCATTCCTATTACTTTACTGATATTAGTGATATTGCCTGGAATAAATCAAAGCTACATTTTGGAAACCAAATTTTTATCATGTTAGCTGCTTTTTGACTTCTTGCCCTCGGTGACATAAAGCCAGCTCAACACACTTTGTACTTGGCCATTTTCCATCCCCTAGGCAGTAATAAAATTTTATAGTATTTGAATTTCCAAACTGGAACTGAAAGAAATACACATGTAATACACTGGAATAAGAAATCTTTCTGGGTTTTTTAATCATCTTATTCACTTCACGATCTGTTAGGTCACTTTTAAGTCAGCCAACTCAACATTTATTAAGTTTTAAGTACCCAAATTATACCCAGGGCAATAAAAAAGGAATAGAAAAGTCTTTACCTTCAAGGAACTTAACATCTAGCTGTGAAGTCGGAACACAAGTAGCACATATGGAGAAGCTTTTAGGAAACAGAATATGTAATACAGGCAAGTGCAAATGTATATAGTACAAATTGATTCCTACTGAAGGGATTAGGGCTTGGAATTGGACTGGAGTCCTAGCTCCAACACCGACCTTTAATGAATCATGTCTTGCATTGACTGATTTTTTCACTGTGTCTCTGTCCTCCCATCTGTAATATGGGGTTATTAGAATCACAGAATATTACCAATAGGAAAGGACCCTAGAGATTGCCTGGGCCATCCTGTGCATTTTATGGAGAAGGATTCTGAGGCCCAGAGAAGCAACTCATTTCATTTCTCAGGGTCTCGGTTTCCTCAGGTTTAAAAATGAAATTCTTCTAAAATAGTGATAGATTCAAGGTACAGAATGAGATACATTTGTTTAACATAGACAATGAGGGGATTACTTTGCTTGCCTATATGTGTTTGTTACAAGGAATTTGTTTTCCTTTTTCTTTTTCCTTTGGAGTGGCAGTGAAAGAGAGAGAAGAAAATGGATTTCTGTCAATTTTTTAAAGTTTAATTTAAAAAATAAAAGCAGTGTGATAGAGTAAACACTAACTCTGACATTTGGGTTCAAATATTGTTTCAACCATTTAGTATTTATGTAGCCTGGAATAAGTCCCTTTATCTCCCTAGACCTCAATTTCCTCATCTTTAATATGAGAGGATTGAATTGGACAACTTCAAAAGTCCCTTCGAATTTTAAATTCCTATGAACCCATAAAATGGGCTCCAACGGGCCCTACAATGATGTGATATTCTAATTGTGTCAGGAGTAACCTGGGGAGAAAATTAATTCACAAAATGGCAGCTTGCTGTTCATTGTGACCTGATGCCCTTAGAAAAATGCTGGGATTGGAATAAACTGACTTGTCCTTGCCCAGGACTGTGCTAGAGTCAGCTTGGAAAGGTTTTTGAAAACCAGTTGTCAAATTTTCAGTATGAATATTTACACTCAGAATGATAGCTACAAAACAGGGTTTAATTTATGGTTTTGTTGATTATCTATACAATAAAATTTTAATAAAGAGAAAGTGTTAGTAATGCAGATTAAACTTTAAAATGTGTCCTCTGTACATTTTGTTTTACTCGAGAGCAGGTTGTTAAACATTTACCAGCATACCTCTGTCCCAGCCTAAACCTTCATAGAAAAAATCCTACACACATAACTATCTGTATGTGTTCCAGCAACATTTAAATATCCCATTATTTAGGCCAAAGGGAAAGTGTCCTGAAATAGTGCCAGCAGGTATTCATGACCTACCAAGCATTCAACCATTTGTCTAAAGTGCTACCACTCTATTATGCTACATGTGAATGCATGGCCATGCTTAACCACAGTGTGTATGTAGGATACTTTTGGCTCAAAGAGTATTTTGAAACGCAGCTGAGAGGGGTTTATCCCCATCATTTGCCCCCCTAAGACACAAATGAAGAATACCCAAGTACATTGTTTAAAGCAGGTATATTTGACAGTTAAATGATGCCTATGGACCTTTGCTCAGAAAAAATGTTCATAAATATAATGTTCTTATATTTCTATATATAATTATATATATAATATTCTTAAATATAAAATAAAATATAGGATTACAAAGAAAACTAATTATTTTGAAATATAATTATCAAATAAAAAAGAAAAACACAGAAACTCCAGATTAAGAAACCCTGATTTGAAGGTTCCTGGACTTACAGTCAAAGAACTTGAGTTCAAATTCTAGCTCGGATACTTCCTACCAATATGATCTTTGTGCCTCAGTTTCCTCATCCATAAAATCAAGGTGTTGCACTAAATGATCCAGGGTAATTTCCATCTCTAGAACTAAAATCTATAATTCTACGGTCCTGGGTTTGAAAGGATGGTAAGGTCTAGTGAAAATAACACCTGATTAAAAGCTCAGGCAGTTTGGGTTCTAATCCTGGCACTACCTTAAGTAGACATATGAGATCCACAGCAAGTCATTTCTCATGTACAGTGATCCCATTTTTCATTATCTGTGAAATGAGCATAGTGGACAAACTGATAGAAGGTTCCTCCCTATTCTAACATTGCCTGATAAAATACACCCTTGATTGAAGGGTGGTGTCTCTGAAATAGAAGCCCAAGTGTCCTCATGGTGGTGAGGTCATGGTGCACAGCTGTGACCTATTTCAAGTAAGCAGGTGATAGCTTTTGGTCTCCTCCTATGATTTTACTTCTCAGGGAGGAGACAACTTAAAGTCTGTCTCAGAAAGCAATTTGAGACCCCCCCTGACTGTGTAAAAAGAGGAGGGGGAAGGAAGGTTTTCCTCAAGGAACAAAAAAAATTTCCTTCTTGCTCCCAAATGAATGGGCAAAGTTTTTGGAGTAGGCTACTTAGTCTGTCTGTCTCTCTTTCTGTCTGTCTCTCTGTCTCTGTCTGTCTGTCTTTCTGTCTCTGTTTCTCTGTCTCTGTCTCTCTGTCTCTCTCTCTGTCTCTCTCTCTCTCTCTCTCTCTCCTCCCCCCCCCCCGCCATGGCCACTTTGTGACCAGCGTCTGATGCAGTCATTTCTATCCTGGGTCTCGACACCTGAACTGGGACACAACAAACAAGTCGATCCCATATGCCTCCAACTGCAGGATTATTTTTCCTGTTGGAAACATATCTGGGAAGAGAAAAACAATAAAAGGGTGTAGGTTCTCATAACTACCACAACTCTGCAAATGCCAAGTGCTCTCTGCCAGCTGGAAATGAAAAGGATTTTTGGAGGGGGTGGGAAGGAGGGTTTTGTGAAGGGAATTTGTCAAACTGAGAATTAACCAAGCATTTTGCTGGAATTATCTCCCAGAGCCCTGACAAGTTTGGCCCAAATTTTTAATATAATAAATGTATGAATAATTGCTGACATATCTATAGCAAGGCCATTTGCATGCATTATATCATCTGACCTTCACAGTCCTGTGAAACAGGTAACACAGATTTTGCTCTTATTGTTACAGATGAAGAAACTGAGGCTCTGTGATGTTGACTGATAACGTGGCCAAGAGCACAAAGTTAATAAAGTGTTGGGATTAGGATTCAAATCAATGATTTCCTGGCTGCAACTACTGGCTTCTACTACTCCATATTGGAGATATGCATTGGGTTGTGGCCATTACAAGAAGCATCTGACAGCATTGACAGATAATGTATTTTTCAAGGATTTTTCATGTTTTCATTTTAAAAAATGGTGCCTTGAGGCAGACCATTTCCTACAATTATTGTATCCTCAGAGATAGCTATGAGACCATGATTTGGTGTCTCAAACACTGATTAACTGCTTGAAAAACATCTAGGTGGTCTAGTGGATAGAGTGCCAAGCCTAAAGTCAGGAAGACTTAACTTCTTGAGTTCAAATCTAGCCTCAGACACTGGGAAAGTCATTTAACCCTGTTTGCCTCAGTTCCTCAACTGTAAAAAGAGCTAGAGAAGGAAAGGACAAACCGCCGCCATATCTTTGCCAAGAAAACCCCAGATGGGGTCAGGAATATTTGGACACAACTGAAACCATTAAACAACAACAAAATATGTAAGGCACTGTAGATACAAAAAGAGGAAAATTAGACAACCTCTGCCCTCTTGTAGTTTATGGAGTGCGGAAAGATGAGATGCATACAAAAATAATTATAACACAAGTTAGATTAAATATGCAGATGAAATCAGACAGCCACAGATCAAACCTTCACTTCCCTCAAGGATGCTGACTCAGGAGACCAGGAAAGGCCTCATGGAGGAATAGCTGACCTTTGAAGGAGCTGAAGAATCTCAGCTAGTCAAAATGGAAGTTTGCCACACTCTGTTCCAGCCACAAGGGGATGGTGTGTGCTAAGGCACCGGAGGCATAAACTAAGACTGGAGATGTATGTTGAATTCATATTCGGAAAGATCTAATTGCCGAGCTAAGGAGTTTGTATCATTTCTTATTCCTTTGAGGAAGGCAGAGTGGTGGAATGGACAAAGTATTAACCTGGGTACAAATCTCTCCTCAGTTACTTAGAGGCTATGATGTAACTATGATGGCCCTTGGTAAATCTCATGAGTTTCCTTGTTTGAAGCTTTCTGAGCCTCAGTTTTCCCATCTGAAAAACTGAGACAGTAACAGCACACATCTCATAAGGTTGCTCTGAGGATCAATAAATGATCGCAATATGACTAGCTAGTTTTATACAGTGCTTTAAGATTTGCAAAACACTTTAGAAAGGATCTCTTATTTTATCCTCACATCAAACCATTATTTTTCCCATTTAATAGATAAGGCCATCTAAGCAACCAGGGTTGCCCAGGGTCATACAGCTGGTAAATATCTGAGGCAGGATTCAAACTCAAGTCTTCCTGACTCTAAGTCACTCTACCTACTGTTCTACTTCATCTGCCTAAGATGAGATAATGCTTGTAAAGCCCTGTACAAATCTTAAAGTTTTATACAAATGTGAGCTATTTTTTAAATTTAGTAAGCAAGGGGATGTGTCACTGAAATTGGGTATAACTGATCTGAATATTAGAAATATTACTTTGGCAGTGGTATGAAGGATAAGTTGGACTTGAGAGAGATTGGAAGCAGAGAGAACAGGGTACTGATAATAGCACAAATAGAGGCAATGTGGGCCCGAACCAGGGTCTTTGTAGGTAGGGGTGAGAGATTTTAAAGCTAGAATCAAGAGTATTTGGCAACTCATTGTATTTTGAGAGTAAGGGAAAGGCAAGAGTCAAGAATGATTCTGGAAAGTCTCTTAAGTCAGGTTCATTGAGTGAATGGTAATGCCAAGTACAGAAATTAAGAATTTAAGGTGAACAAGTCTAGGAAGGAAGACAAGGAGTTGAATTTTACATTAAGTAAACAAAAAATCATGTTGTGTATGAGTTAGATCGCTGTGGGGCACGTTACTTTTACCCTACAAATGAACTTGCTAGTGGGAAAGCCAGGTGAAAATACCCAGGAGGCATTTGGAAATGTAGGACTAGAACTGAGTGTATATTCATTCTTCATTGCCGAAGAAGACTATGCCATCGGAGAAATAATGACATGACTTGCACTTGACTCTGATTTGAGTGAGGGAGGGGCTGTGCAGGTCACCAGCCTCACTTCTCCTCCAGAGCCATCTGAATCCAGTGACCAGATATTCATCAGGATGACTAGAGATGACCCAGGATGAGGCAATTGGGGTTAAGTGACTTGCCCAAGGTCACACAGTTAGTGAGTGTCAACTGTCTGAAGTAAGATTTGAACTCAGTTCCTCCTGACTCCTGCACTGGTGCTCTATCCACTGCACCACCTAGCTGCCACTTAGGTGGTCAAGTGGATTGAGTGCCAGTCTGGAGTTTGGAAGACTCATCTTCTGGAGTTCAAATCTGGCCTCAGACATTTACTAGCTGTGTGACCCTGGGCAAGAACTCAGTGTAAGGGTTAGAGAGATAGATTTGGAAATCATATGCATACATGAAAATTAGAGCCAAGAGGGTAGATGGGATTTTTCAAGGGAGAGGAGAAAAGGATCAAAGATCCCCTGAAAGATAGCTCTTCCAGAAGATTAAGAAGACAGAAAAAAAGAGGGCCAAGAACAGGGCCTTTAAGAATTCTCACATTTATGATTTGGGAGGAGAAAGGGAGACTGAGAAGTAGCTTCCAGGGGTAAGAGAGCTAAGATAGATCTGTGTCATGGAATCTAAAGAAAGAGAAGATTATCACAGAATATCAATTAAAGCCAGCATGGCATAGTGAGAGATGGTGTGATATCATGGAAAAATGACTGTTATTGGAGGCAGAAAAATGGGTTCCAATTTTTGCTCTGCCCCTTGCTATGGACTAAACATATGACCTGGGGCAACTCATTTAATCTCTCTGATTGTTGGATTCCTCACACATAATCATTTTTGTAAGACTGTTGTGAGGATTATATAAGATAATGTGTATATATACACTGCTTTGTAAATAAAAAAATTGACATTAATGGAAACTACTATTACCATAAATACTATAATGTTCTATCCAAAATTCCCTATATAAGATGTAAAATTCCCCAATGACCGTTGATAAGGACTTTGTTCTAATATCTATGCTTTTTTTTTTTTAATAAGGTGAAAATGTCTTGCCTCGTCCTGGTTGTCCCATTTATACTAACACAGAGGATGACTGACAGTTCACAGCTGGGTCATGGATCTGGGTTTAATTCTTGAACTTGGTCTTGGAATTTAAAAGGGAGTGCTGAGAGCCAGGAAAATGGTTCATTCAAGCTAGGAGGTCAGACAGAAACAAGTGCTACACTCACAGACTTGGTTTCTTGGTGAGAAGTCCACCTAGCTATGTGCTCCTTCCAGGAAATCAAGGAAGTGGTGGGAGATGAAGGAAATCAAAGAGAGAAGTTTCTAAACCAATCAGGAAATGGAATTACAGGGAGCAGCCAGGGACAGAGCCACAATGAAAGAGCAAAGCTGGAATTTACTCTTCTTTGGGTCTGCAAATTAAATGGATTGTGTGGGTTTGAAGAAAGGTGCTAAACCACCTTAGGGCTGTTCCCTTGCAGAGGGCCCATGACCCAAGGATGGTACTATCAATTTAGAGAACTCTAAAGGTCCCTGAAGAGCAAGAGTGTACTAGTAAATATTTAACAACTAGTTTTTAAGTTTAAAACTTTTAAATTTAGTTTATATTATTAATATTTTCTCCTTCCTAAATCTAGATAATCAACAAAAAAATAAATCCAATAAGATATTTGCTCATTTCAGAGATATAGATGTTCACACCTGAAAATTCAACAATGGACTTGAAGAAGACAGGTTGAGCTGCCTCCATTACATCTCTGCTGGAAGTGGGGGCTGTTTTATTCTCTGATAAACCTATGTGTGGATGAAGGGTCCTCAGGCTTTTATATGGAGGACTATATAAGTCCATGGGAGAAGGTACGGCTTACCAAAAGAGGAGAGTTATTTTAACTGTTTATGGACTCAAGTATGAACCCTCTGTATTTTGCATTTTTTTTGGCAGGTTAGATAAAGCATGTTCTACAATCAGTGTTAACCTGAGTACTTATGTGAGACCTAGGGAACCCCTTCTTTTTTTGTAGAGAACTAAACATCAACCAGGGGTATTTAGGTGATGCAGTAGACAGAGCACTGGGCCTGGACTCCGGAAGACTCATCTTCTTGAGTTCAAATACGGCCTCAGAGCTGTGTGATTCTGGGTAAGTCACTTAGCCCTGTTTAACTCGGTTTCCTTATCTGTCAAATGAGCTGGAGAAGGAAAGAGCATGGGGTCACAAAGAGTCAGATACAACTTTTTAAAAAGACTCAAAAAGACATAAGCTAAATTCTGATCATCTTGGGGAAAACATAAGCCAAAGAATAACTTGAATCAGAAAGTCCCCCAAATTGAACCCAATTTATACAAACCCAAAGCTTCAGCTTTGGTTCATGAGTTAGATAAGAATGGTCAAAGAAGACTGAATAGAAACTATTGACTCAGGCAATTAAAAGGTTTCTTATAATCTTGAAGAGAGAATTTTCAATCAAGTAGTTAGGTAGATCACGAGTTTTATCAAGCACTTAGGATATGCTGTGCTAAGCAGTGGTAACAGTTGCTGAGAACTGAGGAGTGAATAGGTGGTAAGGGAGAAGAGGCAGTGAACAGAGACTGTTGCCCAGAAAGGGAACTTCAAGTGTGCCCAGAGAAGGCAGTGTTTACAAATTATCCAACATGGCTACAAATCTGCCTTACAATGTGGCCAAATGTGAAATTAATAGCAGGGAACTAAATCCCAGAGTCATTGTTGAAACCCACTACAGGCATCAGGTGGCATGTAGGAAATAAAAATGGTGGGAATGGTATTTGGGAAGCAAGTAAGAGTGACTGCAATATGGGGTGAAAGCTTATGAGGTAGGAGCTTCTGAACATTTGGATTCAGATCCTGAAAGGAACTATGATTTGGGAATAATTAACAACAAATCCAATAACATCACTGCTCCTATTCATAGTGAGAAAGGATGGCGCTGGATTTGTCTTTCTGAGCTGGATAATTTCAAATGATTGATGATGGTCATTACTCTTGAGACCTACTGGTCTAGGGCATTATGTACATGATGTTGAACTCAATACTCTCTTTGACCAATGGAGCATTTTCTTATTTAAGGTTGGCGTGTCATCAGTTTCTTTTATTTTCCTCTCTCCTTCTGAGACTCTAAGCTAATCTATGAATGACTGTTACAAAAGATTCCCTTTATCCACTTTCTAGACTCTATGTTTCAAGTCTTCTCTTTCAATCTCTTTTTCCATTTCTTATAACTGAAATCTATCTGCTTCCTCAAAAAGGGAAACCTGAACTTCTTTCAAGGAATCTCATCTGATTAAAAGCCTGCTTGGAATGGTAGGAACCATCCATTCTGAATTGTAAATGAGCTGACAAGCAGCTTGCACTGAAAGTGGATTCCCCACAAACAAACCCACAAACCAGAGTTTCAGACACTTATTCTTTATTTTGCCGACGTTTTCCTATCATGGCTATCCTTTAACTTAGATTCCTCAGCATAGCCTGATGAGAAAAGCATGGGAGTCAGGAAACAGGTTCTATCTTGAATAGCTATGTAACATTAAATTCCTCTCTTTTCCTCAATTTTCTCATTTGTCAGATTGGATATACACATACTTCCCTACCTACCTATAAAAGTCATTGTAAGACTAAAAGGAGATAATAGCTTGGAAAATATTTTGAAGAATTAAAATCACAGCTAAAGAATGAAATTATTTTTTAATCACCCTCTCTTAGGATAGGCACATCAATCAATCAGCAAGCTCCCCATGATTTTACCTAGAGTTGTAGTAGGCAATGACTGTTATAAAAACAAAAGCAAAAAAAAAAGGGAAATGAAGAAAAACATGTATAGAATGTAGTATACAGAGAGACTGTATAATTCCTTGGATGAAGATTGGACTTACCAAAAAGAAAAGAGAGTTATTTTAACTCTTTATGAATTCAAGTATGATCTCCTCAGTACTTTGCAGTTTTTTTGTCAAGTTAAATAAAGCATGTTCCATAATCAGTATTAACCTTAGTATTTGCCTCAGAATCAGATCTGCACAACTTGGCAGTAGGTAGGGACCAAAATTAAAATGGGTTAAACTTCTTCAGACAGCAGGTAGATTACATTAGAGACAGACTAATGATGGTTGGTTGCCGCAGCTTACGTGACCAACAGAGGAATGCCCAGTGGCGACTCTACAATTTTTGCGGGCCACTCAAAATTCTTTGTCTGACTCATGGGCTCTATGTTGTGCAGGTCTGAAGTTTAAAAAAGAATGTAAATGAAACAGGGACAGCAAAATTAAGTGTTGAACTGGGTGACACTGAATCTCTAATAGAATTTCAGGGTAGTAAAAACTCCTATCAGTTGGAGTGGTTAGATAAGGCTCAGTAGAGGAGGTGGAACCAGAACTGGGCTTTGAAGGATGGTTAAGATTTAGATATAATAACTCACAGGTGCACAGCTCTTTAAGGTTTGCAAAGCACTTTCCTCACAACAACCATTTTTGCAAATATTGTTCCTCTCACTTTACAAGTAACCCTCAACTCAGGGGGTTCCTTCTCCTGAGAAGCTCTGAATCACATCAACACATATTCACCTGAGGGGGAAGACCTGACCCCAAATATGGAGGATCTGTTTTTTCTGTCTCTGGTTCATTGCCCCCACCTTGGAATAAAATTTAGGTGAATCTCTACATTAAAGTGTAGGTATGATCAATGCGTACGGTCTTCTCAAAAGTACATATGCATTTACCTTCTAGAAAATGTTTTGTTCAGTAGTTTCCGATTCTATACCCCTATTTAGGGTTTTCTTAGCAAAGACAATGGAGTAGTTTTCCATTTCCTTCTCCAGCTCATTTTGTAGATGAGGAAACTGAAGTAAACAGGGTTAAGTGATTTGTCCAGGGTCACTCAGCCAGTAAGTGTCTGAGGCCAGATTTGAGGTCAGGAAGATGAGTCTTACTGACTCCAAGCTTGGTATCCACTATGCCACCTAGCTGTCCTTATCCCTGGGGACAAATGAGGAGTTGTCATTTCATCCTAGCAAGGCACATGTCACTCGTTAAAGAGCCAAAGTGCTTGGAGGAGTTCCTCTGATAACACTTGTTACATACAGATTCAAAAACATAAAAGTTAACCAACTTGCCCAAATTCACATACCAGTATCAGAGCAGAGATGAGAATCATGTTCTCTCCAGCATTGTTCTACTTATACCATGATCATGCTTTCTTTATAGCCTAAAAAATGGAGAACGTGCAAGAATTCCAGGATAGAAAGAACAATGCTGGATTGGAATACTATTCAATGGATTAGAAGCAGGAAATGAGGTTGGGGTGTTACAGGACAATGAAAATTCCAGCTTGGCCAGAGCAGCAGGTGTTTATTGAGGGTGGGGAGTAGGAAAATTTAAAAATTTATTAGAGAAGATGAAGCCAAATGATAAAGGACCTAGAAAACCAGACACAGGAATTTGAACTTGATTTGGAAAAGAGAGAAACTTTGCAGGTTATAATGTAGGGGGAGTGGGGGAATTGCATGATTGACAGGAAGAAATCTTTTAGGAAGATTAGACTGGCAGTACGTATGCTGGATATATTGGTATAGATGGGGAAAGGGAGAGAAACCATAGATACAGAGTTATAGTAATTCAGGTGTGAAATGATCCAGGTATAAAGAGGAAGGGGAGAATCCAAGAACCATTTCTAGGAGACCATAGGACTTGTTGACAAACTAAAGATGATTTCATGTCCAGGTGAGCCAGAAAATAACGATGCTATTGGCAGAGCCTGGTGAGGAAGACTGAAAACAAAATTAGTTTAAGGGGGAACATGACAGCATGAATGGATTGCTTGTCTAACTTGCAGCTGACTGACTCAAAGGTGGAAAAGATAGGTAATGTGTTAGATAACAGAATTAGGATCCAAACAAATCTCAATTGATTCAAAGGCTAGATCTAGAGATAAGTGCAAAGTCCTGCGTTTAAATGTTTTTAAAATGAGCAACCGAGCGTTACTATACAGCAGTTTATGTGGGAAAAGACATGGAATTTGCATGAACTGCTAGCTCAGTTTGAGTCATCCGTGGGAATGACAGCCACAAAAACCTAATGGAACTCAGCTTCAGTCTGATACTTATCAATGATTTCCATATTTCTACATTGCCTTCAGTCATATAAATCCAGCAACAACTGAATTTAGCTCATACCTAGGGCATTTAGTCTAGTTCATCCACAAAAATCCAAAACTTCAAATCAGCATTTAAACAAAGAACATTTATTTATTCAGTACAGTAGTGAGACAGAAAAGGGGTTACTCCACCACCTCTTCTACAAAAAATCAGTTAGGAAGTATTTATTGCCCATCTTTCTGGTGAGTATAGTTTATAAATCCCTCCCCCTTCCCTCCATAGTTTCATCTCAATCTCCACCCAAAAAGGCTCATATCCATTGGGAGAGTCTGAAGGAAGAGTCCACTCTCTGGGGAGCACTGCCAGAGGAGTCCTGTGACAGATACAGCTTTTACATCCTTGTCATCCAGGCTGTTCCACCTGTTCACCATATTTCCAACCTGGCTCCTATAGATCCCAGCTTGTGTTAGAAATGCTAACCTTTTGCCCTGGAAACAGTTGTTTCCTGAATATTCCATTCTCATAGAAGCCATCTCTTCCTTTTCAGTCATTCTTCCAGCTCTCCTGCCCTGGTCCTTTTTGATTATGTATGTACATTCAGTCCACATTATTCTGTGAAAAGTTTTTTTTTTTCCTAACACTATGCTATAGAACAGTTGGTATGCATCTTTCCTCTTCTTTATCCCTCCACCCCTCTCATGAGGCAGAAAAGGAGAAAAAGCTCAGCCATCTGTCATCTTTTATACATATCTGTTACACTAATATTCCTCTAATCTTCATTAATAGAAAAATGGTGCCAAGAACAAGGGAGGACATAGTCATACCACATTATGCCATGCTCAAAAAGTATCTGGGGTTTTATGTTTTGTTTTTGGGACTGAAAATCAGTGTTGCATAGTGGTAAGAGACCTGTCCTCAGAACCACAAAAGACAAAGTTCAAGTCCCACCTGTGATACATGTTGCTTTATGAGATCCTGGGCGGGTCACTTAACCTCTCCCTTCTCTGGCATTTTCTAAGACCACAAATTACAAAGAAGGTGCTGAAAAGCACTGATAGAGGGAAGCGCCCTAAAGCTATGAAATCACAGACCCTGTCCTTATCCCTACCTGGAGACTACTTTCTAGGAGAGATGTTAACAAACAGGAACACAGACAGATGATCTCAACCATGATAACGAGGGTACTCTGAAACTGTGCCATATGAGGATCAGTAGAAGAAAATGGGAGTGTTTAACCTGGAAGATTTGTGGACAACATGATTAAGATCTTCAAATATCTGAATGTTTGTCCTATAAAAGAAAGATTTAATTTGTCTTACTTGACCCTAGAGGACAGAACTAAACCAATGAATGGAAGTTACCGGGAGGTAGATTTTGACTCAGAATAAGGAAAAATTTCCTAACCAAGGTATTCCAAAATGCAATGGATGGACTCACGGAAAGTATTGAGTTTCCTCCTCTTCCTTTCTCACCAGACTCCACTTGGGAGTTCTCCATTATGCCCCTGAAATCTCTTCATCCTGGAAGATCATTTTAGCCCTGGAATCCACACCTTGGAAGTAATTTCTGCTCTTGTAGCCCCTCCCTCTGATTGGATAGTACTTCCCAGCGCTTCTATTTAGAAAGTGTGGTCCAGCCAGCCATCTATTTCTCACCAGGCTGCAATCCAAATTTGTCCATCATGTTCCCTCAGATGGGTGCTTTCCATCCCTTACCCCTTCCTCTTCAACTTCCTTTCGTGTGTTGTCTTCTCCCCTTGGAATGTAAGCTACTTGAGGGGAGATTCATATTCCCATTCCCAACATCTTTCTCATAGTAAACAATAAGTGCTTTTTTTACTGAATGACTAATTTTCCATCACATCAAGCTGAGGCAGGATGGCCACTTTTCACAGATGTTGAAGTCACAATTCACCTCTTAGGAAAAGGGTAAATCAAATGA
Source organism: Potorous gilbertii (assembly GCA_028658325.1). Lineage (NCBI taxonomy): Eukaryota > Metazoa > Chordata > Mammalia > Diprotodontia > Potoroidae > Potorous > Potorous gilbertii. The sequence goes on along the minus strand of CM053774.1, from coordinate 49,752,511 downwards.
CCTAAGGTCCTTTCCAACTCTAAGCTTCCATGATGAGTTCAGTTTTGGATATGCTGGATTTGCTTGGCTGAGTGGGGAGGTTCTGTAGGCTAAAGATCAAAGGTGGAGATTGAAATCTGAGACACAGAAGTGAGAGTTGACGCATGGAAGTAAAAATACAAAATAATAACACTCTCATTTGCATAGCATCATATTTGTATAGTACATTATAATTTTCAAAGCACTTTCACATGTTTGACCTTTACAATTATGAAGTAGACCAACAGGTATATTAGAATCACTTTACAGCTGAGGAAACTGAGGTCTGGAAGGCTAAGTGATTTGTTTATGATCTCACAGCTAATCAGTCAGTTAATAAGCATTATTAAGCACTTTCTAGATTCTAAATGCTGGGGATACAAGGAAAGGCAAAAGCAACTCCTGACTTCAAGAAATTTACATTTGAATGAGGAAGGCTAGGTTCATAGATGGAGCATTGATAGTAATCTCAGAGGGAAAGGTCCTAGTACTACAGAGGGATGGGGAAAGGACTCCCACACAAAGTGAGATTTGATCTTTGTCCTGAAGGAATCCAGGGAAATTGGGAGACCCAGGTGAGGAGGGAGAATATTCCAATTATGGTGTAAAGGCATTTAGATTGTAGATGAAGTGTTTTATTCAAGTAAATGCTGTGAGATCAATTTGACTAGATAAGAGAATAAATGAAGATAATTGAGAATAAGTCTGGACAAGTAGATCAGATGTGGGCTGTGAATGGCTTTAAATGCCAGACAATGGAATTTGTATTCCATTGTAGAGGTAATAAGTAGTGAAATGGCATGGTCCAACCCACCTACATTTCAGGAATATCACTTGGTAACACCTGAGAGAATTCTTTACACAGAGCTGTTGCAGTAAAAGCTTGATTGCAGGGAATCAAGAAGATAAATGGATGGATAGGAAATGGTTAATTTGAGGAATTCAACAGTAAAAGAAAAGAAACTTGGACCCAGCTAGAAAAAAAAGATATAAAAATCAGTTAAGGCCCAGGAGGCCCTGAAATGTAACCTCCCTCACCACACTTTTTAAAACTTTCAATCAAAGCTCTCATTGTAGGGAACCCTCTGAATAGCAAGAATTCCAAAGAGACTGGCCAAGATGGCCTAGCAGGAAGAAGCAGTACAGCTGATCTCTTCCCCATAACTATTCACAAAAATTACAAAACAGAACAAATCATCACCAGCAAACGCAAGAGAAAAACTACAGTAAGTCATTTTTTCCAGGCCAGGTTTGCATATAGAGCTAGAAAAGTATATGGCACTAGAGACAGAGTTTATCTAGGAGAAGCAATATAAAGTATTCCCGGGTGAGTACTGAACCAAGGTGTGCAGTAGGGCAAGAAGAGGTCCCAGATCTGACATAGGAGGGCTCAGTTAGGAGAGTGTTCATAAACGTTTAACAATCAATTTTCAAAAAAAAATGTATGCATGACATGCTTTAAGTTTAATCTGCATCATCACCATTTTCTCTCATTTTCTGAATTCTAGACAATCCACAAAATGATAAATCAAGCCCTGATTTGGAGTGTTTGTTGATTTCTGATGTGCAAACGCTCATGTTGAAAATTTAAGTTGGCTCTTAAAAGCCAGTTAGAGCTGGCTTAGCACACCCCAGGGCCTGATCTTGTGTAAGGAGCCAACTGGAAGCTCTGTTGTTCACCTCCCAATTCTGAATTACAGATTCAAAGCAGACTGTGGAGGGGACCTGTGCCTAAGTTTGGTATTATGGGACAAGCGGTGATTTAAGGTCCTAAGCTGTGTACTGAGCAACGAACATGTACAGAAGGAAGCAGCAGTTGTTAACCCTGGGAGCAGAGTGGAGCGTCATATCTAGTTTAGCAAAAGTCTTGAACCTTCAGCTGAATAACCAAGAAAGGAAACTCAGACCAAAGGGGAGCCTGTCTCTGAACCTGCAGAGTTTTCCCTTTAGCTAACGGTGATGGCTGAGTCCAGTTGCAGTATATGAGAGTTCCAACCTGTGTTTTATTTACATTCCCCCTAGAACAAGAACTTGCAGAGCTGACCAGGAAGGTGATACTCAGATTTCACACTGGATTAGACCACTTTGGGCACACTGAAAGACTGCAGGTCCCTTGCCTGATTTGTCTCAGATCCTAGAATGACATTCAATACCCCAGGAAAGCAGTAGCAGGACCCAAAAAAACACACAGCAGGACCAACTTATGGCCCAAATATTCTCTCCAAAAGTGTACACAGCCTGATCCCAACTGCTGGAAGTGAGAAAGCAAGGCTAGGAAGAATAAGTAAACAAAAAAGAATTTCACCAATAAGAGCTATTACAGTGATGGGAATGCCTGCCAACAAACCCAGAAAAAAAAAAGAATGACTCCAAAACATCTACAAGCCAAGACACAAATTAAAACATAGCCTGGGTGCAAGTTCAACCAGAATTCCTGGGATACATGAAGGAAGAATTTTTTTAAAGAGTTAAAAATTATTTTATAAATGAAATGAGTTAAAGAAAAAATGGAAAAGAAATGAATATTCAAGGGGAAAAAACTGGGAAAGCACTGAGAGCCAGGGAAGAAAAACATGGAAAGAGAATGAACAGCTTGGAACTTTGATGGGGGTCTGTTTCTTTCCTTAAACACAGGCTTGACCCTGAAAGGGAAAATGCAACTTGAGGGAAAGCAGCAGAAAAGAAGGTGGAGGAAGTCAAGAAGAAAATGCATTTTTGTTCTTGGGACAGTATCATATTAGGGTAGAATGATAATGGACAATTTAAGAAAAGTAATGGAATTTGAGGGTATATCCCTGATCCTTCAATACCAGCTAAAATGCTTCTTCCTTCGTAAAGCATTATGTAACCATTTTCCCCATTCAGATATCACACAATATTTTACTTGCATCTCTTGTATAGACTTATTATGCTGTATTTTGTATTACAGTCATGCTTGCATGGGTCATATGGGTCAGACAAATTCTAAAAGAGAAGGAACATGGGGTTTATCTAAGTCATATATCTTTCTCAAGGCCATGTACATTTCTCTCCATAGAGTAGATCCTTAAAAAATGGAAGGCAGTTCCCAAGATGACCAACAAAACAACTTTTGGTGGATTACCAAAGAAAGATTAATAGATTAAATAACTGATGTAGTCCAGTATGGGATCTCTGATGTATGGTAGACATTGTTTCATCCTAAAGATACCACATCTCTTCTATGATGACTGTTCCTTATAGATAAATATGAAGGAAACCTTAAAGAAAACATGGTTCAATCTCCTCATCTGGAAGATGAGGAGACTGAGGTCCATTGAGTTTAAGTGACTTATCCAAAGTCATACAGGGAGGGTTTGAATGAAGTACCTCTGATTCCAGGATACAAAACTACCTTCTTTCATATAGACCTCTGACACCCTAGCCAGGTGTTGTGGGCAGTCTCCTCATTTATTACTACCACTTTTAGACACTTCAGCTATCACCTTCATTCGGCAAACTATCTGTTCTTCTTAACCTTTTCAAAATTTCCTGAGCTCCCAGCTTCTCACTTTCCTCAGTTCCTATGACTTTTGTTTGCATTCTATCTTGACCCTTGAATTTAAGTGGGGGAAGGCTGTGCAAAGTCACAAGTCTCACTTTTTCGTGCACAGATGTGTGGGTGCAGTGGCAAGATATAGGTCAGGACAACTGGAGATGACTGTGGATGCAGTGGGAGACCTTGATCTTTTTAAGTCAAAGTATTTAACAGGTCTCAGTTTGACTGAGGCAACACCCATTCAGTGACTAAGATACCCTGCCTCCATCCACACATTGAATTCAGCCCCACATAAGAGTCCCAGCTTTGGCTCTATTGGATCAGCCATTCAAATAACTGGTAATAATGTAAATTCAAATTGAAATCCTGACCTAGGTTAGGAACAGGGACAGAACTTCAGCAAATTAAATTTTGTGTCAGCTGATGCCTAAACCCATTCCCACCTTTTGTTGAAAGTTCCCTTCACAAGTGTGAATAAACCCACTTCCTGCCTAAATTACTTTTCATGAGAGGCAAGGGGTTTGCCTATAACCAGTCAGTCACTTCTTCCAATGGGATTAGCTGTTTTGCCAATTAATATGGGCAGGAGAAAACTTGGCTGTTCTTGCTGCCTGAGTTCTGGGCACAGAGGCTCCTCAAAGTAAATGACCTTATGCCTTACCCTTCAGTAAACCTGAGAATAATGGAATGTTACCCCATCTGAATTTCTTCAAAGTGGAGTGGGGGCAGTTTCTCAAAAAGCTTTTTAACTACTTCCCTGACAAGGCAAATTATTGACTCAGTTTTGGCTATGCTGCCAAATGGAAGAACTTATTAGATGGAAAAATTAAAATGCTAATATAATGGCTTTCAAAAATACAAATGTGTCTAAACTTAAGAACCTTTAAAAATCTTATGAATGAATGATAAAACAATTAAGTACTTAGTATGTACCAGGCACAGTGCTAAGTGCTAGGTATACAAATGCAAAAGTTGCAACAGTCCCTGCTCTTCTGGAGTTTACATTAAGTGTGTGTGTGTGTGTGTGTGTGTGTGTGTGTGTGTGTGTGTGTGTGTGTGTGTGTGTGAGGAGTTTGCACATATTATAGAAGAAAGAAAGGGAATTTTTGTCTGCAGAGTCACAGGGACAGTGAGTAGATCTATAGGACAATCATGCCCTTGATTTGATGACTGTGCCCAAAGCATGAGGTAAAAAATTGTAGGTCAAAGGTATATTGGTCAATGACAGGGCAGATGGCAAGATGAACTAGATGGTTGAGTGGTGAAGCATGAACTTTTCATGTATCAAGCTAGATACGGATTCTGATTTATAGCAGGTGTTCCTTGACCACATGTCAAATCTATAAGTATTTATTAAGTGCTTACTATATGCCAATCTCTGGGGATAAAAAAAAAAAAGGCAAAAAAAAAAAAGTTCCTGCTCTCAGGGAGCTCACAGTATTAATGTATATTTAGGCCCTTCCACTTAGGAACTCTGAGTGTTTGTTCTTTTCCATGACATATTTGTGGTAATGTACCGCAAGTTTAAGGGGAAAATGTCTTGTTTCTTACTATGACATTTTGGTAAATGTCTTTGTTTTGAACTAGTCTGGGTCACTTCTGAAAGAAAACAGAAAGGGGTTGACTTGTGGGCTATAGTTTTTTGGGTGAATACCTTGAACCTAGGGTAGTTGTCAGGGTGACCCAATCTACCAATGTGAGTGTAGGGAATTGGGGGCGCAGAAGAGGGGAGATAACAGAGAAGCCCATACTGTTGACTTACTTTGTTCTAAAATTGTCTGTCAAGGTGCCAATGGAGAGAGGTAGGTGCAGTGAACTGATGAAACTGGCATACTAAGACCTGAATGAGAAAACAGATTTATAAATTTTTTAAAACAAGGGTTTAGCCTAAATAGGAATAAGGAGAACTGAGGTGCAATAATAGAAGGAATATCCTGTATTAATTAATACATATTAATTAAATGCTTACTATGAGTCAGGCACTGTGCTCATAATTGCATGTACAAAGGGAAAAAAGTGAAATAGTACTTGTCCTAAGACATTTTATCAGGATAAATAGCTTATACATATAAAAAAGATATACAAAATATTTATCAAATAAATAAATACAAGAAAATTTTGTCAGGGAGATGGCTGAGTGGATGAGTCAAGGCTTTGTAGGTGAACTTTAAAAGGAAACTGGAGGATTCTAAGAGGCAGAGGTGGAGAGAAAGCGCATTCCAGGCATGAGAGACCATCTGTGTCAAGGTTCGGAGAGGAATGCAAATAAGCCAGTACACTTGGAAGGGAGAGAACATGAGGGAATATGATATGTAACATTCCTCAAAAAAAGTTCATAGATTGGGAAAGAACTTGAAAGGTTATCTAGTTGGATCTCCCCTCCCCATATTTTACAGAGACTGAGACTAAGGGAGATTAAGTATCTTGCTGGTACTGGAAATGTTGAAGGTAGGATTTTTGTACCTAGGTCCCCTAATTCCAACATTTTGGTTCTTTTTCCTTTATCCTACTTCTTCCAAGTGGCTATCTCTAAAGTGTCTGGAGTCAGAATTTAAAGGGTTTTAAATATCAGAGGAGTTTTATTTTGTTTTAGAGGCCAAAGAGAGCCATTGGGACTCACTGAGCATGGGCATGACAAGGTCATACTGGTATTTTAGGGATATCAATATGGCACCTGTGTGGAGGTTGGATTAGAGATGGAAAAGACTTGAGGTGGTAACACATTTTGCTGTATTGGGATTTCACTGTTTTGGAGTCTCTGCGCCCAGAATTCAGACAGGAAGAACAGACAAATTTATCCTGCCTGTGTTTTCAATTTCACTTTTCATGTGAAAATTGTATTTATTTTTAGAGCTACAACTAGACATTGCAGCACACAGGGCAAACACCATCAAATACTGTGGCAAAGCAAGAGAAATGGCATCCTCCTATCAGTTTTTTGTTGAAGGCTTGGAACTGGGGACACAAGTGCTGTACAAAGATAAAATCTTACTGTCCACACAGAGACTCTGAGACATCACCAGAAACTTCTGAGATTGGAGGCGTGATTGGATCAAGTAGGAATTCATAGAAAGGGTTAGGCCCATGGGATCTAGCACTGAGAGTGTGTGTGTGTGTGCGCGCGCGCATAGTACCTTATACACCTTGTGTGTGTACAAAGATGAGTACGTCTGCCTTGCTCTAGTGCCGCTTCTTCTACTATAGCAGAAGCCATTGTGCCAGTATATAATAGTGAGGTGGAAAAGCTTAACTGGAGCAGCGGTCATTCCAGTGCCAGGAACCACGTGGGGCAGGGAGTACTCGGCATCCTCGGTGCTTTACAAGCTGGCACGCAGGGACAGCGTGGGTGGGAACTGCGAAGACGTGATCATATTCCCCGCCCCCCGTCCCCACCATCCCCACCAAGCACACGCACACTTCGCCGCCCAGGAGTCCCTCAGCTCTGGCCGGAGCCGCGACCTGGAGGGTGGCGCAGCTGTGGAGTCGGACTCGGAACAACCTGAGGAGGAAGACTTGGGACGCGGAGAAAGCCCGAGTGTGTCCCCTGCCCCGCATCCCCACTCCTCCTGCTCGGTTTCCTGCTCTGCCCAATCAGCTCGCGGCTCCGGCTTGCGCTGTGGCCAATCAGGAGCGGCGGGAGCGAAGCTGGGGCTGGGAGCGGGGAGCGGGGAGCTCCTAGCCCCGGGCGCAGAGCGCAGTCGGATCGCTCCCTCTCCCCGGTTCCGCCGCATCGGCGCTGCCGCCGCCGCTCTGGGACTGCCCCGCCGGCGTCCGTGGACCCTGCTGGCCGGTCTCGAGGTAAGCCCAGCCCGCCAGCCCTTCGCCCGCTCCTTGCAAACCTGAGAAGTGTCTCTGGAGACCCGAGGGGAGGGCAGGTGGAGCTCGGGGAGAGAGGAGGGACGTCTGCCAGGTCCTAGGTTCCCTTCACCTCCGGCTCTTCCCTCCACGGTCCCGGGAAGCCAGCTTGGCTCCTGCTCGCTCGTCTGGCCGCTGTCCTGGCCTCAGCCTCCCTCCAGCCAGGGCGGGCGCCTCTGTTCGGGCTGGAGCTTCCTAGGAATCGGGTTCGTCCGCGCGTGTAACTCCTCAGGGGGCGGCGGGAGAGTGGGAAGAACAAGAAGTGTTAGGAAGGGGGCTTAGGAAGCAAGGTGCCCCCAGGACCCTGGCCAGCCTCTCCGGACGCCTGCCCAGGCTCAGTGCTGCGGCCGGCAGAGAGCGATGGCAGGGCTGCGCGGGGTGAGTGATCGCAGCCGGGGACAGGGTGAAGAGAAAGCTGGGCGGCACGTTTACTAGTGTGAGCTTGTGTGTGTGTGTGTGTGACCGTGTGTGTGTGTGTGTGTGTGTGTGACTGTGTGTGTGTGTGATCGTGTGTGTGACCGTGTGTGTGTCTGTGTGTGTGACCGTGTGTGTGTCTGTGTGTGTGTGACTGTGTGTGTGTCTGTGTGTGTGTGTGATCGTGTGTGTGTGTGTGACTGTGTGTGTGTCTGTGTGTGTGTGATCGTGTGTGTGTGACTGTGTGTGTGTGACCGTGTGTGTGTCTGTGTGTGTGTGACTGTGTGTGTGTCTGTGTGTGTGTGTGATCGTGTGTGTGTGTGTGTGTGTGTGTGACCAAGTACGCGTTGGACTTTCCTCCAGGATGGCGGTGTTAGCATGGTCTGTGCAGATTGTTGGGCAGAGCAGGTGACCGACTAGACAAATTTCCCTCTCCTTGCCTCCCTCTGCTTATTATTCTCCAGTGCTTTGTCCTAGAGCACCTCAGCGTCTGTCTCACTCTTTAGTGATGCAGACGCCAGCAGCTGCTCTCAGTCCCACTGCCTCCTTGTCACCAGAAAGAGACTGGGTTTAGTCATGAGGACTCCAACCTTCCTTTTGCTGAAACGTCATAGTCTTCTTTTCTGGTGGTTTTCTCTTCAACATTCCCTCTCTGTCCATAATGCTTATACCTTATGCTTGCCAAGTGTAGGGACAAGGAAATGCATATTTATTTGCCACATCTAAACTATAGCTTCCTTCCAACTCCTCTGTTTGTCTTTTGGGGTTAGAGTTACCCGTGGATCTGTTTATCTAAGTGGGTAACCCCTGAGGGGCGGCAGTGGGATGCTAGAGCTGAGTAAAGTGTATTTGTTTGCACGTCTCCTACAGCCTTTCAGAAAAGGAACTGCTGAAAACCAGCTTCCCATCAAGAGAACATACTCTCTTGATGCCCCTGCACAGAAGGGAGCTGACAGTGTGGGATGGACGTGTGAGTGAATCATTAGGAATGGTATTTGGAAGCTGGTCCTTCTACCTGGATCAGCAAATGTTCTCTACCATTTCTTCATTTGTATGGCTGGCTAGCACCATTCTACCAGGATTGAATAAATAAATGTGAATGCTCGCTTTAGTTTAATGAATTGCAAATGAATTTCCACTGTTTGGGAGGGGATAGAGATAAAAAAAAAAACACCTTTATCCACAATCATAAATTTTACATCTGTTAGAGAGATCTTACTGGGCAATTAGTCCAACCCCTCTGGTCTACAGATAAGGAAACTAAGGCCTAGAGAGTGAAATGTTTGCCCTCTGAGCTACACAGATAGTTAATGGGAGGCTGAGACTCCAACCCAGACCTCCTCATTCAAAATGCGGTGCTGTTTCCACTATCTTGTTATATTTTATTCCAAAATCCAAACATCAAATTATAAAAATAAGAGGATTTGAGTGTCCTTTTGGCTCCCCTTAGCTCCTTACTCCCTTCCTGTTTGAGGCCAGATAGAATTAGATAATTCTCTTGGCTTTATTCTCCTCCATAATGTATATGTTTCGTTGAAATAATTTTTTCCCTTTTTGAAACTTGTTTGTGTGCAGCCTTTAGAAGATGTACCTAAAGAGTAAGCCAGGATTGTTCAACTTGTGGCCCTGGGCCTTCTTAGGCTCTTCAATTCTGTGTGACCTGGGACCAGTAGGAAAGAGAGGGGCAGTGTCATTTGTTTTCATGTGATTAAAAGTAACACTATATACTTTGAAAATACTAAAATATTAGAATACAAAGACATACAAAGGGGCTTTAGTCAACTAGCAATAGAAAAGATACTTTTTGATGCCTCAGTGAATTGGAAATAGAAATTTGGGGTGGGGTAAAGGAAAGACTAATAAGTGAGGGATTTTGTTGATGACACTGGTGAATTCTAGTTCCTTGGAGCAAATATTTAAAGCTATATTATTACTCGTTTCATTTGTAATTTCAAGTGTTCTGGCTAGTTTCTTATATGCTCTGATGATTTGATTCATTTGTGTATCACTGTTTCCTGTTTCTTTTCCTTGCTTAATCCTGTAAGTTGTTTAAACAAACATCCCGGCACTGTTTATTTTCTTTAAAACCTAAGATATCAACATGTAGTAGCTTCAGTTAGTATTCTTAAATTCGACCACTTCTCTCTTTCTCTGTCTCCCTCCTTCTCTCCCTCCCTCCTTCTCTCTCTCTCTCTCTGTCTCTTTCTCTCTCTGTCTCTCTCTCTCTCTCTCTCTCTCTCTCTGTCTCTCTCTCTCTCTCTCTCTCTCACACACACACATACACACACACACATACACACACACACACACACACACACACACACACACACACACACACACCCTCACTCCAAGGCCTTTTGGTCATCTCTATTTTTTTGGGAAACAGTAGCAAGAATGTGTATATTTAAACATGCTTTCCCTATGCAGGAAAATGGGTAAAAGGGACTGGTAAAATATTATATTTCAGCTGAGGAGTTAAGTGACTGCTTGAGCAAATATTGGCATATGTACAATATGTTTTTATGCTTTAATTTTAGTCATAGGTTTCTTAGTACTGTGAAGCATGAGGCACTGATTCAGTCCATTTTGTTGATGGTTATTAGATCTGACCATCAAAGTAGAACAAAGGTACCCAGTGAATGATAGAAGCAAGACTGAATATGATGTAGTAGATAGAACTCCAGACTTGGAAATAGATGTTAATAGCAAACATTTATTAAGCACCTACTGTGTGACAGGCACTGTGCTAAGCACTATGACTACAAATAGGAAAAAATCCCTCAAGTAGTTTACTGTCCAATAGAGGAAAATTGCACAAAAATGGTTGGAAAAGTGTGTGTACGTGTGTGTGTGTGTGCGTGTGTGCGTGTGTGTGTGTGTGTGTGTTGGGGGTTGGGGTGATCTGAAGATAGGTATGAGGTGGATTGAGAGTCCAATTTCCATCCTTTATATAGGGAGGTTTCAAAGTAGAGGGGAGAGGAGGCTGAAGGTGGCAGTATTAAGGTTTGAGTTAACTACTTGGTCATGAGCTTAGAAATGATATACTTGTCCCTGAAGGGGCACCTTGTTCTGTGCAGTTGAAGCCTGGCACAGCTGAAGATGAAAGTGGAAGGTCTGAGTTCTACTTTGATCCCTTATTAGCTGTCTGACCCCAGAAAGATTATTTAACATCTCTTAGATTAGTGTTTCAGTCTCCTCATCCAGAAAATGGAGATTATAACCCTCATAGGGTCATGGTGAAGAAAACATTTTTATAAACAGGAAAATGCTATGTAAATGTGCATTGTTATTATTGCATAGTGTGATTTGATATAAGCCTTCTATCCCCTCCCCAAACATTCTCCTATCACTTCTCAATAGTGCCAGAAACTATGCCATTACCAATCTAATCCTTTGGATTTATTGTTGTTCAACTGTGTCTTATTCTTCCTGAACCCATTTGGGGTTTTCTTGGCAATGATACTGTAGTGTAGTCTTCAGCTCATTTTACAGATGAAGAAACTGAAGGAAACAGGATTAAGGGACTTGTCCAGGATCACACAGCTAGCAAGTGTGATTGGGACTCAGGAAATTGAGTCTTCCCGACTCCAAGGCTTTGCATTCTATCACTGTGCCACCTAACCACCGGTATTCCTTTGACTATTAAAGGGTTTTTTCCCCCAAGATCCATTTATAAAAATACAAACATTCTTGGAGGGCCAGTGTTTTACAAATTCAATACCTTTTCAATTATTTGAAATTCAAGCATTTATTTTTCTTGCCACCTCCCTCTCCTTGAAAAAAGAAAGAAAAACAAAACCTTTTTTTTTTTAACAAACAAGCATAATCGAGCAAAACAAATTCACGTATTGTCCACATCCAAAACATGTGTATCTCATTCTGCATATTCAGCCCTTGATTTTCTCTCTGTTATGAGGTAAGTAGCATTCTTCACCATCAGTCCTCTGGAGTCATGGTTGATCATTGTGTTTTAAGTCTTTCAGAAATGTTTGTTTTCTCTGGAAATTAGGTGATGTCATAGGAGCATGAAGGGAAGGGAGCTCAAGAAATCAGGTGAAAGGACACCAAAGACAGACTTTTCCTACTTCATATCTTTGCTTATGGACCTGCCCTGAGTATGGACAGTGGAGTTTATACAAATGATTGTGTATCCTTGTGTTAAGTAGAGTTGGTTTCATTAGTGAGGACTGGTAAGAAACCAGGTTAGGGAAAACAGGAAACATACAAGTCTTGCCTTGTTCTACCCCTTTGAAACTCTGCCCAGACTTCCATGATCCTGGTTTAGAGCATCCTGTCATTTCGGTTAAAACTCCTCACCAACATCTGTCAACATATCTTAGGCCTAAACCAAAACACCTCTCACTGTACCCCATTTAGAACTGAATGTGCTTGCTTGGTGGTCATTTGGGGTAGTTTTCATAGGAATCAGCAAAGCTCTGATTCAGTTGGGATCACGAGTAAGCTGGTGTTGGTGCTTCTTGGTCATCTTAATTATAACTGCCTCCCTCGCTCACCAAGGTAAATGACCCAAGAGGACCCAAGTTAATACAGAACAGTGTTCCTAGGTTGGCTTAAGATTGTGGGTGGAGTAACAGCAGTTCCCTTAACAGTGACTCATTACATCTATAATGACAGTGCATTCCTAGAATTGCCTTTGAGGAGAAAAGGCTTACATTCCAGGATGATGTTCAGCATAAGTATGATATGGATACATGGTGAGGTTTGTTTTTACTTTTACTGGGTCTTTACTATTCTGAAGTCTACTGGGGCTCTAATGACTTGCCCAGTTTTTGGCTGGGTTAAAAACCATCCTCTAATACCTAACCATGATTCTAAACATGTTACTACTGGTAACTGAAAGCCAGGTATATGGTCAGTATCAGGCTGACCTCCCATGGTTCCCCTCACAAACTTTCTACTTACTATGCTTCTCCTCCCTCCCCCCATCTTTTGGTAAAGATAATTCATACATGAGAAGCTATCCAGTAATTTTTGGAACCATAATAACTTAGCACAGTCTCAGTTTTGATGGTTTCATTATAACTTCAAAAAATCACAATTGTTAAGTATTTATACACTTCCCAGAATTTCTTTGTGCCTTGAAGAAATTCCTGAGCTTTGGCACACAATAGGAGTGAGTGGTAGGTGAAAAATGGTCCATTGAGATGTCAATTTACAAATAACCCCAATGGAACTTTGTATAAGAAACATCAATAGGGGCAGTAGTGTGTAGAATAAAGAACCCTGGTTTGAGAGTCAGGAGAACTGGATTTGACTCTCAGTCCTGATACCTATTAACTGTGGGACCCTGGCCTAATCATTTCACTTCTTCCTTCAAGTCCTGATTTTCTCCTCTGTAGGATGGAAATAACATTTGCGCTGACTTGGCCATCAGGTTGTTATAAAGAAAGTACTTTATAAACCTTAAAGTCCTCTAGAAATTGGAGCTATAGAAGTAATAATGTTTGTGTTTTGCAAGCTCTCCCAATGTAGTAAAATCCTTTTTTTGGTTCTGTGACATTCTGGAGTCTCTAGTTGACTCTAGGGTTGTTGTCAAAATTCTTAAAAGGAAGCTAATTTTAATTCATTCATTTGGATTTCTTGTTCCTCACATAGATTAACATTTATTAAGCACCTGTGCTAAGTGGTAGGGGTACAATAAAACAAACAGAACATTCCCTGTCTTCAAGGAGTTTACCTTTCTAAGAAGAGTTAGAAAGGGGGAGAGTGTCTAGGAAGTATTTCAGAGGCCTGGAGCTAAGCAGGATGAGATCAAAGATGGCCTTTGTAAGCCTTGGGTGACTTCTAAACAGAATCCAGTTCTCTGGTAGGGAAGGTTAATGGAAGTGTTGGCTGGAGTGGAGTGAAGATGATATGGCTCCTAAGAAAGTTATTTGGCATGTATTGATCTACACATAATCAAAACATTTTTATTCTAAAATAAATGTAACAGCTTCCCCTTCCCCCCAAATTGGGAAATCATTGCCCTGTTTCAGTCCAGTGACTATTCACCATGTGCCTACTACTTGCCTAGGTTTGAGCTGTATGGATCATACAAAGGAATTATAAGATATAATCCAAAAAAATCATCCATCTTTTATAAACCCAGAGAAGCCCAGAGAAATAATAGTCAATTATCTTTATCTTTAAAGTTTTTACTTTAAAGTTGCAAAGTGCTTTCACATAGCTCATAGCTACTCCAATCTATTGAAATCTTACTTATTGTTAACTTCTCATCATGCTGTTTCCTATGCAAATATCCATATTACTTTTCTCCTAAGGCCAGGGAGGCTGGTGATCTTCAGTTACAAATCGAGAGATCTGGAGACTGAAAAGGCTTTCCGTCTCAGTAAGGATTGAAACAAAGTTGCCCAGCCAGAAGGTATATTTTTGAGGCTGAAACAAAATTTTAATGAATTTGCCAAGGTTATACATATACTTGTCATTTAGTGGAATCCACTGGATGTGGGTGAAAGAGCTGTGGGACATAACCTCATCTGGAGGGTTTAGGCTACACCCAGCATTGGTCAGAACCATCTGTTTCCATCTGTAGTTAACTTCAGAAAGTCCATCTTTCTCCACCACCACCACCCCCCTCCACATTGTGTGCTTTCCTGCAGTAATGCCTTCCCTTTGTCAACTCCCTAATAAACTCCTGCAGTTCCCTCCTCCTTAGGTTTCCCTGGAAACTCAGCCTGAAGTTTCAAAGGCAGCAAGCAACACCCCATAAGAGTGAGAGCCAGTGGGGAAGGGGGTGTGGAAACCATTCAGGAGGTATTTAAAACCCTTAACACATTCACTGGGAGGTGTTACTAGCACCATTTATCTAGCAATTTGATATTTACAAATGCCTTCTGTTACGTTAGACCCGTCCCTACTCCCCCTCTTCTGCCCACTTTCCCCCCACCCCACCTCCCCAGCAATTCCAGAAGGCAGGTTTCTAGTATTATCTCTGTCTCTGTTAGATGAGGTAACCAAGAGACAGAGAGTGTGCCAAGAATATACAGGCAGGAAATGTCATAGCAGGGATCAAAATGCATGGCTCCTCAAATGCCTAGCTCTCCACTAAGTATTCTGGGCCAAGACTACATTCTGCAGTATAGTCTCAGTTACCCATTAGAAGTGACAGATTGTCTTTCCTTTTGGTGATGGCTAGTTAAAAAGAGTTGGAAACCACTCTGAAGCTTGCTTGTCAGTCAGTCAGTATGTACCTACTAAGTACCAAACACTGTACTAAGCACTAGAGCTATACAGAAAGGCACAAGACACTTCCTGCCCATAGATTGAGAGGATCACAGTTTAATGGGGAGCATGCAAATAAGCTATATAGGGGACCAATAAGAAATAATCAATAGAGGGAAGGCACTAGTATTTAGAGGGATTGGAAAGGCTTCCTATAGAAGGTGGGATTTTAGATGAAACCTGAAGGAAGCCAGGAAAGCCAAGAGGTGGAGATGAAGAGGGAGAACCTTTCAGACATAGGGTATAGAGCTGATGTCTTGTTCAAGGCAGAGCAAGGAGACCCAGCATACCTGGATCAAAGAGGAAGGGATGGTTTGGAATGTAAGGTGCAAAAATACTGGAAATCGCTTGTTTTTTATATAGATAATATTTTTCAGAAGGTCATGATAAAAAAAATATTGGAAAGGGTGTTAGGAAAGGTAGATAGATTATAAAAGGCATTGAATGCCAAACAAAGGATCTTATATTTGATCCTAGAGGTGATAGAAGTCAGTAGTTTTGGGAAGGAGACATGAAGCAGGGTGTGAGTAGCTATTTAGCAAGTACCTACTGTGTGCATTGTTAGGGGTGATGACAGCTATCAAGCTTACCTCTTAGTCCTTTGTCCATCTAATTCAAATTTTATTGTAATTAATAATAGAATAGTAACTAACATTTCCATAGATACTTACTGTATTTTTAGTGCTTTGCGATGATTCTTTCACTTAAGCCTCGCAACAACAGTGGAAGGGACGTGCTACGACTACCATCCCCATGTTAAAAATGGGAAAACTGAGTCAAACAGGTTAAGTTTACACATGGTCGCATAATAAATGGTAGAGAGCAGATTGAAACTCAGCTCTTCCTGATTCCAGGCCCAGCACTCTAGCCATTGTACCATCGAAGCCCTAGAATGGTACAATGACTTACCCAAAGGCATATGGGAAGTGAGGAGCAGAGGTAGCATTTGAACTTGGGTTCTCTGATTCCAAATGCCCTGTTCCTCCATTATGCTGTATATAATGTACAATATGATATACAATAATAATACAAGATAGGAATTAATAACATATTGAAACGAAAGTCCTATTTCAGTACCTCCTGAAAAGGAGGTGACTCTGGGATCTCATAGGCTGTTCCAGCAGAGGACGAATTCTGGTGGGTTCTGCTAGTCTGTAAAGTCATTGGGTGACAAACTGCCTGTTGCTGGAGGGTAAGTATAGCTGAGTACGAAAAGTTGATTATCAGTAAGTTGGACTTTAGGCGGTATATTTTTTTTGGCAAAAAATGCTAACTGTCTCTGATGCCTATGGCTTCTTCCTACATCTGTCCCCTTTTCATTTCAACACTGAGAATGATAGAGAAGTAGAAAAGGCATTGGGCAGTAACCAGCAGTGACTAGGACATCTTGAAAATAATTAACTTTTGGAATTCTAAATATAAAATCTTTCTTCATTAATCACCAAGGTTATATACTTAAAAGAACCAAGTTGTATCAGTATTGATGTTCTCCTCATGAATGAAATCTGAAGCAATAAGGGAATGGCAGCTAAATGGAAAGATGAATGGATGGTTCACAGACACCATTTGGAGAGTCAAAGCCAAAGGTGGTTTCATACTATGCCAAAAGATGACAAGAAGCGTCATTTCATGGGACTCTCAGTCATTTTAGCATTTATGATGAATATAATCGGCACCATGAGTCTTGTCTTTAGCTTTTTATCCTCAGAGACAACACAGTACCTTGTCTGTAGAATTATACATTAGTATCTGTTGCAAAGGATGAAGAGGTAGAGAAACTATGAAGAACTTGTAAAGATTTTTCAAAACTAAATCAATGTGCAAGTATATATTCAGTGTCTACTTTGTGTCAGGCTCCATATTAGGCATTGAGAATTCAAAAACAAAAGTCCCTGTCCTCAAGGATCTTATATTCTACTGGAGGAAACCACATGGGCACAGAAAATACATATGTGTATATATGTATATACATGTGTATATGCATTTATATTTCTGTATTACTATATTTATTATACACATGTATACACACATAAAATACAAAAATCTTTCAGAGGGAGGAGGAATCAGTTATCAACTTAGGATCAGAAAAGACCTCATGTAGGAGGCAACATTTCATCTGAGTTTTGAAGGAAGCAAGAGATTCTCAGAGGTAGATAAGACACATGCCTTTCAGGCATGATAGAGAACTTGTGTAAAGGAACACAGATGAGATTTCATGATCTAGATGAAGGCCAGCTTAGCTTCCATTCAACATTCATTGATACTTGGTGACCTTGAATTTCCTGATTTGCTTCAAGACTTGGCTCATGTGCTGCTTTCTTCATGAGGTCTTTGGTGACCAGTAAACTCCCTCCCCAAATCACCTTGATTTCATTTTGTATGTTTGTGTGTGTGTGTGTGTGTGTGTGTGTGTGTACACAACCATAAAAGTTCTTCTCCACTTGGCATCTCCTATGTATTTGTTAAGTTTTTAGAAGATTCCTTGGTAAAAACAACCAGAGAAATAATCAGAAGATCATTGAGTAAAGGTTAGCTATTAATATCAAGTGAGGTATAAAGCAGGAAGATATATTCTAGCTAGTAGTGGTATTTTGTCATGGAGGATGCCTTGTATATAGTCTAAATGGAAAAAAAATTCACTATAGATAGTAAAGTTTTCCAAATACCCCTTTTTGTGAATGACATTGCATCAGTTGCTTCAAGCTATTAAGTACTACAGGATCTTATCAGTGAGACCCACAAAAGAGAAATAGGATCCTAAGATTGGGATTTGAATGGGGCTTAGTCTAGCCCCATAATCTCATTTTTGAGATTAATTTTGAGGGCATTAAGGCTAATGAAGGTAAAGTGACTTGCCCAAAGTCACAGAGTTGGTAAATGGCAAAACCAAGATTTAATTTCTGGTTATTTATTCCAAATCCAGTGCCTTTCCCTCTGTACCAGGAATTCTTAACCTTTTTTTTTTGGTGCCATGGACCCTTGTGACAATCTTGGGAAGTCTATGGACTCTTTTTCAGGATAATGTTTTTTTAATGCATAAAATAAAACAAATAGGACTACAGAATTCTTTTGAAATACAGTTATCAACACATTTAAATGACCAAGTACACAGATTCCAGGTTAAGGACCCTTATTCTATACTGTAATCTATATTGTGACATGCAGTTGGATGGGCAGCCCATTGAATTAGAGCATCAGTACATATTTCTGTGATAGGAGCTACAGGTAGACAAACTCAGAATTCTGGACTCAGAATTGAATAGGCAATAGAGTGGGCTGCATTGTTGTTGAAAAATTTCATGGCATTTTCAGTGATTCCTAAGCATATCTTTGATACATAAACCCTTTTCTTTAACAGTGATTTATGAAGATTTAAAATTGAAAATGGCTCAAATGGCAATGGAGAAGAGCATTCTGTGTATGAATAGAAACAGGAACTGTGATTTCAATGGCATAGAAAACTTCCAGGTGAGGAAGTGCTCATCCAGTGCAGATTAAGCACCTTTTCTGTAACAGCATTGTTGCCTAAAGCGCTGTTTAAATGACTCTCACAAAGTTGCCCAACCATTATATGTGAGATTTGAACCCAGGTCTTCTTGACTTGCAAAGCAGTTCTTCATCCGTAATGCCATGCTGTCTCCCTGGCCACAAATAGTGCATAACAAAATACCGGTTATGATTTGCAGACAGTTGTATGGGGGATAATCAGAAAATATTTGAGTGGAAAAGCAAGAGGGCCAATCTTATAGTAAAAGGAAGTGATAACATGGAAAACTGAGCTGTAGTGGGAACCACCACAGGATGTCCAAAAGACCTAAAAGAATATGTCTGCTTCATTGAATGGATCTTTTATGGAGAATTTATGGTAAAATTTGAATGGTTATGATTTGTACTATTGGAGGGAGTACATTGTCAAGATCATAGAAACTTTGATATAGTGTCATATAGTGTCAATACCATGTTACCAAATTGTTACAGATAGTGAGCCCATTGGATTTGGAGTTAGGAAAGATCACTATGACCTAAAATAGAATTTTAAAAAGCATGTTGGGGAGAAAATAGACTCTGAGCTGGACTTTGAAGGATGAGCAAGATTTGGATGGGGAAAGAGAAAAGAGAAGGATATTATAAAGCTATTTTATCAGTGACTTAGAAAATGCCACAGGTGGCATGCTTATCACATTTGCAAATGGCACAAAGCAGATAAATTACATCTATGGTATCCAGAAATATTTCAGCAAAATAGATTATAGAATTCTTTACCAAATCAAATAAGATAAAATCTGGTTCAGATAAAAGGTAGTCTTGAGTTTAAAAAAAATTTCATAATAGCATAGATGTGGCTAGGCAGTAGTTTGAAAAAGATCCAAAGGTTTTAATGGACAGCAAATGTTTTTTTAAAAATTATTATTTAAAAATTCTGAACTTAAATACCAAAAGAATTCCATATACATAGCAGTAAATGGACTGCAAATGTAAAAGTATCAGTGGTGTGTTATGGCACTCAAGAAGGGAAATATAATTTTAGGTTTCATCAAGAGAAGTATAATATACCAAACTAGGCTAAGTATTGATGTACATGCCCTAGTCAAAATATATCTGGAATATTGTGTTAAGTTTTGGTAAATACTCTTTATGAAAGATATCACTAACATGTAGGAGATTGTTCAAAGGATGGTATGCTAGTTGGTAAAGTGTCTCAACATTATGAAGAACTAAGGATGCTTAGTCTGGAGACAGAGGACTTGGGATGGGTAAGGATGTAATAGTTAACACCTTCAAGTATTTGAAGGGCTTTCAGTGTGGTAGAAGGACCTGACTATTCTGCTAAGTCCTAGAGGGTAGCACTAGAAGGGCAGGTGAAGAAAGTCTAATGTAGGCTTGATGCTGGATAGCTCTAACAATGACAGCTGTCAAACGTGGAATGCCTCTAGAGGGTAGTGAAAACTTCTCCCTGGAGGTTTTCAGGGAGAGCCTGGTTGACTGCTTGTTGGGTATGTCATAGTGAAAAGGTGTCAAACTCAAATAGAAACAATCATTAAACCATATATTGACTTAGAAAACCACATATTAACATTATCTTTGTTCTGTTGTATTTTTATTTCTTTTGTTAAAATACTTCCCTGCCAACACCTCTGTTGCAGTGGAAGGAGGATTCTTGTTCTGAGACAGGTTGAACTAGTTGGCTCTGAATTCCTTTACAACTTTGAGATTCTCTGATTCAGGTGGGGAGAGCAGCATTCACCATGACCAAGGTAAAAGTTCAAGGCATATTTTGGAAATGAGAAATGAAATTTGGATTAATTGTAGGGCTCTATAAAGGGGTAAATAGAACTACATCAGAAGAGTACACTTTCTCATTTGCATTTTTTCTAGGTAATAAGTTCTAAGTACATTTCTTTTTTACATAAGCAAAGATATGTCTGAGGCACCTTGGCATAATCGCTGGTCTTTGAGTGAGGAAGACCTGTGTCTAAAGTCCTGCCTCTGATGGATATTGAATGTGTATATCTGCAGGCTACTTCTTCTCTCAGTACCCGGGCAGCTTCCCAAGTCTCTAAGTTGCAGAGCAGGTTAAAGTCTGCATTGGTCAAAGAGACTTTCTCATCAGTAATTCTCCATACCACTTAAATCACAGGTTTGGTTTAAAAAATACAAAACAATTGGTCATCTGTACCCACTTGGATCTCATTCAGTAGGTGATAATACAAGTGGTCAAGAGTGTATGCTATCAGCTATGAGTGTTAATATTATTTTTGATTTTGATTGGACTGGGGGTAAGAGACCTATGATTTCTTCCATGTAGGCAACTCCCAGCATGGAAACACTCTTCGCTGATGCAGATCTTGACTTGTTTATACAAAGTTAACATTGAAAGATTACATAAATTATGATGGTTACACAGCCAGTATGTATCAGGCACAGGTTTTGTATTCAGATCCTCCTGACTCCAAGGCTAATTTTCTGTTGACCATATCTTGTTGCCCCTTTATTGTAGTTGCCTCTGACCACTTGTCTCGTATTGAATGGTGTGTCTTCATTTGATGACTAGCCACAAATGTCCTTGACCTTTCAGAGCTAGCCATTTTATGAATAAAGACTTTCATCCCAGAAGTTTTAAGGAAATCTAATCCATTTGTACCTTCTCTCTGGTAACTAAGTGATATATGTTGTTTCCGTTTACAAAATGTGAAGTCCTCATTGTAACATTTATATACTTTGTATATAAGTTTGTAAAGCACTTTACCAATATGTGTCAAGTTCTACAGTTGAAAGGGACCTTAGAAAGCCTGATTTTAAATCTTGACTGGAATGCTTGTTAGCTGCATGACCTTGGGCAAGTTACTTAACCACTCCGGGCCTCAGTTCCTTGACTGTGGTGTGAAGATGTTTCATTATATGACCTCTAAGGTCTCTTCCAGCTCTCAGTCTATGATCCTATGATCATATTCAACACTTTATTTTAAAAATAAGGAACTAAAGGCCAGAGTGAAGAAACCTTGACCAAGGTCATGTAACTAGTAAGTGGCAAAGTCAAGGTTTGAGTTTATGTCTTTTGACTCTAAGCTGAAGACTCTTTAGATAAATCATAATTTCTACTGTAAACTACTTTAAGGATTTCTGCAAGGATGGTTATAGTTTGTGAATGTGCTCATTGAATTGATGTCTGACCTCTTTGCTAGTTTTACCAGATAATAGTAGAGTTCCTCTAATCTCCAGGGGGTTCTCTTTAATTTTCACTTGGAGGGTAGAGATGAACAGAAGGTACTACTTTTGGCTGTGGTCTTGTGGTGTGTGCTTCAGAACTAGAAAGAAACTGCATTCTCAGCATTTTCATGCTCAATTTCATACCCAATGACAGCAAGTATTGCACTTCCCTAGAGACTTTTTCTCTGCTTAGATGTCTTAAGTACAACAATGTATCCTTACAAGTTTGATGGCATCACTTGAATCGAGACCCTTGAAACTGAAGAGGTGTGAAGATGCTTAAAAATTAAAACATTTTAAGAGCTATTTATGTATCCCTTTTGAAACTCCAAATGTGTGGTTTTCCTTTAGCTATTTAAATGAATGCTTTCAAGGGTCCTACTGGGAAAATAGATCAAGATAGAAGGAAAGATTATGTTTATATATTCTGATACTCATATCCATGTGGAATAGTTCTGCAAAGATGAGATAATTCAGGAATAAATTCTCAAAACACTGCCTGTTGTATGAATATGCAGGGCTTTGTTCATCTTACATTCACTTACATATTTTTCCTTCCCTGTGTTACCCTTGCACTCACCTCAGTCTTCAGTTTTCCCCTCTCTGGATGATTCCTCCTCTAATATTTTATCCTTCTTGGTTTAGTCGTAAGGTTTGTTCAGAGCAGTTGAAAGACTGAATGACCTTGTCTGAGAGTAAAAGGAAGGCTGCTTTACATGCTTCAAACGAGCATTGAAAGGAGTCATGTTCTTTGACCAGGTCATCAGAGACTGCCAGGAGAAATTCTCTTCCTTCTCATTGTACTTTGGTTTCACCCTACGTGTGACAAAGCCGAAAACTGATTTTTCTCTTTCCTTTACTCGGAACACCCCCTGCCACATTCAAGACATAAGGGGTAAAGAAGTGTTTCTATTTAAGTAAATACTGCAGATATCTCAGTTATCAACCCAATTTGCAGAAGTAGTGAATGTGCCATATCTACCAAGATTTGCACTGGTTTTATTGTTTAGCTCCATTCACTCCTACCCTCCTTACTCAGGTGGAAATACAGGTTGGTTTGTTTTTTAATGCCTGCCATTAAAGGTCATTCTTTTTCCTTTCACGTAAGTCTTTGGCTGTGGATAACCTTTTTTGGTTAGAGCATAATACTATGCCTTAAAATCAGTTCAGAGCTTTGTTTCGGTCTTCTGGAAACAGAGCCTGACTCTTAACATTGTCCAGTTACTTTGTCATTGGTCATAAACAAAAATCATATGAAAGTACATAGATAAATAGATAAATTAGTGCAAATATATCTATATCACTAGGGAAAAAACCCATAATTGTGCCTTTTGGATAGTGGGTTCTTAGAAACATATAAAGCATATTTATATAGTGTATTTACAAGTGAAGCTTGTTTATACTATAGATGTGTTCTTGAAAATGGAATCATTTTAAAAGAATCCTATTAGGAATTAATTTGGTAAAACAAATAATCATTTCTTCAGAGTGAATGATGCCTCCCTCATTTAACCAATCTTGCATGTATTTCATAGACTGAATCTGCATAAAGTGGGAGCACTTGTATATGTGTTACTTTTGCCTATGTAATTGGAATTAACTAGCCTGTTGTTCCTGGTTATTCAGAACTGAATGTTCTGCTATGGATGGGATAGTATTGCAGCCCCTGTAGAGACTGATACTGTAATCCTAACTATAAATCTCATGAAGACTGAGACTGCCACCTGAGGTGAAGTTAAAAGCATTTTTCTAAGAGTGCTTATGTCCCCATGGGCAAAACACAAACATTAGCGAAATTACTGAGAATTTACATGAAGAAGCCATATTGGCCATGAGCTATCTGGATATCCATTTGCCTCAGTTCCATTTTGCCCAGGGATAACTGGTTTCTTTGATTGAATTTCCTCCTTTGGGATATAAGTTGGACTCATATTCTCCATTAGTTAAAGTTTTTTCCTGTTGGATCAGCCCTTATAATATTGCTTCATTGGCCAGCTAGCATGATAGAGAGTTGAACAGACCAAGACCAGTGACTGTTCAAACTTCCTAGAACCCTTTCATATTTTTCCTGAACTTCAGACCACATTTTAAGTTATTTCACAAGGCAGGAATTTTTCTGCCTAATCTTTTTTCTTTATTAAATAATTATGTGGTGAGGAGAAGAGCAGACAGCAATCAATTTCTCACACACGTTCTTCCCCTTCTATATTTCCATAATTGAATAAAGACTTGATCTGGTCAGTACAAGTGACAGTCTTTATACTGGTTCATGAAGGTTGAAAGATAGAAAGGGGCAATAGTAATCTGTTTGGTAAAAGCAATTTAGTTCCTGCTTCCCACTACCCTTTGTGAGGTAGGCAAGGAGTTATTTTACATTTCAGGTGAAGTAATTGAAACTCCACTGGAATTCAGTATCTCTTAGAAAGCCAAAGGAAAAAACCTGAGATCTTAGGGAACTGAGCTTGCCTCTTATGTTACCTAATGAGGAAATCTGCTGTTTCCATTTATGGCTTATATGGTTTGAATTTGTGGTTTTTCTATTTCGCAAGAGCTGCTGACAGTGATAAGTCTAGCATGGGAAATAATACTATTAGTGGTGGTATGACTAAGTGTATGTAATAAAGGTTTGTGTCTAAATCCCCAATGGAATTTTTAAGAATCAGTATTCACATGCAGGTTGGAAGGGTGAAAGCAGAAAAATTCCTTCAGTGTAAGGAGTCGGAGATAAAACTTGGAAAAGACCTCAGAGGTTGGATCAGTTCAACCTCTTATTTTACAGATGAGGAAACTGAGGCCCAAACTTGCCCAGGTCACATAGGCAGCAGGAGGCAGGGCTGAGATTTGGACAGGAATTCTTTTGAGCCCAGATTCAGCAGTCTTTCCACTTACCTTTATCTCTCCCCTAGTGACAGACACAATACACTGCTCATACTAGGCATTTTATGAATGTTTTGGCCTTTGAATAAGTCATAAAAAGTAAAATGGAATAAATTTATAGGACAGAACTCTTTATTCAGTTTTCTGTTTCAGCTGTCCAGGATGAGGAGGTAGAGAGAATAGGCATAAACTGTGGGAAATTTCCATCAACTTGGAAAAACAATAGCGTGCACAATTCTTAGCCATCAAAATGATAGAGACAGGGAGTCACAAGGCCAAATGACTGCTTCCCATTTGCTTTTTCTTGACAATTCTTTCCATGTAAAAGTACTGTGTCAGTTTTAGATAATAAATGGCACAACATTAGGCCTAGAAGGGATCATGGAGATCATTTATTCCATGTGTGTGTCCCCTTCCTCTCACTCCATCCCCTCTCGCGTTTTCTTAGATAAAGAAGCTGAGACCCCAGAAACAAGTCCATATAAATAAGTGGCAAAGGCAGTTCCTTTCTAATTGTTACTCTTAGCAGAATCTCTTCTGTCCCTAAATCCTTGGATTACTTTCTACAGTCCCATATTGCCCTGATTAAACCTGGTCTCTGTGGCAGAAATGAACTCAAAGGTCCTCCACTGTTCAGTGGTTCAGGGACCCTGTGATGGAAGAGTTTGAGTAGTTGTAGTTCTGATTAAGGAGAATAGAGTGATGTATGGTAATTATTAGGGATTGAACCCTCTGGCTGGAGGGGAGTCATCTTGTTTTATTAAAAACCTCTCATTTGCACCTTCCCTCCTGGATAATATCAGCTTCTTGGGAACTGTTGTGGTTCTCATGGAAGGGTAGGGGTAGAGTGGAAGGGCAGCTGGGAGGTCAATGGTGCTGAAAGGATAAAGGAATTATGGGATGAAACTAGGATACTGGTTTGGGACCAAGGCTATTCCAACAAAGCAAAGACACTTTCTTAGTGTGTACAGAATCCTAGCATTTAAATGTGCTCAGTGGGGTATGTTCATAAAATGAGGATTTAAGACGTCTGATCGTCTTAATCTGATATTACTGACCTTTCCAAGCTTCTCTCACGTTTCTTCTTTTCCTCTCCTCCCTAGACTCAGTATTCCAACCAAACGGAACTATTCGGTGTCCTCGGAATATATCTCATGCTTTCTTAGCTCCATGTTATTGATTGTGTTTGCTCATCATTTTCCCTTTGATGCTAGAGTAGCGTGTGCAGCATAGGGTACATAGAGTACTTTTTGGTCTGTACAAAGTACTTTACAAATATTATCTCATTTTATCCTCACAACAGCCCTGGGAGAGAGATGCTCTTCTTATCATTATTTTACAGATGGAGAGACTAAGGCAAATATAAGTTAAGTCACACTGTTACTAAGTGTATGAGTTTGGATTTGAACTCAGATTTTCCTGACTTTGCAGCTAAGTGCTGCAGTGGATAGAGAGGTAGGCTGAGAATCAGAATGACTCATTTTCCTGGGTTCCACTTCTGGTCTCAGACACTTACTAGGAGTGTGACCCTGAGCAAGTCAATTAAACTTGTTTGCCTCAGTTTCCTCATTTATTAAGATGAGTTGGAGAAGGAAATGGCAAACCACTCCACTATCTTTGCCAAAAAATTTCCAAATGAGGTCACGAAGAATTGGAAATGGCTGAAAACAACTGAAGAATAAAACTTCCCGATTCTATATCCAGACTTTTATTTATTGTGCCACAAAACTGCCTTGTGCTTAGGCCTGACACACTTCTACCCCCAGATCTCTACTTGCTAAAATTCTGTCCATGCTTTAGGACCCAGCTTCAGTGCCCTTACCTCTAGAAAGGTAGTATGGTTTAATGATGAAGTCACTGTCATAAGACCTGGATTTGCATTCCTTCTCTGCTACTTGCTTTTAAAATTACGTGTCTGTAGGCAAGACTCTTAACTCCTTTGAGTCCTGTAAAATGGGGAAAATAGTACTGAGAAAGCACTTTGTAAATTGTAAAACTTCGTATAACCACAGATTGTTTTTCCTGTTTTATCTTCCCTAATTCTCCCAGCCCTAAAAGAAGAGAAAATCTATTCTTGGACTTCCCATAATTCCTTATTTGTATCACCTGTGCATTCTTTATACCTCATTTTGGTAGCGATCCTGTATTCTCCAAGGCTGTGTATGCAGAACACAAGCAGGACCTACAAAGATCTTTCCAGATCTTGAGTACTGGTCTAGCAACAGACTATGTAGCTGTCTCAGTACCTTAGAATGAGTTGAAATAATCATAAGAGCTAAAATTTATATTGTGTTTTAAGGTTGGCAAAGCCCTTTACAAAGGTTGGCACAAGTGATGAAAGAAAAAAAACTACTCACATTCAACCTCAGTGGAAGTTTGTTTTTTATAATGGTGTTGGTAATTTGATAGGACTCCTCGCCCCAAAACTGGTCACTGGCCACAGAAACTCATGAAGCAGATTGCAGTTTGCATGGGTGGAAAAGGTGTCCATGAAATACTTACTATATACCAAGCACTGTGCCAAGCACTGGAATGGCAAAGAGAGGCCAAAACATCCTCTACCCTCAGAAAGCTCACACCACAGTCTAATGGGCGAGACAATACACAAACCACCATCTATATTCAAGAGTAAATTTGTGTATACAAGGTAAAGGAAAGGTAATCTCCAAAGGATGGCCTTTTTCCGTTGAAAGGGAGCCAAAGAAAACTTGTATGAACTGATGCAAAGTGAACTGAGTAGAACCTGGAAAACAAACAGCATTACCGTAGACACAATTCATTATGAAATCCATCAAAGTTCCAAAGAACTCACAATAAAATACACTCTCTACCTCCAGATAGAGAACTGAAGGACTGAGTGCTGTTTGAAGCATTTTTTCTTTCTTTTTCTTGGAATCTTTTTTTTTTTCGGAATATGACTAATGTGGAAATATGTTTTGCATGACTTCACATGTATAAGGGGTATTGTATTTCTTGCCTCCTCAATGGGTGGGGGAAGGAGTGGAGGGAAGGAAAAAATTTGGAACTGAAAATAAAAAGCAAGTTGCTTTTTTAGAAAGATACAGTCCCAGAAAGGCTTCTTGGAGAAGATAGGATTTCACACTAATGGAATTATGAATCCTTGAAGTAAAAAAACCCACATTTTGGGTGTGTATTAGGGTTGTTTTTATGTCTGTCTTAATTTTCTCTCATTATAAACTCCTTGAGAGCAAAGAATGGATCTTATTTATCTATCTTGCCCCCACACCCAGCACTGTTCTATGTTCATAGAAGGTCCTAATGTTTGTTGAAGTGAGTAGTCTGTTCTCTTTAAGCCTGGATTTCTACAGTGGGCTTTCTTGAAGTAGGACCTCAGTCTTATTGTAATTAGTCAGCAGTAAATGGAGAGGTAACCCTTTTAGATTTGCAGTCTGCAGTTCTTGACAGTTTCTTTGACCCCTATCCCTACCTAAATTTGATTCTTATTCCCCTTCTGCAAACCCCTTGACAGCTAAACTTGGAATGGTTTCTCCTTTGCAGCTCAGTTTCATGCCATTTTCCTTTGGTGATGGCTTTCCTTTATTTATGTAGCAAGCATTTATTTAGTATGTGGCCGGCACTGTACTAGGCACAGAACATACAAAGACAATATGGGAAAACACAAAAACAGTCTGTCCTCAAGGGGCTTGCAGCCTGTTGGAGTGAAATGTGATTGCAGATAAGTAACTACAAAATGTATAGAAAAAGTAAATACAAAATAATATCTGTTGAGGAAAGGACTCTTAACAATTAGTTATCAAGAAAGCCTTCAAGAAAGGGAAGGTATTTAGTTTGAGCCTATATAGGTAGCTAGGGATTCTGAGAGGTGGAGGTAAGGAGAGCCTGCATTCCATACATGGGGGACAATCTACATGGGAAAGTAGGGAAGTGGGATGTAATACATTCTACATGAAGAATGACTGGTAGGTCAGTTGGTTTAGAAGGTAGAGGCACAAAAAGTGTGTGCTGATACACTCTAGGGGAGCATTCCCAATGGCCTTTTCACTCCTCAGAATCAATGGGAATGATCCATCAGAATCCTGAACACACCGATGGTGGAATGTATGTAGGGGATTAATGTGCAGCAAGTCTGGAAAGACCAAATTGTGAGTGACCTTTAAATAACAAAGCAAGAAGTTTATGTCTTGTTCCATGCGATCAGTCAACATTCAAACTGAAAAGAACTCCTGCCATGGTGTCTGTTTTAGGAGATATTCTGCAGCTGCATGAGCTATCACATTTGGCTGTGCTGTTACCGTATGCGGATGGATTGTTGTTTTTTTTCTCAGAAAAGGGAAGATCTCCACCCCCTTGCCTGTCAGCGGAAATGGAGAGCTATCAGTGAGGGGTCAGCAGAAGCCACAAGTCCCTTCCTTCCTTCAACTATACTCCTTTGGAATGATTTTTTGGTTTGTTTTGAAGGCTGTGGAAGACACATAGTATAAAGGTTATTTGAAGAGGAACCCATCCATCATCTAAACCTTCCTTGTATGTCTCACACTAACTCCCAAGCATCATTCCTAGGTTGGTTTATTCACAGTATGACAGGGAGTTAATCTTATGCGGTAGCCCAAACAACCCACATTGCAGACAGTTAAAAGATTTTCCTTATTTATCTTTGTGTGTGCCGTCAGTATTTTGCACATGCACAGAGATGGTATTTACTGAGTATTTGCTGCATTGCATTGAATTATGAAGAAACAGATTAAAATCCTTGTACTTCTGTTTTATACCTCACCTCTCCTCCCTTCTGATCTTGTCCAGATATTCTTTAATTCAAGGGATTCTCACCTAGAGCCTGGGGGTACTTAGATTTCAAAGATTCTGTAAATTTGAATTGAAAAAAATTTTTATTTCAGTTTAGTTGGTTTCCTTTGTAATCCTGTATATTTTATCATCTCCAGTTAACCTGTTTATGTGTTGTTGTACAGTTATTTGCATGTTATCTCCCCACCAGACTGAACTCCTTGAGAACAGACACTGGATTTTGGAGTAAGAAAAACATGAGTTCATATCCATATCCTAACAGTAACTGTGTGGTCAGGAAAAGTCATTCGAAGTCTCTGAGTCTTCATTTCTGCATCTTTAAATGAGGGATATTAACATTATTAATGGTCCCATAAAGTTATACTGAGGATTAAAAGGAGACAATCTATGTAAATGCATTGTATCCTTTAAAGTGATATGTATCTATGCATGTGTATATATATGTGCATACATGTGCTTTTATGGACAGACAGCATGGCATATTGGATAGAGAGATGGCCAAGATGGCCTGGATTCAAGTGCTGCCTATAACACATGCTGTGTAACCCCAAGTAGATCACATACCTCTCAGTATACCTATAAGCTTCAGAGAAGGTACTGACCTGCATTTGTAGAGAGAGTTTCCTTAACTAGGAATTGTCTACATCAATGAAATCAGAGGTCTAATCCCTAGTCTGAATTACTCTCTGTAATTATTATGGGGCTGGGGTAAGAAGGGAAGTTGTTTTTTTAATTGTTATTTTAGAACATAGTACGTGCTGTTATGTAATCTTAAGATTAGACATGGAGTTAGAACGTCCGGGTTCAAATGCTACTGTTGTTCCTCCTATGTAAAGATATAAAGAAATCATTTCACCTGGCCAGGTTCAGGGTTTCTTCCTTTGTATACTAAAAGGGTTAGTCTAGATTCTTTAGTCTGGGGGTTCTTAAAATGTTGCTTCATGGACCCCTTTGGCAGTCTGGTAAAACCTATGGACGGCTTTTTTTAAATGCATAAAATGAAACACAGGATTATAAAGAAAACCAATTATATTGAAACATTATGATTAAATTATTAAACCAGTTCATGGACTCTGGGTTAAGAATTGTGGTTCTAGTATAAGATGCTTTCCGGATTTTTGTCCTGTGATCGTATGTTAATAGGTAAGGGCCGTCCCCCTAGATCTTATCATACAAGCCTCAGCATGTGCTCTTCAGCCATCAAAATGACACGATATTGCCCCTTCTCCAGTTCCAGCTCTACGTTGCTTAATTGTCACTTCGTCTTTCACTAGCTCTATAATCTGGGTTTTCTCATTCTTAAATGAAAATTTAGAGAGTCATAGAAAGAAATTCTTTTAGTCTTATACCTCATACTGATTTTGATGAAACCTGACGAGGGTTGCTTTCCGCATCTAAAAATACTTTGTGGGTATGGAAAAAAGTGTAATTTTAATTTGTTAAGGAAGTGAAAAACAGTAAATTTCCATGAACCTTTGGACCTTTTTAGCTTATTCCTTCTCTTTGAAAACCAAGTGAGGATTTGATGCAATTTAAGAACCAGTCAGATTGTACCATTTACTCTCCTTCCCCAATTTCTAAGACTCTTCAATGACTCTAGAGTTAAGATCTCTTAGTCTCATTTTACATTAGCTGAACCTGAGATGCAGTGAAGTTAGGTGACCTGAGAAAATCCACTCACTGTAGGTGGTAAAGAGTATCCCTGAAAACAGACATTTGCTTACTTGCTCAGGGTGACTTGCAGTCTCTGCCAAGTGAGTAAAAATACTGCTGGTATCCATCTCATCACCTCAGTGGAGGCGTACAGGTGTTTAAAAAGAATAGTGCGTGCTGGCTCAGTTTCTTTTATTTACAAGACTGCAGTTAGAGTAGTTATATTTCAAGCTACAATCACATTCTATTTAACTGGGAGCTGAAAGAACTGACAAGGAGCTAAGGTGATTCAGAGAAAATGTGTGGGCACAGATGAATAGTTATTCTGTGTATAGTGAAAGCAGCACTAGAGAGAATAATCTTGAATTATAACAGGTGGGGTTTCACTTAAGTATTGGGATGGAACTGGTACCATGAAGGGTTGCCTGGGACACAAGAGGTATAATACTTGTTATCTTCCTAAAAAGGTTATTGTGGGGTTCAAAGGCCATTATATAAATAAAGTGCTTTGCAAATTTTAAGGCATTATTAATATTAAAAAGACCTACTTTCCAATCCCACTTTTGCCCCTTACTATGTGTGTGCCTCTGGGCAAGTCATTTCTTCCCGAATCTCAGTTTCCCCATCTGCAAAATGAGAAGGTTGGACGGAATGGCCTTAAATCCCACCTAGCTTGAATTCTATGATCCTATGTTAGTATTATCAAATACTTATTGATTTGAATTATTGAAGCAAATTAATGTAGGTGATTTCCAGATCTAAAGGTGAATGTATTTTGGTAACTAGTGGGGGACAGAGGAGCACAGAGGTAATTGAAGTGGTATGTACAGGTGGAACCTGTTTGTTGGTGGTGTTTAATGTTATACAGCTTCCTGGAAGGTCTAGTAGACTTGAGATGGAATTGGAAAGAGAACAGTAGGTTACTCTGTGCACCAGTTAGTATGTCCCAAGTACTTATACCATGAAGGATTTAAGGTCTTCTGTGTCTCCTAACCAGGGAGTGGATGCTACAATTATCCATCCAGGAGACCAGGGCTAACATTGAAGTAGGTAGTCCTTTCTAGCACTAGTTTGTAACCAGTTTTGTAAAGCCACTGTGTCGTTCTTTCGCACTGTGGATGAGGCTCGTGGATCAGTTTCAGTAGGATGAGCACTTAGGGGTTTTCAAATGTAGTTACGGATTACTCTGATTCAATTGTATACTTTCACTTAGTAATTAGAACTTTCGTCCTATTCCCCACAGATTAATTGTAATTATTTTACACACTCTTGATTTACTTATTGGTATACAAGTTGTGTCCCATTGTACAGGATTATTTGGGCACTGGTAATTACCAGATTACACAACTTTTTTTTAAAGCCCTAGCGCCTAGAACAGTGCTTTGTATGTAGTGGGCACTTGATTGGGAATTGTACTGAATTTCTGCCTTTTTTTTAATTGACCAAAGGCTTTATCTTGATCAAGTATTATAATATTTTTACCTCTGTATTAGAGGGTAAGGCATATTAGGGAGTGATCTGTGGAGATTGTCATCCTTTGGAAAGAAGGCAGAGGAGTTAGATGCTTTCCATTTCTGCCATTTGCCAAGAAGATTAATGCTCTGCCACTTTGTGAAAGAGTTTCATTGAATCCAACTCAGTGGAGCCAGCTCAATGGGTCTGCCACAGCTTAGCATGACCCAAGGCTATATTTTCTTTTAATCATCGTTATTCTTCCTTGGAGACAACTATGAATTATTCTCCAAAGTAAAGGCTCATTGTTTTGTCAGCTCCAGTGTTAACTCCTGTAATTCCAAATTCTAAGACTGGAGATATATCTATATATCCATATCTGTTTCTGTCTATCTATCTATCATCTATCTGTCTATCTAATCTGTCTGTCTGTCTATCTATCTAATCTGTCTGTCTGTCTATCTATCTAATCTGTCTGTCTGTCTATCTATCTATCCATCCATCTATCTATCTATCTATCTATCTATCTATGTCTATCAGTCTATCATAAAGGGCTTCTTTGCTGATATCCTTGCTGTTTTCCAGAAGGGGCAGTATGGTATGGTGGTATGGAGAGTTGGCCTTGAAGCCAGAAAGACAACTAATGCAACTCTTATCGATCTTGAAGGCAAAGGGACAGGAATAAACACTTATTAATCACCTACTATGTGCTATGAACTTTGACCCTCACAGCAATGCTGTGAAGTAGATGGCATTATCCCTGTTTGACGGTTGCAGAAACTGAGACAGATTTGCCCAGGGTCACACAACTAATAAGGTATAAAGAAGATACTGGCTTAATATTTGTTGAAGCAGTGTCCTATATTAGTAAGATTAGAAATATAGTAATTATCTCTGTTTTCCAGAAAAGTTAATCACCTTTGACTTTCCACTTGGGGAAGAGAATCCTCTAGATTTTTGATGATTCCCAACAGTGGATCTCTTGTCTAAGAGAATGTGGCAGGAGCATATACCATTCAGGGATTCAGTGTCCTGTGAATCAAAAAGCATTTCTTAGGACTTGAGATGCCAAGCAGAAGAGTTTACATTCGATTTTAGAGAGAATAGGAGTTTATTCTGTTGGAGTTTATTAAGCAGGGGAGACCTGTGCTTTAGGAAAATCACTTGGGCAGCTATGTGTAGAATGGATTGGAATTGGGAGAGACCTGAACCAGGGAAGCCAATTATGAGGCTATTACTTTGGTCTGGGTGAGACATGAAAAGGGCCTGAGCTAGGGTGATGGCTGTGTGAGTGAAGAGAAGGGAATGGAAATGAATGGCAGTATATATAGCCAATTGTATACAGTTGTGGAAAAAGAATGGCTATCCTTATGATTGCTGAACTTGGGGAAGTATGGACCGCTAAGATAGGGAAGGAAGAAATGGGTCCCCTGGGTATGTTATAATGAGTTCTCTTTAGATATACTCAGGATAAATACTACCTGCAGTCCAGCTGACATGCTTATCAGTAAGTTGGATACTTACTGTATCAGTACCTCCTAAGTCTTCTGAGTTGTAGGCTACCCAGGTTGGAAGTTTTTTCTCAGACCACTGCTTCCTGCTCTGACCTAACCATGTATGTCATCCCCATCCCTCTGGTGTCCTTGTAAACATTTCCCTATGCTTCTGATGAGCTCTCTAGAACTCGTATTTTGTTGACACTAGAAAGACTGCAATTTACGAATTTCTTATATGAACAAGCCGTGCCAATTGGAGAAGTACTTTTTAAAATAAATACATAAGGACAAAGAGAATTAGAGATGGGATAAAATTTTTATTTCAAAGAGAAGTTCTAATAAAAAATTTGTGTCAAGAAAAATCTAATAAAATTTTTGTGTCAAATAATTCTCATGAACCTTACTATTGAATCTGTGCCATCCCTCTGGAA
This sequence comes from Potorous gilbertii, assembly GCA_028658325.1. Lineage (NCBI taxonomy): Eukaryota > Metazoa > Chordata > Mammalia > Diprotodontia > Potoroidae > Potorous > Potorous gilbertii. The sequence goes on along the minus strand of CM053774.1, from coordinate 49,718,063 downwards.
ATTATTTTGTATGTACTTTCTATTTATAAATGTGCATGTTATTCCCCCAATAAAAATCCTTGAAGATTATTTTGCTTTATCTTTGTATCTTCAGTGTTTGTACATATAGGCAATAAATTTTTGTTAAATTAGTTTGCCAAAGTGCACACAAAATTAGTGGCAGAAAAGGGTACACTGGGTTTCCTAACGCTTTGTGAATTACAGTACTTCTTAAACAGTGGTTCACAACCCCATATGGGACTGTGAAAAAGTTGGCAACAGAACAACGTTTCTGAACATGCAACAAGCAAAAATCAGTTCCAAATCAAACTTGTAATGAATTCCACATGTTTCTGGCAGCACTTGCCCATGTTGCATCTCGACTTCACTGCAACTTTGTTTCTAAACACAAAGCATGTGCACTTTGCACTGAGCATGTGCTCAGGCCACAAATGCTGATGAAATTGAAAAGGATTTGTGAGTGGAAAAAGTTTAAGAAGCCCTGGTCTAGTGCTCAGGAATTGCAGCCCTTTATTTCATATAAGCTACTCTTGAAAAGGGATATGAAATTGCCTAGGATAAATCTCAATAGGATGGAGCTTGAGTCTTGATGTCTGTCGCTACTGTCATCTCTATCCTTATTTTACTTGTTGATCAGTCTGAACTGAAATCTCACTCACTCATAGCAGAATTATCACATTTTATATTTAATGCTTTGAGTTTTTTCTTCATTTTATCTTCCTTCCATCCTTCCTTCCTTCCTTCCTTCCTTCCTTCCTTCCTTCCTTCCCTGGTTATAAGGAATCAAATGGAAAAAATTCTCCTTTTTTGTGTTGTCCGTCTTGCTGCCAACAGTGCCTACTGTTTCTCTTAAGGACAATTCTGCTTTTTATTTTTTGTATGTTGTGTAGCAGTATGACTAGAGATCATGTGGCCAGACCCCTGTCCTTCTAGCAGTCAAGATATTATTTTCCTTGTTTGATTGATTAGGAACTGAGGCAAAGTGAATGATTGTTTAAAAATGTGGAGAAAGGATTGCCATCCTCTTCCCTGCTAAGCATGTTAACTCATAGATTCCTAAGAAAGAAAAGAACTATGTTCATATGATATGGTATGATGGAAAGATTGCTGGACTTGGAATTAGGAGAACTGGGTTTGAATATTAACTCTGATAACAGCTAGGGGCAAATGGGCAAATCACATACTCCCAGTTTCAGATTCCTCATCTGTCAAGTGAGAATGGTATACCCAGAGGATTATTAGAGGGGAAAATGCTTTGTAAATCAGAAGGAGTTACATAAATTCTAATTCTTTATTATCCTTAGTATTTGTGAATCACAGCTTTTTGAAGCCTGAAAGGACCTTTAGAGAACATTTATTCCAAATTTCAGTTTAGTAAGAATCCCATTTACATAAACTCTGACAAGAAATCCTCCAACTTAAGCTTCTCGACCTTCACTGCACGAAAGTCACCATATCCTGTGAAAGCCCCAATTTTACTTTTAGACATCTGTCCAAATTTTCACTGATTTTTAGCATTGCAAATCTCACCCATTGCTCCTGGACTCTAGTCCCCTCACCATCCTGTCTGCCTTCCTCTGACAGTGTTGTAGCTTGTCATTTCTTCAGTGATAGGTCTGTGAGCTTATCAATATCAGTATTTCCTCGGGTGATGCAGATTGTGAGCCATACATGCCTTTTCATCCAGTTTAACTTTTATTCATGTTTATCTATTAATCCTCCTATGGAAGTGGGGAGTAGACAACCAATGTATTAAGATTTTCTTCTAGTTTTCTTGATGTTGTCTTCGTGTTATCTCCCACTCCCAAGAGATGACCTACCTCTCCCCCTTTTTTTAAACCAGGCATACATCTTTGATGACATTCTTTTAAAAAATTTTTAAAATGTTTTTAAAACTTTGAGTTTCAACTTCTCTCTCTTCCTTCCCACCCACCCCCATTGAGAAGGCAAGCAATTCAATATAGGTTATACGTGTCTGATGACATACTTTATACTGTTTCTCTTGTGCTTGGTAATGTGTTGCTGAATCATACTCAACATGTACTTCTCCACTGCTATTTGGTTGACCCTCTAATTCTCCATAGATTCAGGCATTTAATGATTCAAAGTAATAGAATACCATTAGAAGATTCTTGTTGAAAAGAAAGGCTTTATTCTTCCACCACTCCAGTCTTCTTACACTATGTATTCTTCAATTCACTGACACCGGTCTTGAAGAAGACATTCTGTCCTGACCCTGGCCATTTTCACTGGCTGTCCGCAATATCCAGAATGCTCTCTTCCTCATCACTTCCCTCTGGCTTCCCAACTTCCTTCAGATCCTAGCTAAAATCTCACCTCCTTTAAGAAGATTTTCCCAATTCTCCTTAATTCTAGATCTTTTCCTCTGTTGATTATTTTTTTTGTACAAATCTTGTTTGTACATAGTTGTTTGCATGCCATCTGCTCCATTAGCCTTTCTTTGTATTCTGTGCTTATCACAGTACCTGAAACATAGAAGGCACCTAATAAATGTTTATCGACTAACTGAAAGCCTTCCAGCTCCTTCAAGAGGATCTGTGATATGTGTGTACAGAATACCATGAAATTTTTGTAGAAATGAGAAAATAGACATTAGGTCATCTTTTTTATATAACTATAAGCTCAAATTTTTTGATGTCCTTTGGTCTCCTCTCCTCCATGGGGAATTTTGAGAATCAGTCCATCAAAATGTTAAAAATTATGTTACACAGAACTCCTTTGTAATATCCATTCCAGTTCAGCTGTTCTTTCTATCTTTTTTGTTTTTTCTTTTTAGCACCATTCAGCTTTCTCATGTAGCACATGAGGAACTGTGATGTTGATGTCCAGCAGTGATTGTGCTCTAATCAATGGTAAAATGTTTGTTATAAAAATACTTGCAGATCTTTTACTGCTTATTGTCTCCATATTTGTTGTCTTTTTTCGAATTTCATCCTTAAAGTCCTTGGAATGACTTTGCTTAGTTAGGTCTGGCACCAAGTTTTCATAAGTTTACTTTTCCTGTATATTTTGGTTTGTTTTTCTTTTTCAGTGGTGGTAGAGAGGTGGGAGAGCAAGGAGGAATAGGGATAGGGTGGGAAAAAAGAGAATCCTTGAAGCATCTTTTTTTTAAAATGGGGAAAAAATAACAAGATTGACAAAAAGGCTGATCGTAACAGCTTTTAAAGCTATAGGTTCATCTTATTATATACTTATATATACAAAACAAATTGTATGTAATAAAAACATGAAGTTCATATACTTACATCATTTTTCTCTTCTACATACAAACTTGTAAATACCCATCGTATTTGGTGGTTTGAATTCAGAATAAAAATAGAAATTAATTTAAAATGATAAATTTGTTTCCCCTCCACCCTTTTTTGCTATGTTGTGAAGCAATCTAGAAAAGAATAAGCTATTCAGTTCAGCAAGTATTTATTAAGCACCCACTATTTACAGAGGACTGTGCTACACAAAAATTATTCTCCAAGTGTGTACAAAATAAGTACAGAGTAATTTGGGAGGCTAGGGAAAAGGGCACTAACATCTAGAGCTATTAGAAAAGGCCTCCTGAAGGAAGTCACATCTGAACTCTACCTTGAAGGAAACTATGGATTTTAGGAAACAGATGTGAGGAGGGAATGCATTTAGGAGAAGACATGGGGAAAAGCAGTTTTAAAAAGCGAGCTCCTATTAAACCATTATTTAATTGGAATTTATTCTTTTCATGAAACAAAGAAATAAAATAATAAGAAAATACCAACTATGTCCTTATGGGATAGAGATAGAATTTAAAATATATATATATATATATATTTTCTTTCTTTTCTATCTTCCCCCCCAGTGAAAAAAAATCCTTAGAACAAATACACTTAGTGAAGAAAAAATCAAATACTATATTGACATATACAAAAAATAAATTTCATTCCACACCCTGAATCTATCACCTTTCTTATCAGAAGATGGGTTTTATTTTTGCATCATAGGTTCTTTAGAATTGGGGCTGATCACTGCATTTATCAGAGTTTTTAATCATTCAGAGTTTCAATATGGGGTTATTTACCTGCACAAAGAATGTGTACAAATTAAGGACACTTATAAATTGTCTCTTTGCCCATCAGAAGTTCATGACACATCTCTCCTCTCCTCTTCTTTCCTCAAAAATTAACACTGCACTGGAATGAGAAAACTGAGGGTATGGGTAAAAAATTGTTTGGAAAGATGAAAAACCCTGAGGAGCAATTTAGGTGCTAGACTAGATAAGAGAATGGTAGAGAAGTATCACAAGATTGCCTCAGATGTCATCAACAATTAGGAATGAAGAATTTTTGAAAAGTTGATCCCATAAGAATGATTTCCTAATGGTAGTATAAGTTAGAGAGGGATAGCTTTTTTACAGCAGGATTTCTGGCCTGTTCACTTATCTGATAATCCTTGCCCAGATACATTGGATCTGCATTTAGGAAATTCCTACAGATATTAGCTGCATTCCACTATTCTTAATGAGAAGATCTTCTGAAATAACTTAGCTACTCCTCCACCCTTCCTATCTCTTCAGGCTTCTAGATGGCACAGAGGATAGAGTGCCTGGCCTGGAGTCAGGAAGACTCATCTTTCCCAGTTCTGTTTAATCTGGCATCAGACACTTACTAGTTATGTGACCCTGGGAAAGTCACTTAACCCCTGTTTGACTCTGTCCTCATCAGTAAAATGAGCTGAAGAAGGAAATGGCAAACCACTGCAGTCTCTTTGCCAAGAAAACCCCAAATGGGTATAAAAAGAGTTGGGCACAACTGAAACAATGTGTCATCAAAACAACAACATAATCAGGTTTTCTGACTTTGAAGTCAACCTCAGACACTAACTTTGTGACCTGGGCAAAGTCAGCTAGTTAATCTGTATATATCAATTTGATCATCTGTAAAATGGAGAAAATAATAAAATGAGGTACTATTTGTAAAGCATCTTACAAATATGAAAGTGCTCCAAACATGCTTCTTCCCCCTCCTTTTTCTCCTCCTCATTATTTATCATTAATCACGTGTTTTAGGCTGGATTTTATCTCCTTATTTTGAGACTATGTTCCTTTATTCCTGCACAGATGAGAACCCATGCCATTTTTACAAAGAATTTCTAGAGAAGGAAGGTCTACATCCTTCCTTCTATAACCTATTCCAGTGATTTAATATCTTTCACTATCAGGGCTATTGGCAAGATTAAATATAATTCTTGTGCCTAATAAATCAGTCAACAAGTATTTACCAAACAGTATTCTGTGACAGGAAATCACCAGATTTTCCTTTGCTTGGAGTGCACTCCAAGAATTGTTTGATTTGTACGTACTGGTTTTTCTCGAGGTTTGTACAGGTAGAGTCAACTCTCAATTATCCGCTACAAAGGTTAAATCGCTGTGTGATTAGGCAAAAAAGACTAATTTCACATTTGCCTAAGTGAAGTATAACAGGAAGTCACATCTGCTTGTTTACTGTACATCACTTTGATTAAAAGCTGTTGTCTGTGATGAATACTATCTCATTGACATGAACAAGATTTCACTAGTTAAAATCTCATTTTCCTGCCTTATCTTCAGTGCCAAACTGCCTTAAGAAGCTTGTTTAGCTCCGGTTTGGAGACAAATGATGGGTGAATTCCTCTTCTAAGAGATCTCTTGTCTTTTTTCAGAGTCTCTGTTCATCTTCATTGTTTTCTGGACTTGGATATTAATTTCTGGGAGGCTCCTGAGTAAGGAATGAGTAGAAGCAGACTCCCAGTTGCCAAACAGTCAACTCCTCTGCTTTGAGGCCTCAGGAGCTGGTGTTTTCACAGTGAAGTAAACTGCTAAAATGAGGATTCTGGATCAAATGAGACAATGTATGTAAAGGGACTGGCAGCTTTAAAGAGCTGCAGAAGAGTTACTTATTGTTATTATTTCTATTATCTTAGAAAAATAGAAGGAACCATAAGAGTTCATTTGTTTCTCCCCCTTCAAGCTATTGGGAAATGAAGTAAAGCAGTGAACTATGTATCAAAATTGTTGATATCTGAATCTGAGTCATTTGGTGGAAATGTAAGTCACACATTGCTTGGATAGCCTGGTAGGCTTCCACTCACAGAATTAAATTAATATAACGGCCCCAGGCCCATGTTCTCTTCAGGATCAGAGACAAATCTTAACTTGTTTCTAAATTTTGCTTTTATAATTTAAAAAAATAGTCTTGATTTTCTGTTGCTGAATATAGAATTCATCTTGGTGGGGTTGACATTGGCTAATCCGGATAGCTAAATTAAATGAAAAATTTTCTGGCAGGATATTTACAAAATCATTAAGATTATTTTTCTACTATATGACTAGAGAGGGGAGTGTGTGTGTGTGTGTGTGTGTGTGTGTGTGTGTGTGTGTGTGTGTGTGTGTTTATGGAACTGGGTGCCAGAGGTAAGTGCTGATTCTAACAGAAGTAAGACTCATCTTTTTTCCTTTTCAAGTTCTTCATCATATATATGGGTTTCATTTGAGATAGCATTCAGTCAGTACACATTCATTAAGTATCTTTTATGTGCCAGGTACTGTACTAAGCACTGGGGCTAAAAATAATAAAAAGGCAAAAGACAGACCTTGTCCTCAAGGACCTTGCAATCTAATGAAAGAAGACCACATTTAAAAAGAAGCTGAAAATGGGGGATGGGAGGTGGAGGGAGGAGGGTACCTGGTGTGAGATCCTGATGAAGTCCTGCTGCCAAGTGGGAAATTATGACATGGCTGCCCTCCCCTCGGTAAATGAAGGAGCTAGGAGCTCTCCAATGAGGAGGAGGTGAAGGGCTAAAGGAAGGGGATAGGCCTTAGGGACAAAGGATGCTGAGGAAGCATAAATTTCAGAGTTCGTGTGAAGTCCTTGAGTCCCTTTCTGTTCCTCAATAGGAGAGGGAAATGGTCAGTTTCTTTTTGTTCTCTAGACATTAATTTGGGAAGTAAGAGCAGAATCAAAACGAGAAAGGCCAGAGTAGCAAAGGATGCTCTTTCCAAGAGAATCAAGATATAGTGGAAAGAATACTGCATCTGGAGTCGAGGACATGGGTTTGAATCCTAGCTCTTCTATATCCTTAGTGGTGTAACTTTAGGAAAGGCTTTATCTTTTAACTTTCACTCCCTGGACTTGAATTTCCTTACCTACCAAATGAAGCCCCTGATCTCTTCTAGCTCTGAGTCTTATGATCTTAAGGTGTCCATGTACTAAGAAGAAGCCCTGTGACCTCTGTAGTTAAATTTCTTTACTATTTCAAAGGAGAAAGGGGAAAGAATGTTACCCTGGCATTACGTTAAGTGCTGAGCATACACAGAAAAGCAAAAAAACATTCCCTGCTCTCAAGTAAGTCACAGTTTAATGGGGGTTGGGAGGCAGGTTCAGTTACTTTGGCATATAACTTATTTCTCCATTAATAGATATTTGAAGTACTTGTGGCTTTAGAAAATTTTAATTTTCACTTTTCAGGCATGGGGTAGAGAGGATTTCTGGTTAGGGACAGATTGGACTAGATGACCCCCTAACATCCCTTCCAACTCTGATATGGATCTGTATAGGAGAGCAGTAGAAAGGGAAATTAGGTCCAGATTGGAGTCTCTGGAATGTCAGACTAAGGAGTTTGACCTTGATTCTCTGATGCTTTAAAAAAGAGCTCCCAATTACCTATAAAATAATGTGTAGAAAGTGATATTTTGTAAGAATTACTCTAGTAATCCTATAAAATGGATTTCCTGGGAAGAAAGTACAGGTGGAAAGGCTGAGATCTCTTCTCCTTTGAGCTGAATCTTTTCTCTGCCCTCTTCACTGTCCTACCAACTTGTCCTGTTCATTCCCTATTTCAGGCCTTTACTCATGTGTTTCTCCTCACTTGGAATGCTGTCTCTTCTTCCTTATTTCTGTCCAAATGCTATATGTCCACCAAGGCTCAAATGGCATAATTCATCATAAAACCTCCCTGACTATTCCAGCCTCACTGATCTCTCTCTCTAGTGAACTTTATGTTTAGCTTTTTGCCACATTGTTTAGTGTTTTTAGTTTTATCTCCCCAACTAGTTTATAAGCTACTTGGGGAAAGACAGGGAGAAGAAGCCTTCTGGACACACAGGGGGATATTGTAGAAGGAGATATCGTACAATTCTATAGTTCTGTGATTCTTCTTCTTCATGCCTACCCTTGTGCTAGATAAATATATTAAGTATTTGATAAATATTTGTTATTTCATATAGTAACAGTAAGAAGAGGTTTCTAAGCTCTAGCTTCCCAAGATTTCTCCCTTTGGCACGCTGCTACAAACACAATTTGAATTCAGAGGATCTGGGTTTTAAGCCCTCCTCATCTACTTTACTTGGGCAAGTTGTTGTTAGCTGTCTGGGTTACTGTTTCCCTGCCTGTAAAGTGAGAGGTTTGGAGTAGATTTTGATGGTTTCTTCCAACTCGAAATCCTATGATCTCCTTGAAAAAGAGATATTTTTCTGATATGCTGACATCCCTAGAATGTGATTTATTCTTTTCTTGCTTTGCATCTCTGGGGGTAATTCTGTTGAAGATTTTGAGTCATTGGCTTGCAGCAATTGAACGTTGGCATGTTATGCACATCGAAAGAATGGGGTGGGAGGCGGGTTTGTTTTGTCTTGTTCCAAGCTTCTCCAGTGGGAAGTGGAGCCTTACAATTTGTATCAGGAAAACAGAGACAGCTGCTTGTGTAGCATTCCTGAAGGTGTAGTGTCTTATTCTGCATGTTGAATGTAGTCATTTCACAGTAAATACCTGAAACCCATTTAGTAGCATTACATTATATAGGTGGGGCTGGTCTCTAATGAGATGTCTCAGCTCTCCTCTTGTGGGATTTCTTAATTCTTATAACAAGCTCACATCTGGATCTGACACAGGGAGGCTAAGGAGGGGTGGGGGAGTCCTCTGGGAAAACTATGTAGTCTTCTGTAGTTCACATTTTCTGAGTTATGGCTTTAGTGCAATCTGTATTACATGCCTAATCTGTCTGGGAAACATGTTTGTAAATAGGAATTTTGAGAATCTGCCTTGGGGCCTCTTGATACTGGGTCTCTGCCCTTACAGCTGGTCTCACTGTTGACTCATACTGAGATGGGAAATCATTAAAACCAGAGAGGAGTGTAGGGAAATATAGGACTGGGAGTAAAATCTGACTCTCACACTAAGTTGCTGTGTGACTTTAGGCAAATCAATTAATATCTCTGAACCTGTTTCTTCTTTTCAAAACTAATAGAATTGAACCAAATATCTAAGGTCTCTTTCAATTCTGAAGTTGTATGATTTTAAAGGAGTGTCTAATTGACTTTTCACCTCTATCCTATTCCTCTAAATGAAACCATTTCTTTTAATTCTCAAGCGTAGTGTTCACTGTCTGAGATGTTTGTTTATTTTCCCTCATTGAGTTATGACAGTGCATATGTCAGTGTACTTACTCATTTAATGACTTGACTTTTTAAAAAAATTTTCTTGTTTTTGTGTGGTAGTGCTGGTGGTGGTGAGAAGGGAAATCTGACTCTTGAATTTTATATTCTTATCTTGGGCAGCAGACCTTACAGTAGTGAGGGGCATTGTGTCTGACAGGACATGAAAATGGCTGTGTGCCTAGAAATTCAAATAGGTCTGATGTTTTGGTTTGTGGGCACTATGCCTTCTTTGCTACTGGGAGAGCAGGATTCATGTCTAATTCTCCCACCTGCACTACTTGCTGAAGTTTAGCTCCACAGATGGAGAAACAGTTTGGTGAAAGGGGATATTGGACTTTCTATAGTTAGTCTAGCTTTGTTCTCCTAGCTAATTTTTATGTGAATAACTTTCTTCAGAGAGTTATACTAGGCCAGCATTTCCTACATTATTTATCCACAAAACTTTGGGGCCAGAAATTTTTCACAGAATCACAAAGGAATTCTGGGTGTATAGGCTCTACAAAGGGTATTGGGGAAATCTGAAGTTGAAATAGAAGAAACTAAGCCTACTTTCAAGTTTCTTTTTCAAAGAGAGATATACATAAAACAAACATTTGAATACATAATATCATAGAGATAGAGACTAGGACTCCTGTTTGAGGAACCTCATTCTCACAATGCATGTTGAAGATTGAGTTGTCCAGGATTACACATCCAATATGTGTTTGAGGTGGGAATTGAACACAGGTTCAATCTAGCTCACTACACTATGGCATACTGGGTCTTACATCCTTTCTTATCTGCCATTTGAGGGGAGAAAATATTGTTAGCATCAGAATTTCCTCATGGTACCCCGGTGTCATTGAGTGGAACTAGTTTTCTATGGAATACAGTCTAAGAAATTTTACACAAAGTGATTATTACATTTCTTTAACAATTTCAAAAGGGCTTTTCTTGGTGAGTTTAAGTCAGTGGTCTACAAACTTTTCAATCATGAATCTCCATCAGTAAAAATATCTTTGAATACAGGCTTCATTATGTATATACATAATACATAAACTATATGTATGTACTACTAATACTATATATACTATATATATTAGTATAATATATATTATATATTATTATATATGTATATACTACTAATAATTATGTATATCATAATATATATACAAAAATAGACATTTTAAAAGAGATAATGAGATGAAGAAATAATTTTTATTCTAGGATAATAGAGAGCCACTGGAATTGGTTGAGTAGGAGAGTGACAATGCTAGACCTATACTTTAGGAAATCTGTGCAGAAGAGTGATTAAAGTAGAGAGGCTTAGGGATAGTCTAGGTGAGAGGTCATCAGGGCCTGAACAAGGATGGTGGCTGTGTGAATGGAAAGAAGACAAAATTGAGAGAGATAGATGTAGCAATAAGATATGACAGCTGATTGGATTTGTAAGATGGAAGAGAATGAGGAGGTGAAGAAGACACCAAGATTATGGACTTAGATGACTGGAAGGGTGGGTAGGTGGTAGTGGTTCCCAACAAGAGAATAGCATTTTGGAAGAGGGGGGAGTTTAAAGTGAAATTAATGTATTCATATCTGCTCCAATTCTCTGACCCACTCAGAGTGAAAGTTAAGGAAGCAGAGCTCTTATTTACCATGAGTATCATGACCTAGACTTTAGAGTCAGCCCTTTGAGGTCTTATCTTTAGCTGTCACTAGAAATCTGAGATTTGGGAATGGGTAAACTGAGGTTGGGAAAAGGGATGAATTTCCCAATGAAACCAGTATAGCTGCAGCTGTTGTTGTTGACTTGGACTTACAGCTGCCCTGAGCTGCCCATGACTAGATGGGTTGTTGTCTTTTGTTCTCGAAGAGGACCAAAATGACATCACCTTGATAAAGTGAAGTTGCAGTGTGTATGACTGTGACTTATCAGGCCAATATGAGCTCGGAATGCTCTGCCACAGATTGGGCACGGATAGTCCATGTGAATATTTGGTTACTCCAAATTTGTACATCCTATGTTTCCTTTGTGACTAGATTACCTGAAGGAGGTTGGAAAAGTTTGTACAGAAGAGAAGGAAGATTTGGAGGCGTATCAAGGAATAAGATTCAGTGTGGTTTTGTTGTGGATAATTCCTATGGTTGGCTGTTGTGGGAAGGGTAGGATACAACCTATCTTCTCACCTTCTGATTGGTTGATCACATAGTCTGATTTGGAGATCACTGTTTTAGATGATAGTTTTATATTTTTCAACTCTAGTCCAAAAGATTATGGTTTTTCAGCAGTTATGTGCTTGATTTAGACCTATCTAGTTATCAGATAGCTTGAAATTAGGATAATAGATTTAATCATGGAAGACATTCCACCTTGGTTTCATTTGTAGTTAATTACTTATTAGACAGCTATTGTGTCAATAACCAACATAAGTAAATATATGGATCCCAAGCTGAAAAAGAAACTCAACAGCAACAAAATAGTTATTAATATTAAAGTGCCTTGGGGGTAAAAGTTTTTTTAAAAATTTGAAACTTTTCCAGCTCTGTTCGGCTCCTGGCCCATAGAATATGGTGATAACATCACACATCCTCTAAACATAATCTAAACAAGTATAAACCAAAATGCCAGGCTATATTAGTAATATAATACTTGACATTTATATCATTTTAAGGTTTTCCAAAACATTTGAAAATTACTTTTGTTATTTCCCAATGTAGCCCTTACATTGACTCTCTCCTTCTAAGAAAACCATCCTTGATTACAAAAAGATGGTATATGTGAGGGTGAGGGAAGGAATCTATAACAATAACCAAAAAGTTGAAACAGTATAAGATTTTATGCATTGCTTTATACTCATAGTCCCTCAGCTCTGAAAAGATACAGGGGAAGGTGTCTCATTACTCTTTTCTTTGGGTTCAAATTTGGTTGCAATAATTTTACAATATTTAATTGAAATCATTTTGTTCTTTCCATTTTCATTGTTATAGTCATTGTGTATATTGTTTTCTTTTTCTGTCTATTTCAGTTTGCATCATTTCATGCAACTTTCCATGCTTACTCTGTATTAATCATATTCATTTCTTACAGCAAAATAATATTCCATTATATTCATGTATAGTAGTAGCCATTTCCCAATTGATAGGCATCTACTTTGTTTTCCAGCCCTTTTCTACTACAGAAAGTGCTGCTACAAATATGTACAGGGCTCTTCTTTTTAACATAAACAGGGGTCTTTTTTTTGGTCATTTTCACTTTGGGTTACAAACCTAGACTGTGAATCAAAAGATATAGATAGTTGAGCGACTTTATTTGCATAATTCCAAATTGCTTTCCAGAATGGTTGGAAAAATACAAGCTCCAATAATGAATTAGTGTGCTCATCTTTCTGCAACTCTTTCAACATTGACTATTCCAGTTTTTGCCATCTTTACCAATTTTTGAGATGTGAAATGAAACCTTCAGGTTGGCTTGATTTACATTTTTCTTATTATTAGAAATTTGAAATATTTAATATGATGAGAAAAGTGAAATGAGTTATCATTTATATAGTCTTCCTATGTGACTGACTCTATACAAAACACTTTTTGCAAATATCTCTTTTGATTCTCACAGTAGGAAACTGAGGCAAACAGAAGTTAAATGACTTTCCCAAGGTCCCACATCTACTAAGTGTCTGAGGCCAAACTTGAACTCAGATTTTCTTTTTTCCAGACATACTGCTCTGTCTACTGCACCAGTATCCTTGGTCTACCTATTTGTTGAAATACGGGTTTTGGTCTTACATATTTCTGAAAACTGTTCATGTGTAATGAAGGTCATCACAGAGGGGATACTCAGAGTTGTCCTCCCTGGTTCTCACTGACCACGGAGTGCTTTAGAGTCTGCTTCTAGTATTGTGGCATCTTTCCTTTTTTTGATTGTTTAGTTCATTCACATTTAAAGTTACTATATAGAGTCAGATTGTGGTTTTCTCCATTTGTATCTTCAATATTGTAAAAAAAAAAAAAAGTAATCCCTTTGCCCTTTTACATCAAAACTTTGTTTTGGTTTCAGTTTTGCTTGTACTCCTTTGATGCAAGTTTACTCCCAGAAGTTTTCTTTCCTCCCTCCTACAATTCCCCTGCTGTCTTTTGCTAACACTTTCCCTCGGTTGGAGATTTCACTTAAATTACTAGTAGTTTCTCTTTAGTTCTTCTAGAAAAGAAATGCGTCAGAGAGGGTAGGTATGTCTTCAAAGTTTGCTGAAGGAGCTCTCCATTTGAGCCCCCAGCACAAATTTATGTAGGTGGGGAGGGCTGGTTAGGCAGGGTGTTAATCAGTGACTGACATTTTCCTGTGTTAATTTAATTTATAAGAATTTTTTAACTTGTGGCAGTTCTTTCTTCTTTCCATGAATTGGCTACCATTGCTCTTTATTTGGCAAATAATACTTCTTTGAATGCTTTGAGAATTAATACATTGCAGCCTGGATAGAGTGTCCAAAACACCATCTTGTTCATTCTGTTTACAAATAACTTTTATAATATTATTTGTCTTTTGAACAACAGTTCTTTTATTCCGATTTTATAAATAACAAACTTAAGATTGAAACTTTTAAGTAATTTGCGTACAGGTGCATAGCTAGCATGTTTTAGAATCAGAATGTGAACCCAGGTCTTCCTGCCTCCAAGGGCAGGACCCTATCCACTGTGCCACCTTGCCCCCTGTGGTAGCAGAAAGAGTTTCACTTGCTGTCCAAAATCCAAAGGGATTTGTCTCCATGTGTAATTTCAGTATTCTTTTTTTTTTTTTTAACAGGGTGTTTCTACTCCATTGGGAAGCCTGAGGAAAGAGGGGTCAGTCTCTAGGAATTGATTATTGCTCTTGGCTGTTTCGGTGCATCATTTACTGTTTTCCTGCAACCAAGATATTGCCAAAGGGTCTAACTGAAATCAGAAGGGACAAACTGATTGCAGGAGTATAGATTTATGCCAGATTGACAGGGGATGGAGTAGGGATGACAGTAGTAGACTACAAGGCAAAATGCAGGTTTCAAAAATCTGCTTATCTGCCTGATCCAACCTCTTTTCCTACTTCATTCCTCACTCTCACTTCATGTGCCTAGTCACTAGTGTGTAATGGTCTCTCTTAACCCAGCTGTGCCAATAGCATTAGAAGCTTATTTGCTTCAATGTGAGTGAGAATGTAGTGGACTTCTATTCTTACTCTGTGAAAATGCTTGGCTAAACTATCTGGACACTTCTTATCTTTAAACTTAAGTAGATTGTACCACAGATTTAAGTCAGTCTTACAGAAAGCTACCTGGCAAATGCAATTACGGTGCTGAATGAATAGTGGAGAAGACTGATTTTATTTTACTGTCAAGAGAATGTCAAGGTGCATTGAAAAGTATAAGACCCTTGGAATGGTAAAGTCGGTGGAAGGATACAATGATATAAATTACATCCTTGGGAGATTGATGGGTTAATTAAAATGTTTGGCAGCTTAGTAAAATTTGTGGACTTTTAAAGAAAAAGTTGATTGAAAGGCTAATTTCTTTGAAGTCCTATAATGATAACTCCTGAATGAGGGCAAGGGAACAGAGTGAGCAGTAAAGTGAGTTGAATGTTCTCTTGGAGTGGATTAGTTCATCACCTTCAAATGATTCATTTTGGGGAGCTTTTTTTAAAGTACAGCTTTACATCTGTTGCATATATGTTTAATTATTTTAAAATTATTTTATGATGAACTTAATTTTCCATAAGCACAAATATTTCTACATACAAAGAAAAAAGATTTTGTAGAAATCTGTGAACTTATATGTTAGTTTGCTTTGAAAAAAGGCATATATTAAACATAAGATTATAACAAAGGTCTTATTGGTATCCTCCTCTGGACTTATTTTTGCTTTTTCAGCATATTTTAATAGATTTTTGACTTTTTTTTGCACGTCTGTGTTTCTCTTCCCCACCATATCTCTTCCTAGGGAACTATTACTTTATTGTATTTTAGTACTTTATTTACACTTTTCTTTTTCTTTTTTCCCCATTTAATTACTAAGAAAGCATGGTGTAGTTGAGAACTGGACTGGAAGTCAGAGATACCTAGGTCCAAGTCCTCGATCTACCATGTCCTGATTCTGTGACCCTGCTCAGCATCCCAGACAACAGAGGTAGCAACCCTCATTGGTAGTGCAAGTTCCCTCACTTTGGTGTTATGTATGCCGACAAAATCACAAGTCCAGTGCCTGTATTGCTACCCACTAACACCCAAGTAAAAGTGCTCCCTAATAACAAGTATAACTGAGCAAAACACATCGGCACATTGTTCATGTGTGAAAATATCTCCATGTGTAATTTCAGTATTCTTTTTTTTTTTTAACAGGGTATTTCCACTCCATTGGGAAGCCTGAGGAAAGAGGGGTCAGTCTCTAGGAAGCAATTATTACTCTTGGCTGTTTCGGTGCATCATTTACTGTTTTCCTGCCACCAAGATATTGCCAAAGGGTCTAACTGAAATTAGCTGTGGAAAGATGAATCTCTAGTATGACGACCCTTAGCAACGTCATTGCTACCCACCAGTCTGAGTGGGTATCTTTCAATGAGGAGTCACTCTTTCCTGTTACTTCAGAAGGTAAAGTCTGCTGTTATTTCTTAGCATTAAAAAAAAAGACTTACAAATCAGGATGTATATTTTTGTTCCTTCTAGCACTTCAGTGTTAGTCATCCATGGACTTGGTCCTCCTATGAAAAAAAGGTTTTTAGAAGAGACATTTTTAAGAGAAATCTGTTACTTATTAATATCTTTGTTCCTTTATCAGGAAGTTTAAAGCTCAGGAGAGAACTTTACAGAGTAACTGAATTTCAAAGTTGGAAGAGATATTAGTGGTCATCTAGTCTGACCCACATCTTGAAAACGACGTTCACTTAAACACACTTGAGCTGTCATTATCTGGCCTTTATTTGAAGACTTACAATGAGGCGGTAGAAGGCAAGACATACTACTTTCCAAGGCAGACCATCTGACCTTTAAATTATTTTAATCTTTAGGAAATTTTTCCAACATCAGACCTAAGGCGTCTCTTCTTCAGGTTCCTCAGAGCCTTTGCTTTACTTTAATATTGCTAATATCCTTTTTATTTAGGGAGTTTTAGTCAGAGCACTTTTTGAACGTTAGTATGTTAATCATTGTGCCACATGTGTAATATTTTAACTTTGACCCATTATTAGAGAGAACTATCACATTAGTATAGAACTGGATGAGTAATCCAGTAAGTGTGTTCCCACTGCTCTCATGCTCCATTTCTTTTATTAGAAATCCTTATGGTTTCTGTACAGCTTATATGACTTCCGTCTCTTATCTTCAAGATAGTTCTGAACAGTGAACTATACTGAGATATCTCTATTTTCTTTCTGTTTCAGGTGGCCCCGAGAATCTTGTTACAGGGCTGTCTTCTTCCTCAGAAAGGTCAGAGAGTTCCTCTGGAGAAAACCAGACAGTGGATGGAGAATCTCAGGACCTCTCTCACTCAGAGCAGGGTGATAGCTCAGAGAAGCTGGGTCTCATCTCAGAGCCATCATCCCCACCTGACAACCTTGTAC
>CM053774.1:49679840-49700546 GCA_028658325.1 Potorous gilbertii | reverse complement strand
CAGAATGAATTTGCAAGTACCTCACTAGGGATATAAAACTCAACAACTTCCTAACATATAGCATCCAGCTTTAGCTGTTCTTACCTCTTCCTATTTCTTTTTTCTCTGACACAGCACTGAGATGCTATGGGTTACTTTAAAATGTACACAGTGAAAAAATATAGAATCCACAAATGAGAAGATAAAGACTTTTCCCAGAAGACAGGACTCTTTAAGAAGACAAGACCTACCTTACTCATAAAATTTTAAATCTAGATCCCCACACAACACTTTGAAAATGGGTCTGTGTCTCTGCCCCATCATCCTCTAGCTCTACAGGATCCTTTTAGTAATAGGAACAACTGTAGGAATAATATCTTCCATTTACATAACATTTTAAGATCTGCCAAACATTTTACACATATATTTACATACACAAACACATTAAGTGCTTTAATTCTCACAACCATATGAAGTAGAAGCTACTGTTATCCTCATTTAATATATGAGAAAACTTAAGTGTCTTGCACAGGGTCACACAGCTAGTAAATGTCAAGACAGGACTCAAACCCAAGTCTTCCTAACTCCAAACCCAGAACTCTACCTACTATGCTGCCTCACTGCTGCTTCTATGTCACTATATAAATATGAGTAATTATTGTATTTTTCAAAATAGAGATCATGACACTCAAGAGGCTCAAGGGAGAATCCAAAAGGATTTTCAAGGAGACCTGAGCTACAGCGCTGGGCATAGTTCCATGAATTAGAATATCCATGCCTATCCCATTAGATGTGCCCTGCTCCCAACATACTCAGTTTCTTCCCTAGCTATTCTGTCCAATTAGGTCCTATATCTATCTCAGAGGGTTATCACCTTCTCTTCCCCTAGCTTTAGATAGGTTCACCCTATAGCCCTGTGGGACAGGTAAAGCAAAAGAAAATGCAGTACCATCACTTGCTCCTTTTCAAAAGAATATAAACACTTCCATACTTTGGGTGTGCGACAGGAAAATGGAATCATAAATGCTCACTGGGACAGAAAAAAACTGTGGACACTGTCATTGATCTACAAAGAAAGGAAGCTACAAAGATAAATTATGATCCTGTGTCTAGTTTGAGATACAGATTAATTATGAACAATCGAAGAGAAATATGTCTATCTTCATTTCCCTTCACCTATTTTTCTTTTTTAAATGTAGATAGTACCTACCATCATACTAAATAGCATTAACACATGCTCAAAAATATTTGTGGAATGTACGTAGAATGTATGTTGTTTATCTTTAAAAGTCTCTAGAACTATCTCCAAAACCATATGGTCAATTTTTTAAAGAAGTGTTAGTTTCAGTTTGTCTTATGCAATTTGAGAAGCAGTGTGGTACAGTAGGTAGAGTGCTAGGAAAATAAGGAAGATCTGGGTTCAAGTCTCACCTTTGAGAATTTGTAGACACAAGTCTTGGTGACTAATTTAAGACTAAATTACAGTTGTGCTAAGCCTTGTTTCTGCACCAACAAAATCATAAATCATTGATATAGTGATATATTTAGGCTCCTTATTTATATATTAGAATTACACAATTTTTCCACAAACCTGTCCCAGAATTTTTTTTTCCAGGCTCATTGCAAACAGTTTAATTTTAATTCTGCTGAAGAATCTCTGAGCATAATAAGAAATCATCAGCAAACCTAAGGGGGAAAAGTAAGACAGATGTTTATTCATGTGAATTTTATCAATATCATCTCAAACTTGAGTTCCAAGTAGCATTCAGCTCTCCAATGTTCCTACCTGAGAGGCTCTGAATGGCATTATTTGAATAAGTAGTACACAAACATCTGCTGAGGAACCCCTTATTTGGAGCAATGCATTAGGCATTACTGGAGGAAAAACCATGAAGCCCAGGTCCAGAATGGAAGATCTAGCTGAGTAAGTTCAGTCCTAGTATCGATTCAGTGGAGCATCAAAAAAATCTAATCAGGAAATCCATGAAGCATGACAAGCTTTATATTTCATCGTCTTTCTGCCTTCTGTCTTTGAAGCAAGCAACTAATAACCTTTCCAGAAACCTAGATTTACTCAAGCAAAAGCAAAAAATTTACTCTGGGTAAAAACTGAAGCTTCAGGTCCACGAAACATTTCCTATACCAAGTCTGATCCCTCATAGACATCCAAGCTACAATACCCTTTGCTAATGACTTCTCCTTAAATTTTCAAAAACATCAAATGCCAGGTGAGAGTCTGTTCTCTTTAGCTGAACTAGATTCCTTTGTTTCCTTCAAAACTCAGCTTGAATGACATCTTCTGCAGGAGGTACTTGCGTCTTTCCTCTACGGTTAGTTTTCATCTAAAGTATATATTTTGAATTACTCTCTCTCTCTCTGTCTCTCTCTCTCTCTCTGTCTCTCTCTGTTTGTCTGTCTCTCTCTCTCATCTTTCCCAAAACCTTCAACCCATTATACTCTGAAGCCCCTAGACTAGACAACAACAGGTTCCTGCCCAAAATCCACTTCATCTCTGTTTTCTGGACCTTCCTGCCTTCACATTGATCAATAGTAACTGTTACTCTTTCCCTCCCAACTTGATTTACTTCTATTTTTTGCTTTTGCTCATTAAAGGGGCCATTCCTTGATTACTTCTTAAAGAGGCCTATTCACTGAATGGCTGTTACCTCACTCTAAGTGAGTACCTAAATAGACCTTAGCCTAAAAAGGCCAAGATCTCCCATTGCATCCTGGGCCATCTCCAGTCATCCTGATGAATGTGACCAGATGGTCATTAGATCCAGATGGCTCTGGAGGAGAAAAGTGAGGCTGGTAACCTTGCACAGTCCTCCCTCACCCAAAACACAGTCAAGGACAAGTCATGTCATCATTTCTCTGACATCATGGTCTTCTTTGAAAACAAGGGACAAACACAACCTTCATTAAATTTGAGCTCCTTGAGGTCAGAGATTGTGTTTCTGCTTTTCTTTGTATCCTAGAGCTTAGCACTTTGCCTGGCACACTGTAAGCCTTAATAAGTGCTTGGTGACTGACTGACTATAGAGTAACTTAATAAGAGTTCAATAGAACTCTGGCAAATCAATTTCTTTTGTTTCTTATGTATTTTATTCTTCAAGTGCCCCAGGACTGTGGAGGCTAAATTATACAAAATTCCATTTGATATCATCAAGAAGAGCTACATCCCATGTTCAAGAAGACCTATTTTCATGAAAGCTGGCAAACATGTCTTCCATGACAACTTGAACATGGAAGGAAGAGATAAAGAAAGGTTAAGGTGGGAGAGGCAAAACCTCTAAAATAAAGGATAAAAAATTAAGTGCAGGATGAAGATGGCCAAAAAACACTGACTAACTACTATCACTATGGAAGTTGCTCATCCAGGAACTATACAAGGAGAATTATCTCCACAAAGTGGGTTCAAATCATGGGTCTGTCACTTAGTCTTATGTGAAAATGGGCTTAACATCTGTAGCCTTTGTTTTGCCATTTACAAAATGAGGTAATTGGACTATAGTGTCTTCCAGGACAGTCCTAAATTTATGACCCTATGTCATGTAGGATTTAGCAATTTAAGAAGCACTGGATTGGGAGTCAGGTGACATCTTAGATCTGCAACATCCCCACATGTAAAATGAAGGGTTTGGAGTAGATAGTTTCTAAATAATAGGATTTTATGGTTTTAGAAATACCCACAACCACACCAAATTAATTAAAATAACATGTCTGTTTCCACAGATTCTCAGCCAGCTCTACTTTCAATCCAAATTATTATGGTTATGTCTTATTATCTGAAAATACAGCTAACATCTTTTCCCAATTCAACCAATGTTTAAATGCATTCTGTATGCAGAACACTGTGCTAAGCAAAGGGGCAGATACAATATTAGGGAATCTCAATCTGTGTCCTCATTTATGTTGTTTTTTCTGATGCCTGGCTTCCTTGATGAGAGTTACAGGATCAGAAATTTACAGCCACAAAAGATCCTAGTGATTAAATGTGAAAAATGAGGCACAGAAAGAATGAATAACTTGTCCATGGTCACACAGATACTAAGTATCAAAGCTAGGACAGAACTCTAGATCAAATAATTAGGGCAAGGACCCGAGGGAGAGATTTTCATTCCTAACTCACTTTGTAGTTAACACAAGTAACTACTTAATAATGGAAGCCCCGGCGGTAGGACCCATTTACACTATGGTTACATATATTTGATCTGAGATTCGTTTTTCAACAGCTACACATATAATGTGGCAAGGAAACTAGTCTTGGTAAGGTAATGTCTAGAATTATGTGGGACCACGGATAATGGTCAACCAGCCTTACCCGAGGATAATGAATTTGCAACCACTTTTTATTAACCCTCAAGTTTAATTCCCAAACAGTGTTACAGTGGGAAGGAAACATAAAAACCTTAACCAGCCTTTCAATGACTGGAAGCGTTTCCAAGGAGCATTTGTCCCACTCATGGAGACTAATGTGGTTATACAAACATTTAAAATTACCAATGAATGACTGCCTAAATGGGAATTCATGTTACAATTTGAAGTCCAAAGAAGCACATAAAGGAAGAGGATGGTATAAATAGAAGCATGGCAAAATCTATATTTCTTTAATTTTTTATCAAGTTTGACAGACTGTTTAAAGGGCCAGCTACATTTCCCATTTCACTTATTGTACCCCAAGAGAGGTTAGAGGAAGGAAAAACAATTCTAACTGGAGAAAATCAGGAAAGATGTCTTAAGTTTCCCAAGATTCTGTGATTCCTAGACCAGTTAACTACTGTTTACATTTATATAAATATCAAATTTAAAATCAACTTAAATAATACACATGAGACTCCAGTCTGAATCTGCTGCTTTGCCTGGTTTCAGCTCCATGGAACAAGATGCCCCCATGTCCAGTACCTCTTGCCCTCTCCTCCCCACCACATTCTTGCCTTCTTTTATGTGCTATCTCTCCCCATTAGACTGCAATCTCCTTTGAGGCTGGGAACTGTCTTTATATTAATTGTATCCCCAGCACTTAGCACAGAGTTTGGCACACAATAGGTGCTTAATGCATTTTTACTGGATTGGGTAAATTTTGATAAGTCTTTTTTTTCCCTTTGAGTTGTCTCCTAATCTCATTTATGGGAGTCTGGAAAAGCCTGACCATCAAATCCATTAATATCAGAGCTATCATCATTGCTCACATGGTGACACTCACATGCTGTGTGGCAAGCCTGTAAGGAAAAATAAAAAGTTTAACTAGAACTGGAAGAGAAACCCACCAGTTGAGGAATGGCTGAACAAGTTGTGATATATGAATATAATGGAAAATGATTTGTTCCATAAGAAATGGTGATCAGGGGGACTTCAGAAAAACCTGGAAAGAATTACATGAACTGATGCTAAGTGAAGTGAGCAGAACCAGGAGAACATTGTACACAGTAACAGCCACACTGTGTGAAGACTAACTTTGTAGGCTTAGCTCTTCTAAGCAACACAATGATCTAAGACAATTCCAAAGGATTCATGATGGAAAATGCTGTCCATATCCAGAGAAAGAACCCAGGAGCATGAATGCAGATGGAAGCATATTTTTTTTCTCTTTTTTCTGTTTTTTTCCATCTCAAGGTTTTTTCCCTTTTGTTCTGATTCTTCTTTCACAAAATGACTAATGTGGAATTATGTTTAATATGATCCTACTTGTATAGCCTATATCAGACTGCATGCTATTTTGGGGAGGGGATAATAAAAAATGGGGTGGGGGGAATTTAGAACTCAAAAATCTCATAAAAACAAATGCTGAAAACTAAAAAAGAATGATGCCTAGGCTGTGAGCCTGAGGGCCTAGAAGGATGGTGTTGCCTTCTACAGTAATAGGAAAAGTAAGAGGCAGGGAGGGTTTAGGGGAAAAAGATAACTAGTTTGGTTTTGGACATGTTGAGTTTAAGATGTTTCATTTAGAAACCTCACATGGTTCTAAGCTAGCTTGAATTCTTAGAGCTTAAGTCTGATCTACTCACCATGAAGCAAAAACACTTATTTCGGTGAAGAAATAAGTCAAAGCTTAGAGGACTTCTTACTACTCTGGCAAGATATCATTTTGATGAGGGAAATATAAATAAAAACACATGGTCGAAATTTGCCTTGCAATACATATAAGTTTAAATATGATGTATATCCGGCAAAACATAGACTGGGTTTTGCTAAACTCAGAATGTTTAAAATACAGTTCAAGGACATGTGATGCAGCATGAAAAAAAAGTAGATTTAACCATCCCTCAAAAACCTAACTAATTCCCCGGAAGGAAACACTTGGCTACTTGACAAAGAAAACACGGAGTAGCAACAGACTCTGTCTGGTTTGTTAGTATTCTCGATTTTAATGCTGTGCCACAACTTTTCCCTGAAAGAACTACAAGTTGATATTCACATTTTATGCATAAGCAAACCCAAGTTAGATGAGTAATACGATGGGGAAAAAAAACCTATTTAAGTTAGGAGATCTCAGTTCTGGATCTAACTAGCTGTGATTCCTACCAGGAATTGATCACCGTAGATTCATGAAAATAATAAAATGATTGGCTTTTATACAGCACTTGAAGGTTGGCAAAATGCTTACAGGTATTCTCTCACAACAAACCTGGGAAGTAGATAGCACAGTTATTACTAACCTCATTATCTGTGGTCACATCAATACATCATGAGAATATATCAGAAGCAGGATTGAAAATATAAATATTTCTGACTCCAAATCTAGAATGCTACTCTTTGGGATAGACTGCCTTGTTAAACAGATGCTCTGTGGCCACTTACATAAAAAAAGATCACCATTAGTCAGTGAGAGTTCATTTATATTTAAGTGGACATTATTCCTCCCTGGGCCCTAGGTTGAGAAGTATCTGTTAGGTTACTGGGCAGGGTTGGATAACTTGCCCAGTAACAGGTTTTTGTTGGGCCCCTGTCAAAACATTATTCCCCTTAGGGTTGTGAAATATCTGATGAATTGTTAACAGCCATTTTTTGTTTAGTCCATCTGCATGGTAACCACCTGTGCCCCCCTAATATTAGACCCTCTTGCCAGGCAACTACCTTTTGCTGAGCCCCCCTACCACTTCCTGACAACTACTTTTTGTTGAATGACAACCAGTCTTTGATTGGGTCCCTCTCCTGGCACCTCTCCTCTGTTGCGGTCCCTTGCCTAACAGTACCCTGACAACCCCCTCTGTTTTGGGGGCTCTTGCCTAACAACAAGCCCACCTCTTGCTCTGTCAGAACTGTTTGTTGTGGAAACCGCAAGGCTGTACCGAGTAGCACCAAAATGCTTAAAATGCACTCACCCATCTCAGTTCAGGGCTGTCTCCTCTGGGTCTCTCCATGAGGCAGTCACCTGCCTGGCTAATAAATGATGCTCTCAAAATTCCTAATTGACTTTTGCCTGTGAATTATTCTTGGTCTGTTCATTTCAATATCAAGTTCAAACTTCTTAGCCTGGCATCCCTACATATGTTTCTGCCCCTTATGTCATGCTTCTCCTAACTGATTTCATTCCTATTCCACATTTACTTTATTTCGGCCCAAATGGACTACTCACCATCTCTTGTAGATGTCCAGTGTTTTCTTGTTTTCAAGCCCTTGCTCATGCCATTTACTATACCTAGAATCCCCATCCCCACATCACTGTATCTGTTGAAATCTGATTTATGTTTCAAGGTCTAGCTCAAATACCATCTCCTCTAGGAAACCTTCCTTGATTTTCCCCAATAGGAAATGATGTTTTCTTACTATAACCTCTCATAGCCTTTTTTATCTGTTCCATGTCATTATTGCAAAGTTTTTTGGTGGTGTGTGGTGGCAGGGAAACCTTCCTATCTGGCATTGTTCTGGGTTTAAACTACTAAGATTAAATTTAACAAGGATAAAAGAAGCCTAGACTTTGGACGTGGTGGTGGTGTGTGTTTGTGTGTGTGTGTGTGTGTGTGTGTGTGTGTGTGTATTTGTGTTGGCACCTGCAAAAACAGTGAATGGAAGGAATATACCTTGGCAGCAAGTTTGTCTTAAGGTTTTAATTAAATACAGGTTCAACATAAGCCCACAATGTAACATGGCTACTAAAAATCTAATGCAATCTTAGGCTGCATTGACAGAATTAAAGTAATGAACTCAAGAGAGGTAATGCTCTGGTCAGATAATATCTGAGGTATGAGGTTTAATTCTAGAATCCCAATGTCAAAAAGAACCTACACAAATGTCCAGGAAAGTAAAAAGGAAGTGAATGATCTGTAAACATTATTACCTGAAAATCAGTTGAAGGAACTCAGGAATAGTTACAAGAAAAGAAGCATAAAAGAATTAATTTGGTAAGGGAAAAAGGGATGAGGTCATTGTTTGGGACTCTTCATTATCTGCCAAAGTCTTGATTATACCTCCTAGACCAAAATCTCCAGGGTCTGGGTAATTATTGGCCCATTCACACCTCACAGAGGATGAGCAATTAAGTCTCAGAATTGGGGATAATTAGATTGGCCCAGGTTATTATGGAACTTAGCCATCTCTTTGTATTTGGCTTATAAAAAGAAGCAAATAGACCTGGTAGAGTAGATAAATCAGACATCCACAGACAGCTGAGATTTGACAGAAAACTTTGTGGGGGGGAGTTGGAGTGGTTTACTAGGTTAAGCTTGGGTATTGTCACAGCCTCCTGAAACCACCTAACCCACCATCCCCAGATATGCTGACCAGCTATCTGGTGGCAGACCATATTGCCCAAGAGAGGGCAAGAACTTAGGACAACCATAGAGTGGGAAGACCTCCTGGCTTCAAGTTCCTGGACCAGGCTGTGGAGCCATAATAGCATATCCTGTTAGTCTGAGAACGGACAGCTAAGGAGAAAGGAACAAGAGCCTTCCAGATGGTCTTTCTGAAGGTTTACCAGGACTTCCTGGACAGAAGCTTTAAAGCAAGGCCCCTTAGGTGAAGGAACAGCAAGGAATTGAACCCAGATGGAGAAGTAAAACCTGAACTTTGCTCCTGACTACTACCAATCAGAATAGTGTACATCTCATGAAGTGTTTTTTTTTTATTTTAAACTCTTAAGGTAGTACTCTAAGTCCAGAGGCTTATAATTGTCCTAGGAGTAGAAAGTAAGGCTTCCTGGAATGTAAGGTACTGGCCTGTTCTTCTTCTACAGGGAGTTCAAACTTTTAGTGTAGTGTAGCTCAAGGGCTATGTAGGTTCCTCGAGTGAAGCTAGGAATAGTGGAAAGTGAAGGAAAATTGCACTGACTAGTTGTGAGCTATTGAGACTCATTTGTGCTTTTCTGGATTCTGGGTAGAAGAGGAGAAACATGAACCAGGGACCTTTTTATTTGCCTCTGTGAAGACCTAAACATGATCTATACTTTGAAGTTCCCAGAAGTAGCTCTAGGTGCATGTGAAATAAATCAGTGATGAATTGGGGGACATCCCCAAAGATTTCACCAGGTCTTATTAACCCAGAGCTTAAAGGCTTGTCCACTGGTTGCAGAACATTGGAACTCATGCGTGACAGCTCTTTAGACACCTGAGGACAACAAACATATGGATTTGACTTATTTTATGTTACTCAAGATGGCAAAATTTGGACTAATGGGTAGACATTAGAAACAGGCAAATTTTATTTCACCATAATGGAACAAATCTCTAAAAATTACCACTAGAATGAGTTGTGTTAGGAGAGACTAAGCGCCTTGTGATTGCAGATGTTCAGGCAGATAATTATTCAACCTCTGTGAAGTACATCTTCATTGGGTGGAAAGTTGAACTACTAGGTATCTTCTAAAGTGAGTTCCTTAGAATCTGTTAGTTTCTAAATGCCTAGAGCTTAAGAATCACCTAAGAATTAGATGACTGTTTATTAAATAGATGATTTGACTGTAAGCACTTGGATGAGAAGACTAATAGGTATTTCTCATTTTTCTTTGTACTGCCTTGAATAAACAACCTGGTGCTTTGAACTGACTTTCCCCCCCTTTTCCTGAACCTATTTATGGTTTTAATTTTCTTGAGATAGTAAGTCCATGAGACGCCTTGCCTTCACGTTTTAATGCCCACTTTACTGTTCTGGGTTTAAGTCCTGTAACTAGCTATAAGATAAGAAATGATGTCTACTCATTTCCATGGAACAGAAATGTTGTGGTGCATCTCTCTCACTTTTGCTCCCTCCAGTCTTCACATTCCTCATAACACATTGACGCTTGCAGTGTACAAGCATAATAGGCTGATTTTTTAAAGTCAAACAAAAGTATTGTTTCACTTCAGAAATCTCAGTGATTCCCTTGTGGGAAACAATTTCAAAAGCCTTGGACTCTTTCTTTCATCTTATCTTCTAATTTGAAATTATGTCATATTGAAGAACTAATTATTTCCACTGAGGACTGACAGGGCTTCTCAGCTAACTGAAAAATGTTTATCAGAGAAGAGAGAAAGAGGAAAAGATGTATGGAGTGGAAGGACACTCTTACCTAACCTTGATTCTACTGACATTTCCTTTGACAATGAACCAAACTGAAGTGCAGAATTGAATCCATGGAATACATATAGTAGGCTATAATCCTTAGCCTACTTTATACCCTGTGATTAAGCCAAGGTGAGGAAATTAATTTGTTTTCCTTCCCCTAATTATCCCCATGGAAGAAAAATGAGAGAAAAGTGTAGGTAGAATACAGAGAATTTCCATTTACTATTACATGACCAGACAGAGTTGTCTTGTGCTAGCTGCTAAATCCCCAGCTGAATTCTTGTTTATGCTGACAAAAGCTGGAGGTTCTGAGCAATACATTACAGAACAGGAGCCAAGTCAACAGGCGGTAAGCTCAGGCACCATAACAACACAAATAAGAGGGTTTTGCCCTGCCCTCCAAGACTTCAAAGGTCTAAGGTGAACTGAATAGTTTGTGTCCGTAGCTATTAGACAGAATTTGCTGTTTTGCTGGGGAAAGAGATGGGTATTTTGTCTCACGACTGAAACTCAAATTCCATTTTGCCTCTCAAACCCTATATCCTTCTTTCTCATCTTTTCTACTTCTACTGCAAACTCATACAGAGAAGAAATTTAAGCTTATGTAGAGCTGGCAAGAGAGATACAATACCAGCTATCATTTTTCTCAAGGCTTTTCTGTCTTGAGTTCTCAAAAGATAAAATAACTATCATCCCCATTCTTAACAACAAAACAAAACAAAAAACAAACCTTCACCTGACTGTACCATTTCTACTGGCCATCATCCTATGCCTTCCTAGCTCTTCCTGGGTTCCTTCATTTCCTCTCCCCTCATTTTCTCCTAAGCCCTCTGCGATCTGTTTTCTGATTTCATTATCCAACTGAAACAACCTTCTCCAAAATTACCAATGACTTCTTAATTCCCGAACCCAAGGCCTTTTTAAAAAATCTTAAGACTCAGCTCAAAGCCTATACTCTACAAGAGTTTTTTCCTGGTCCCTTCAGTTGCTAGCGTAATTCCGTTTCAGATTACCTTCTTCTACTATGTGTTTTTTTTTTAACTTCCTTTGCATTCCTAGCACTTAGTATAGCACTTGGTACATAGTAAGTAGTTAATAAATGCTAATCGACCTGATCTCACTTGATTCCTTTTTGTATTTACCTAACGTCTCCCCTTTCCCCACAGAATCATGGTTCTAAGGCTGAAGTGGACCCACCTCAGAGACCATCTGGCTTAATTCTCTGATCTTACAGATGAGAAAACTGAGGCCCAAGGAGGTCAAATGACTTCCCCAAGGGCATAGAAGTCACAGACGTATTAAGCAACTGAGGAAAGACCTGAAACTAGTTCCTCTGATTCAAGCAGTACAGCTTTTGGTTTCTTTAACAGGATACTAGCAACCTGACATTAATGTGGTTTACATCCACTAATTTCATTATCTATAACCAGGGTAGCTATTATTTCACCTAGAGATGTTAAGCAAAGTAATTTGGCAAGGAATAATACTGCATTAGTATATTTAGGTACCCTAACTTTATAGATTATGTCATCAACTATATGTCATCAACTTTAACTTTAATAACTTACGATTTCTAGATGAGATTATTGCCCTGGACACTACATTAGATTTTGACCAAGGGTCATGCACATATTTAATGCTTAATGAGAAAGAGCTATGCTCATACTTCTGAACCTTTGTCTTATTCTAAAGGCTAAAGAAATAAAAAATTTTTTTCTTCTTTCTTTTCTTTTTTTTCCTGCAAGTATTCATCTAAAAAACATTTGACATGAGAAAATGACCATATCTGCAAACAAAAAACCTGAATGCTATGCTCAACTTTGTTCCTATATCTGGGTATGTCAATACATCTCACATAAAGTTCCATCTTCCTAGGTCTGGGTTAAGTATAGGAGAATATGCAAAAACCTAATTGAAGCACACATACTGTCTCCCAACTTTAAGAAGCTTGAAATTGTCTCCTTAAGAACCCCCACTTCTGTAGTAGAACAGCATTCTACAAGCAGATTTCCCTGACCAACAGGATAATTTACATTCAATCAAGGAAAACACCTCAACACTTAATCTGTATTTCCCTACATTTAAGGAGACTTTCACTGCATTAATACAACTGCATCCTTAAACAATGACTCACAGCTCTGCTTACAAGGAAAAAAACAAAACAACCTCTTTTGGAGGCAGTGTCTTTTATCCCCCAAGAGTCCTTGAGAGCTCAAGATCAGCTCTTGTCTTGCTACACAATCCTATCCTTCCAAAACTTGTACCTTATTTGCATAAACCCAAAAGCTCTTTTCTGCAAATGTACCTATCTGCCTGCTAACAGGTGCTATCTAGACTGTGGCTCTGATTCAGGTAGCTATCTTTTGCTTAAAGGAGAAGAAAACTCTCAGCACTCTTGCCTCGTTTCTGTCTCTGCATCTTTAAAGTGGATGAGCTTAGCTGTTAATTAATTTCTACCATTCAGTTTCTTCTTTAGTTTCTGGATAGGGGCAGCTAGGTGGTGCAGTGGATAGAGCACCAGTGCAGGAGTCAGGAGGACCTGAGTTCAAATCTAACCTCAGACACTTGACACTCACTAGCTATGTGACCTTGGGCGAGTCACTTAACCCCAATTGTCTCATCCTGGGTCATCTCCAGTCATCCTGATGAATATCTGGTCACTGGATTCAGATGGCTCTGGAGGAAAAGTGAGGCTGGTGACCTTCACAGCCCTCCCTCACTCAAAACAAAGTCAAGTGCAAGTCACGTCATCATATCTCTGATGGCATGGTCTTCTTTGGAACGAAGGACAAACATATACATACCAGTTTCTGGACCAAGACCAGATCAGGGTGAGTTATTTTTATTCAAGTCAGTCAGAAAATTATATTCATATGAATTAGGGAAGTGAAGGCACTAGAATTTTTAAATTTTAGAGAGATAAATTAATCATGTCTATGGCAAATGAGACATATTTGAGACATCATTATATATTAAAGTTCTTCCATGCCTAGATTTTTAAAGTAATGCCATCATAAAAACCAAGTACACAGATCCTTCCAAGTTTATCTTGGACCAAACAACCATTTTCAATGAGGAAACCTACTTTTCACTCTCCTGGAGTGAAAACAATTTCTTCTGGGGAAGGAATGAGCCTATGGGGGAACAATGCAACAGTGAATCAGTGGAGGAGTTACAGAAAAGTTGCTGAAGCACAACCTCAGTGGACGTACACCCCGTTATCCATTCTGCACCCTCATCGATGCTTTGAATAGCCATAGGACAGGGCTGAGGATTCTGGCAACACCTCTCTCCCCATCAGAAATGCTAAAGAATCATGGAGGGTGGGAGGGAGGGGGACAGTGAGTGAGCTCCGTAATTGACTAGGTCATCTGGAAGATTAACCAGTCAATCTTGATAAATTATTTGAGGTCGCTTGGGACGGTGAGACCTCCTGCTTTTCCTCTGGGAACCCAAGAGTAGCACTGCACCTCTGACAATTGCCTAAATACTCTAGAGAAGGACTTTCCCAAACCACTTAAATCTGATGAGGAGAGACAAACAACATTAAAATGAAAGTGGTTCACATCCTCCACATAGAAACCATCAATGGCATTAGACATCAGCAAAGAAAATATCTTTTGAACTAAAGAAACCAATGAAATGAAATACACCAATTCTTTCACATGAATTTTCCCCTTTACGCTCAATCCAGTACATTATCAAAGTACATGCCTCAATGATTTCAAACACCAAAAACAGTCGAGAAATGCTTCTCTACTTACCAGTACTCCGCAGGCCAGAAAAAGTAAACCTCACTGTCTAGTTTATTACCTAGTTTAACATTAGAGGTGACAGGAATGCAAAGAACTGATGTGAAGAATATTGAGATTTTGACAAGAAAAACAGCAAAGGAATGGGAGCAGTTTCTAGGGTCTCAATTTTTATCTCCTTCCACATGCTGTGTGTCTTTCCTAAGCTGAGCTTTATTCTACGTCAGCGGAGTTCTGTGGGCAAAAGAAATGTGTGGGAGGCAGAAAAGGATAAAGGATTTAGCCTTGGACAGACTGCTCACAGCTCATAGATATTTGGAGGGGGAAATAAATGAACAGGGGAAAAGGGCTGTGCTGAACGGAATACTCAAGTGCCCCATCACAATATCCATAAAACAATAACAATGGCTAGCATTTGTATAATTCTTTAAGGCTGACAACAAAACACTTCATATTATCTCCCTTGGACGTCACAACAATTCCAGAGTGTAGGTAATATAATTATCTTATGAGGAAACTGAGACTAAGTGACTTGTCCAGGTTGACACTGCTAGTGTCCAAGGCAGGATTCGAACTCAAGTCTTCCTGATTCCAAATCCAACACTAAATATCCACTGTGCCACTTAGTCATCTTAAATGTTTCCCACCATTAAATTGCTGGTGAATACAATGAAACCTGTCTCCTTATTGAACTTTTTATGCTACCTTGGATGGAGATGTTCTGATAAAGTCCTAGAAAGTATCATGAACCCAACTGGTTAGGAGAGTTTTGAGAACACAGAAACAGTGAAGCGGGATGGAAATGTCTTTCATCTTGGTTTGGTTTGTCTTACCAGCAGAATCTGCTCCGGATGCCCCGCCACTTGTCTGCTCCTCAGCCTCAAGAGCCTGCATGTCCGTATACGATGGGCCAATACTTGGGCTACTAGTGTCCTCAGAATGGGTGGTCCAGCTGCTTTCCGAAGTCAAGGGACATCTTCCCAAGGAGTCGAAGGAGGGACATGTCCAGCAGGACACAGTTAATGGTGGGGCTAGAGACACACACACACAAAAAAAACCCCCAACTAATATTAATAGTGCTACCTGGACTGAAATATTTTTCCCATTTTCAAGAATTCAAAGAGTTTTCATAGTTCTTATCTCAATTTACTCTCAAAATGGTCAGCTAAGAGAGGGGTAAGTAGAATGAAAGAGGAAGCTAGATGACCTAGTCACAGACAGGCAATAAAATATCATAGGTGATGTCATGGTATCCATTCTAGCATAGACTGTGCTCAGAGCAAAGAGAAATAAATTGAGCAGCAGCATTTTTGGGTTGCCGAATTTAGAGGTATACCATAATCCTCAACATAATCCACTCACTCACACTCCTGTGAAAATGTACTTGTGTTGCACGTAATAGAACATATTTGAATGTGGCTTATAATTGTTTTTTTTAATATTGTGAATACATGTACAGTAGCTACCCTCTTCCTCTTTCTTTATTGGTCTATCCATTCTTTCATCTCCTAACTCAAAAACTATGTCTTCCAGAAAACCTTCCCTGATTTCCCCTAATCTGTAGCTTTCTTCTCCCTTGACTTCATATTCTATTTAACCTTTATCTCTCTTATTTACTCATGTAATGTCTTAAAATTCAATTTAACTTTTTCCAGTGAACAAAAATTTTTTTTTCTCTCCCACTTCCCCTGCCACTTGAGGGGGAAAAAGAAAAAGAAAACTCTTGTGAAAGGTAGGTATGGTCAAGTAAAACAAACTCCTGATCACATACTATAACATATTAGACTTAACTGTGTTTGGTTCATGCTCCCCTGCTAGCCTATAAGCTCCACAAGGTTAGTGATCATCAGTCTCTTACCTCTGAATATCCCCCACAGTCTAGTTTACAGTTGTCAAGTTGTTCAGTTGTGTCTGACTCTGTGGACCCTGTGGACCACAGCACACCAATGCTATCTGTGGGGTTTTCTTGGCAGAGACACTGGAGTGGCCATTTCCTTCTCCAATGGATTAAGGGAAACAGAGGTCAAGTGACTTGCCCAGAGTCACACAGCTAGTAATGTCTGAGGCCAGATTTGAACTCAGGGCTTCCTAAATCCAAGCCCAGCACTCTATCCACTGAGTCACCCAGCTGCCCAGATAGTACTCTGCATAGGGTAGGTGTTTAATAAATGTTTGTTGTGTTGTGTTGCTTTAACCTAATGCTTTCTCCTTTGGTTAGAAAGACAAATTTCTCTGTATCCCAAAGAGGTCACAAAAACAGGGAAAGAACCCACGTGTAAAAAATTATTTATAGCAAGCAGTTTTTTTTATGGTGGCAAAGAATTGGAAATAGAGGGGATATTCATTAATTGGGGAAGGGAATACTAACGTCCCATAAAGATGATGAGCAGGCAGACTTCAGAAAAACCTAGAAAGACTTATATGAATTGATGCTGAGTGAAGAGCAGAACCAGAACACTGTACACAGTAACAGCCACATTGTACAATGACTGACTTTGATAGAACTTAGCTCTTCTCATCGATGCAAGGATCTAAGACAACTCATGATGGGAAATGCTATCCATATCCAGAGAAAGAACTCTGGAGTCTGAATGCAAATGGAAGCACTTGCTCTCCTTTTCTTTTATTGTTTTGTTTCATCTTTCTTGTGGTTTCTCCCATTAGTTCTAACTATTCTTTACATCATAATTAATGTGAAAATGTTTGCTATGATTGTATAAATAGAGCCTATATCAGATTGCATGCTATCTTGGGGAGGGGAAAGAGGAGATAAGGGAAGAAAATTAAAACTAAAAATCTTATGAAAGTGAATGTTGAAAACTAAAAGGAAATTAATTAGTTATTTTTAAAAAGAGAAATATCTCTCCTCTGGGTTAAACTTCCCTCCACATAATTTTAGGCAAATATTACATACCTGATGACCTGCACTATAGTACCCCAAACTCTCTGAAGGTGAAAAAAGTATATTATCTGGATCCATCCCCTTTGTCCTATGCCCCAAATTCAGCACTTTTATATCATTTTTGGAGATTCAAAGGAAAGAATTTCAATGCACCCAGAGGCCTGGGTGCCACCTTGCCTTACTGACAAACAAAATAGCCAAGACTATCACAGCTGCACCCTCACATCTCTTCCTCTCAAATTTACTGAAAAGCAAAGAAAATCTCTGGTTAATGGCATGTGCAAGCTTATTCATTTGGAAGTGCTATATTCAGTTCAGTAAATTCAGGAAAACATTCTATTTGCTCCATGCATCGATGAGCGAGGTACATTGTGAAATACAGTGATGAAGCAAAGGATAATTCCAGCTGTCAAGGACACAATCTTGTAGGAGAAATAAAACTGTAAAACAAATGAGAATAGAAGCAAAATGGGGAAGGTCTCAACAAAGGGTGCTAAGAGACTCAAAGCAGGAAAGGGATTTATGCAACTGAGCTGGGCTTTGGAAAAAAAGTAGGGCTTAAACAGGCAGAGGTGTGAATATGTTGTGGAAGAGGGTTGTCTATTGAAGGTGTTGGGGATCATGCACACAAAACCACAAAAGTAAGAGAGGGAAGAATTAAACTGGTAAACAGCAAGCAATCTAATCTGGCTAGAACTCACAATACATTAATAGGAATAGTGTGAAGTGAGAATGAAAAGGTAAGTTTAGACCTCAGGTAATGTGGATGGACACTGAATGGCGGGGGAGAGGCAGTGTGGTCAGGGTAGTTTATTATGAAATAATGCTGCCCAAAGAAATCTTACTCAATCGCAGTCTAACATCAGGGACCTGAGGATGGGGGTGGAGATTCAAACAAGTCTTGGTATCCTTGCTTATTTGCTTTCTGAAGAAATACCACTCAGGTGACAACAGTGTTCTGAGACTTCAAAGGGTTTTCACAGCTCTCATCTCAGTGTGTTGTAGTCTGCCTTGGCTCACGGCATCCTCCCCAACCCCAGGAATGTAGCAGCCTCTCTCCCCGACCCCCATCTGTGCCAGTGAAAATTCTTCCCTTTCTTGAAGTACAGCTCAGGTACCACTCCCTCCATAATGTCTTCTTTGATGTTCTGAGCTAGAAATCATTTCTTCCCTCATTCAATCTCATGTAATACTTTGAAATTTTTTCTTATGTGGAGAAAATACAAATGTCAGGGAAAGAAGCAACCCTTCTGGCTAGAAGTGTGTTTGTAAAAAAAAGTATAGAAAGAATCTGTATTAGACATATAATAAATGCCTGTTAAATAACATATAAGAGTGTGTGCACAAGGTGTGTCAGGCATGCGCAGGCACACCCTATCTCAAAAAAGTGCTCTTGTGTTTTAACTTAATCTCAGTATGTTCTTTTAATCTTAAAATTTGAATTGCTTTATTATGCAGTAAGAGCTGAATTGTGCAACAGAGATGCACATAGGAGGCTTATGTTCACTCATGACATGCCTTCCCCATGGTGGTGGCAGCAGTGGCAACAGCAGTAGCACAAAGGTATCCTCCTAGTTTGTGGAAGGAGGAGCACCTCAAAGGTGGGACTGTTTGGCCACAGGGACTGGGAAGTTCAAAATGTTGATGGGGAGTGGGGTGAGGGATAAATCATATATTGCACTAACTAGCTGATTTTTTTTTGAAAAATTAAATTTAGCTTTACTTAGTTTAATGAATATAAAAAATATATTTTATGATTAAGTATCGATAAATGCTTGCCTTTAAAAATTAAATTCCCTGGGTGCACAGCTTAATGAAGTATGCTGTATATGCCTATACTACAGATTCACATATATAAGTAATCCAACTGATTATATATATTATGTGACACATGTATTTTATACATAATAGGTTGAGGATGTATAGATAAATATAAAAACAAGTTAACATACTCCAGAATGAGAAAAGAGTTAATAGAATTAAAATATATTTTAAAAGTAATAAAATGCTTTCAGTCTTCATGCTCAGGAACTCAAAAGACAGATTGTTTCCCTCCACTCCCTACCCCCTAACCACACACAAGAGGAGAGACTTTTAGGTTCATCTGGACAACTAAAAAGGAATACAAATTATTCTAACCCATAAAAATATGCTGCAATTAAATGAACAAATGAGCTAATATTTGCAAAGTACTCTTCAAACCTAAAAGCACTATGTATCAATACTGGTTATTATAACACACCATTAACAAGGTTTATACAAACTTGTCACTATTACAGTACTATATCATTGAAAGATCATCAGTACCTTCATTCTACAGATAGAAAGAAACTGAAGCTTAGCGAGGTCAAATACCTTGGCCATGGTCAAACAGCTAGTAACAGATATGGCATTTAAAGCTAGGTCCAAGGATAGTAAATCAAGTGCTACTACTCAGAGATGAGAGTGTTTTAATTATTTTCATTCTGGCTAGTTTTCATTGGATCTTCCTGATCTTTTTATATTTAACAATCCCCAAGCTGAATTTAAAGAACAATTCTTTCTACAAGAGGGAAGCCAGATGTCAAAGCAGCTCATTAATTGCTTTGGCCTGGTTCAACACATTTGCTTAGTTACACCAGTTTAGAAATTGCTAATGTGACAATTTATTTTAAGTCCCTAATGACATTCACTCAGACCATAAAATTAGCTGAAAGAGCTTGGAATTGGTCCTCTCCCAGAAGCCAAGCCTGATATTTATCCTATGGAATAACAAGATTCTATTGTCATCTTCCCTCCCTCCTCTGGCCCTTTCATTCCATAAGACAGAAATGCAGAGGGCAGATTCCAATCTGCTTCTCTACTTTACAGTCATCCATGGATTGTTAACTAATGGCATCTTTTTTTCTTCAGAATTGTAGGACTCTTGGTTAATACTTAAACTGAAACCAGTAAATTCAGTAGAAAACATCTTACGTAGGGAAGAAGTTCTGAAGTCAGTAGCTAACTAGTTAAGGCAAAAATCCTTGTAAATTCCTTAAATCACCCAT
The DNA here is from genome assembly GCA_028658325.1 of Potorous gilbertii. Classification (NCBI taxonomy): domain Eukaryota; kingdom Metazoa; phylum Chordata; class Mammalia; order Diprotodontia; family Potoroidae; genus Potorous; species Potorous gilbertii. The sequence goes on along the minus strand of CM053774.1, from coordinate 49,680,402 downwards.
AAAGTATCTTTATCTTGAAATATCTTTAATATCTTTACACTATACAATATCTTTAAACACTTTTTACTAGAATATGATGCATCTGCACCGTAGGTGTTTTAGATGCATATTCTTTATCATAGAACTGGATCCACAATAAAAGGCTATGTATTCACCATATCATTAACGAATAGGAACATTTATAGATTATAGATTAGTTCAATTTTCACTTTCCTTTGTGGTTTAACTGTGACTTCATCAAAAGAAACACTAAATGGTTGCAGGATTGATTCATCTGGAGGAAGTGTGCTACCCTTCAGAATGCTCTAATTGTCCTAGATTGCCAATCTGCTGCTATTCTGGGAAAGGCTTAATTTAGGCCTGGTCAGTGGTTTGGGCTAGGGAGTGGAACACAATGACACACTTGTGAGTCATAAAATATTTAACAAAGAGAAGTTTACCAAGTCATAAAAAGGATCAATAAAGATATGATACTGATTCTAATGAGCAAGGTTCTCAACTACTTCATCTCCTATCAATCAGTCTATCAGGTTAGGTATTGTGTTTACTTAATAACTTAAAA
>CM053774.1:49616719-49672343 GCA_028658325.1 Potorous gilbertii | reverse complement strand
TCACTTACGGAAATCATAAATCTGAAGGACACAGAACGCTTCTTTGTCCTAAAACATATTTAAAGCTGCCCAATTCTTTGTATCGGTAACCAGAACATTTCTGGCTCCATAATGTATTATGTTACTGTTATCTTTAATAGGGATTAAATTAATTAAATCATAAAATGTATGCATTGAGCCTGTTGCCTTTTCTTTAACCAAGTTTTCAGGTCAACAATACATACATACATATGTAAGTGTATATGTATACACACATACATACATGTTTTCTCCACCATTTAAGCTGATGAAATCTTTACTTAAAAAAGAATACACAATATACCCCACACAATTTATGTGAGGAGTGGTCACCCAGACTTTGCTTGAAGTCTCCCAGTGAGGGGTTGCTATTACTTCCCAAGGCAACCCATTATACTTTTGAAAAGTTTTAAGTGTTAGAAAGTTTTAAATTTGCCTCTTTACAACCTGCTCCCATGCTATTTCTACTTTCAGGGGCCAAGAAAAACTAATAAATTCCTTTTTCCAAGTAATGTCCCTTCAAGAACTTGAAGACAGTTATTATGGCCCCTCAAGTCTTTTCTTATCCTGGCTCAACATGCCCCGTTTCATCAGTTGATACTCATATGGCATGGTCTCAAGGCCTGAATCCCTTCTTCTGGATGCTCACGAGCTAATCAATGTCCCTCCTAAAATGTGAAGCACTGACCTGTGCACATATACTAGACTTGAACAGTCTTGGGCATCAGTCCTGGGCATTACACCGCCCAAATCTGCACTAGCTATTTTGGCTTTTATACCACAGTTATATTGAATCACCTTGAACTTGAGTCTCCCTAAAACCTCTGGATCGATTTTGCAGCTGGGAGCTATGTAGAGTTCCTTCATTCCAGGTGATCTCCCTGTTGTCCTCTCCCCACTCCCCTATTCCTAGGCTCCTGACCAGACATGGGGGCAGGGGTGGGCTTCCCTGAGGTTACTTGACTCCTCCTGCCTGTGGGGACTTCGGTGGCCAGAGGATGGAGAAGGAGTAACTCTTGGGTCATCCAGCCGACCGGGAGAGCACAGGAAGCTGAGGCAGGAGAGGGAACGACACTGGGCTGAAGGGTGGTGGCCAGCGCCCTCCCGCAGTCCACTTAGGAGCCCGGGGCCAGGATCAGCCTGCACAGCGAGCGGCCCCCCTCTGGAGCCCCAGCCTATGCTCACCGTAGGACGAGCCTTTTTGGAGGAAGGCTGCAGCCCGGCGAGGGGCAGCTTCCTGGCGGCGGGACTGCGGGGCGGTCATCTGCAGGGTCATCAGCACGGAACAGAACCACCCCCAGATCGTCTGATGACAGGGGTCTCAGGAAACACATGGATCATCTCTATTTAATAATGGAAATGCAGTGGAGAAACTCACCCCAAACCCCCCCCAAAGAGCCTCCAAATCATGCCGTGACTTCAGTGAGGGAAACAAAAGCAGGGCATAAAGCCCGAGCAGCGGTAGCAGGGACAGCGCCAGCGGCATCTCCAGGACACGCGGGCCCAGAGAAAGTCCGTGACAGCAGCACGGACAGCCCCGCGCCGCGCTTTCCTGGGCTCCGGTCCCGGGTGCGCTCTGGGGCCGAGAAGCGCTGGGGGTGAGCAGCCGACTTGGGAGCGCAGGCCTCCGGAGAAGAAGGCAGCTGCCCTCCAGAGTTTGTGGGGATGGAGACCCAGCCTGGAAAGGGCCTCTGGACCCCGAGCAGGAGCACGTTTAGGGCTACGATCATTCCGAGCCAGCAGCAGAGGGGCGAGGACATAGAAAAGCGGGACGTGTCCCTGCGAGACAGGACCAAGCGGCGCTTCCACATCATTCCTGGTGGAAACTGCCTTTCCCCAGCGGTTAGCAAGGCCGTGCCTGGGCACCAGGACCAGCACCAGGAGCTCCGGGAAAACGCTGTCAGCTACATGGCTAGGAACCTTGACTCTGAGGGGGATGTGAAGGACTTTCTCTGCAGACAGGACAGGTAGCAGGGTGGCTACCCAGAGACGCTGGCCCTAGGGCTTATGCGCAATGTCAATATTCACTTAACTTTAGGAGGCAGTTTGGGGAATCCCACGATATCCACAACCATTCACTCCTTGGATCCAGAGGGCTCCCACAGGAAAAGGATTTGACTTAGCTCGTTCGGTTATGGACACTATGACACTGTCTTGGATTATTCCCTTCCTATACTTGAGGATGACAATTTTTTGTGTGGGGGAGACAACCTTTTCTTTCTTTTTTTGTTTTTCATTATATTTTTGTTCCTTTTCATTTTCAGTTCCAAATCTTCTTCCTCCTCCCAGCCAACCACTGAGAAGGCAAGAAATAGGATACCCATTCTACATATAAAGTCATACAAAAAATATTTTCTCATTAGTCATTTTCTAGAAGGGAAAGAAAAAACAAAAAAATGAAAGGGAGGAAAAAATTTGTTTCAATTTGCTCTCTGAGTCTGTCAGTTCTATCTGGAGGTGATGATGAATCCCGTAGAGTTGTAGTAGATCACTGCAATGGTCAGAGTTACTAAGTCTTTCATGGTTGATTAAATTTACAATATTGCTATTACTATGAAGATTGTTCTGGTTTTTCTCACTTCATTTTGTATCCGTTCATGTAATTCTTCAAAGGTTTTCTGAAACTGTTGCCTTCATCATTTCTTATAGCACAACAGTATTTCATCACATTTACATACTGTAGCTTCTTCAAGTATTCTCCAATGGATAGGTATCCTTTCACTTTCCAATTTTATGCCACCACAAACAGAGTTGCTATAAATATTTTTGTACATATGGATCCTTTTCCTTTTCTGGTGATCTTGTGTTATAGACCTAGTAGAGATCAAAGCCTATGTGCAGTTTTTTAGGGCATAGTTCTAGATAGTTCTCCAGAATGTTTGGACTCCACCAACAGTCCATTAGTGTCCCTGTTTTTCCACATCTCTTCCAGCATTTCTCAGAGAATAGTAATTCCTCCAAACAATATGAAGCTAGAAGAAAAAAGAAGAAAAGTTATTTCATTCTTAAAATGCTAGACACTGTGTCCAGTAAGGGCTGGCTCACAAAGTCCTGAGGAGAACACACACACACATACACAAAGAAACACCTCCAACTCTACAAGAAAATAAATGGACAGTTGTGGGGAATAGTAGGGAATAAGAAGAATGAATAATTATGAGGAAGAAAATATGGAGGAGGGAAAAATTGGAAACTAAATAAAGTGAATATTGAATTTATTAAATCCTGTTTGAAAAAGCAGGCTGGGTGAAATGGAGACTTAGGTTTTCATAAAGAATCTGATTTTGTGTGCTGCTCTGTATATGAAAATGCTCATTTAACTGTTGACATTTGGAATTTTAAAATGTAACTTGATTTTTAAATTGTGCTTTTTTGCTACTTTGAGAAAAAAATAAAGAAAGCATCTAAACTTTAAAATAGTAAAAAAAAAATAAAAATAAAAAATAAAATCCCTGGATCTTTTTTGGTGAACCATTATTTTCTGTCTGGTTTATGTCTCTTCTATCTTGTATTAAAATATCACAAATCCAGATTTCTCAGTCTGGTATCCAAAGCCATAAATAATTTGACTCCATCTCATTAAACTATATCTTTGACTATTGCTTTGTTTGTTACATTGTTACATTGCTTTTTTGTCTGCTATCCTCAAACATGTTATGCTTCTCTCTTCCTCCCATTCTCCTTCCATCCCTTTCTCCTCCTTTCCTTTCTCTCTCTTATTTCCTTTCTTTCCTCTTTCCCTCTTTCCTCCCTCCCTTCCTTTCTTCCTCCCTCTTTTTCTTCTTTCCCTCCTCCCTACTTCCTTCTTTTCTTCCTTGGATTTCTTACTACATTGTCTTCTATGATTCATCTCCTAACAGCTTTAGCTGACATTGAGCTCACAACTCTGAATTAATTGCATTTATCTGTACCGTGCATATTAGTATTCACTGACATAAATAACAAAGTATCTGTGGATGAAGGTGGTTCCATTTGAGCATGATCTTTGTCTTTTTATATTTCCTTCCAGGGTGCTATCTCTGGTTAATGCCTGAGACTTTCTGGTTTTTACTTTAGAAAAAGGTGATTGTGCCTTGCATCTTAATTTAAATGAAACCAAACCAGATCTTCACTTTAGGATTTGTATTTGGTTTTTGTTTTGGATTGGTCACAGCTTTGATTGTGGAATGGTTTCTTGGCAGACAGCCTAAGCCCATATGGCCTTGGCAAAACTTATCTAAAGCAAGATGGGGCCCTTGAGAAATAGGTCAGAAATATTGCCAAGCAATCAAAAACTATAGATGTAGTTTACCTAATGTGTGGAATTTCCCACCTAGGGGTTTTGCCTTTGTGATTGCATTAGTCACAGTCACATTTTCTTAAACTGCAGGTTAGAGTGGAATATTTATATACATATTTATAGGAATTCTAAAGGGAAGGGAAGGAGTTTGAACAGGAGGGCTCATGTACAGTTATAGGTGAGCTATTCAAACCTTCCAAGACTCAAGGTTGGTCTAATAATTATTTTCCAGATCTCAGTCCAGGGGTTATTAACCCAGGGTCCATGAACTTGAAAAAATAAATTTTAATTACTATTTCAGTGAAATTGGTTTCCTTTAAAATCTTATAGGTTTTGCATATTTAAAAATATTATTCTGAGGAGGGTTTTCAATCAGACTGCAAAGGGGTCCATGACATAAGAAATGTTAGGGACCCCTGTCTTAATCAGTCATCCTAACACAATCATCAAGTGATCAAATGTGGCCCCTGGCGACCTTGGAAAAGAATGATTAGAAGGCACATCCTTTGCAAGATCAGTTGCTGTGGAATATCTGTTTGTCTGAGCAAAAGTTAAATCAGTTACATGTAAGTATGTTGTTATATCTTTACAAAGGGAAATAGAGCACCTTGCTTCAGTATGGATCTCACTGTGACTAATTTTATTATCCAGTTCATTTTTGCAGAGCTGTATATTGTGTCTTCCTATTACTAGGAGCAATGAACCATATATCTTTATCATATCATACCAATGATCAAATGTTCTTATAGTCACTGGATCTCAGATCTTGGGTTGTAAGGAGCCATGTGGGATCCATCTAATCCAAATTCCTCATTTTACAGATAAGGAAACAGGTCCAGAGGGATGAAATGACTTATCCAAGGTCACATAGGGAGTAAGGCATGATTTGAACTCAGGTGTTTTGACTCAGTGAGTTCTTAAATTTCAAGCCAGGGCCTCATTTCTAAAATCTATAGAGAACTGAGTCAAATTTACAAGAATACAAGCCATTCCCCAACTGATAAATGGTCAAAGGATATGAACAGGCAGTTTTCAGAGGAAGAAATTAAAGCTATCTATTGTCATATGAAAAAATGCTCTAAATCACTATTGATTAGAGAGAGGCAAATCAAAACAATTCTGAGGTACCACATCACCCCTGTCAGATTGACTGACCAAACAGGAAAATGATAAATGTTGGAGATATCGGAGAGTTGGACACTAATTCATTGTTGGTGGAGCTGTGAGCTGATACAACCATTCTGGAGAGCAATTTGGAACTATGCCCAAAGGGCTACAAATGTGCTTTGACACAGCAATATCGCTTCTAGGACTACATCCCAAAGAGATCATAAAAATAGGAAAAGGACTCATGTACAAAAATATTTATAGCAGCTCTTTCAGTGGTGGTCAAGAACTAGAAATCCAGAGGATGCCCATCAATTGGGGAATGGCTAAAGAAGTTGTGGTATATGAATGTAATGGAATACTATTGTGCTATAAGAAATGTTGAAGAGGCGGACTTCAGAAAAACCTGGAAAGACTTATATGAACTGATGCTGAATGAAATGAGCAGAATCAGGAGAACATTATATATACACAGTAACAGCCACAGTGTTCGAGGTCTGTTTTTGATAGACCCAGTCCCTCACAGCAATGCAAAGACCTAAAACATTTCCAAAGGACTCATTATGGAAATGCCATTCACATTCAGAGAAAAAACTATGGAATTGTAATGCAGAATGAAGCAGACTATTTTCTCTTTTGTTATGTTTTGTTTTTCTCATGGTTTCTTCCATTCATTTTAATTCTTCCATACAACATGATTAATGTGAAAATGTGTTTAATAGGAATGTATGTATAGAGACCATATAAGATTACATGCTGTTTTGGAGAAGGAGGGGGAAAGGAGGGTGAGAAAATTGGGAACTTATGGAAGTGATTGTTGAAAACTAAAGACATATAAATAATAAATTTGGAAAAAAAATTTCAAGTCAGGGTAGAATGCTTATACAAGTATTTATAGAAACTCTAATGGGGGTTGATTCATTTAATTGTATAACCTTTTCAATGCTACAGAGGAAGTGGAGATGATACTATTTCATCTAGACAAAGTAGGCACAGTAGATCGGCAGGGAAGAATATTTTGACTAGAAGCAGATGGAGGCATTACCCATAGTGTCATCAAGTTGAGGCCAACTAAGTCAATTTCTATGGGAGATTACTAAATCTACAGATACATTAAATTTTGACCAGGGGAGCTAACATCAGCCCACACATATTCAACTGCCTAGTGAGATGTATGGACCCATACTCAAACTCCTCAATTTTTTTCTTTGGTCTAGCTCTAGATGCTAAAGGAACAGAAATATTGTTTAGTTATTTCATGCATGTAATTCTTATCTTGCAGGGATAAACAGTAGTTACTATCTACTCCATCAGCATAGATTGCAGCCCCTTTATGGTTTCCCATCTTGTGTGATGCTCTTTATTGTCCCCAGAGCCTTGCCCTAATGGAATCCCCCACAGAAGATCTACCCCAATAAGGAAGGCTGGACACCCTCCACTGGTTCATTTGAGATCTTGAAAATAGTGGTGTTGTATTTGGGCTCTCAACCTATTGTCTTTAATTCTCACTTTGACTACAACTCCTGTCTTTCTAGTCATATGTAATAACTAGCATTTATGTTGTACTTTACAAATATTGTAAAGTACACAACAACACAAAGTTATTGTGAGGATCTAGTGAGATAATATTTGTAGTTGGTTGGCTGTTTTCTTTCATTCTTAAAGAGGACCAAAATGACATTACTATGTGAGAGTCAAATTACAGTGTGTCTGACTACGGCTGATCAGTCCAATACAAGCTTGGAATGCTCCACCATGGGTTGGGCATAAATGGTCCATGTGAACATTTGGGGTGGATTCTCCAAATTTCCACATCTCATATTTCTTTTGAGGTATTTTAATTCTGCATTGCTCATAAAGCGCAGCACCTCCTTTGATGAGGGCACGCCATGCTGGGCTGTCCTTTGCCAGTGTCATGTCACACAATCCCAAATATTTGTGAAGTGATTATTAAAGTGCCTGGCACATAGTAGGTGCTATATAAATGCTGATTCCCTCCCAATAACCTGGGGAGGTAGGTATAATGATTATCCCCATTTCACAGATGAGGAAACTGAGGCCAGAAAGATTAAAGGACTTGTCCAGGGTCATCCAGCTAGTGTTTGGGGCAGAATTTGAATTCATCTTCTTCACTCCAGGACCAGCCTTATATGCACATACAAGTCCTTGATACCTTTTACATGCATTTTCTTACATGCAAATCATAGCTGGCAACAGCAACAAAAGTAATTATGGTAGTTTAACTTTAAATAGGATGCCACCCATGTCTTCACTTCTTACCAGGCTGTGCTCTGACTTCTGTACCATTACCTAGAAACCTTTCTATCTTGGAAGGTCACTCCATCCCTAGCATTCACCCCTTACTCCTGACTTCTCTACTATTCAGTAAACTTACTTTTCTATTACGTAATAAACTCCAATAGCTCCCTATATTGCCTCCAGATGCAAACACAAATGCTCTGTTTGTTATTCAATGCTCTTTATAACCTACCTTCCTAGTCTTCGTACACCTCGCTACTCACCACATACTCTCTATTGAGACATTGGCCTCCCGGCTATTCTGTGAACAAGACATTCTATCACTCAGCTCCAGACAACTTCTCTGGCTCTCCCTCTCTGTTCCTTCAGGGCAATGACTGTCTTCTTTGCTTGTATTTATAGTCTACTTTCCTACCATAGTGTCTGGTACAAAGGCTTAATAAATCTAAAATAAAATATAATAAAAGGGCCTAATTAATAAAAGTTGACTGACTACTTTACGTAGTTTGTAAAGCTATTTACTCACAAAATTTTGTGAAAGTAGTACATTATTTTCATTTTACGAATTAGGAAATTAAGGCTCAGATGTTAAATAACTTACTCAGCATCTTGCTAGTAGGCAAGTTAGAATTTGAACCCAGATTCTGACTCAGCCCAACACTTTTTATTTTACTGTCATGAACAAGATTATCAACTTTTTGAGAGACTTTTAATACTATTTTAGTAACCTCACAGAGCTAGATATGCAATAGGCACTAAGTGAATAACTGATTGGGTTGCCTAAAATTTACATCTGACTGCAAATAGTTAACTAAGCAAACCATTAGGTTGAGAAAATTGTCAACATGACACCATGTCATTTTACCCATCATTGAATAAATGTAAAAGCATTCATTTATTAAGCACTTACTATGCTAATATGCATTAGGAATCACTGATGAACATTGGCTAAACAGTGACACACTGATGAGCCTTAACTCTGACATACATGCAATGTTACCCTTAGTCATGCAAGCACCAGATCAAATTTCAACGGTAAGTTTTAAAAACTTTTTATTAACAGTTCATTTCTACAAAGTTTGCCAGTGTGTAGACTTTATTATGTATGCACATATAAAAAAATTAAACTGGTTATTACATAAAATCAATTACAATAGTGCAAGAAGTTACATTAGAGAGTGAATGATGAACAGCATAAGAGCAGCTAAACTGACCTTGACCGCAGCCATCCTGACGGTTTAGAATTCATTGCAGGCAAGATAAAATCAGGAAGATGCCCTTCATTTGCAGATAAAGGAACTGAGGGGATCAAGGATGAAGTGACTTGCTCGAAGTCACTCAGGGGAGTAAATGGTAGAGCTGGGATTCCTGCTTAAGTCTTCTGATCACAAAGTCTTTCCACTACACCATGACGGATGCTAGAGGTAGACAGCTAAGAGACCCCTCACCAGAATACTGTTTCTAGATTATCCTGTGGAAATGCCAAAGCAACCTTCCAGGATCTGTCAGCCATCGGAAATAATGACTATACGTCTACTTGGCTTCAATTTTGGTTGTATCAGTGCTCTTAGAAACTTGTTTCACTTTGGAACCCCTGGAATTCTAGGTCTAGATGGCTGTCAGAGATTCTGAGGGGACTTCAGCTTGTCTCCGGTTATTATCCCCAGAGTCTTTCCCTTAAGACACTATATGGTATATGTACAGCTGGCCCTAAAGCACTCTGAGGTGAGGCTGTGGTGCTTAAGGCTTCATGAGATCACAGTATGGCTAGAATGGGTGCCCAAGATTATATCAGAGGCATAAAGTAAATAGGGAGAGAAGAAGAGACTGGAATTCTTTATTGGATTTGAATAGTTCCAAATAAACTAAAATTAACTCAAAGCATGCCTAAACACATCATAAATGAAAAAGGAAATACTTTATAGAATTTGGCTGGCCATTGGTGAGATGTCTGTAGTTTAAAAAATATTTCTAAGTGATTGGTTGGGTGAAGGATTTTCAGATTCATAGAGATAGAGCTGAAAGAGAATTGAGACTTCATTTAGTCTAGCCCTCTCATTTTATAGAGGCTTAGGGCCTTGAGACAGGCCTAGAACCCAGGTTCTCTGATTCAAGCTTCTAAGACTTGAATAATATGCAATGCTTTTGCAATAATCAAAGAATGTTAATATCTACACATCTCATTTTCTTATAACCTTCTTGATGCTACAGAGGCAGAAGATACACCATCCTTTTACCTGGCTAAGAAGACAGGCAAAGTAAGTTGGCAGGACAGACCATTTCTTGGTTTTTCTCTTTGTATAAAAGTACCCAGTATATTTACCTCTCCTTCCATATATGGGGGTAGATAAATAATTTGCAAAGTAGGTTGGCAGGGCAGATCATTTCTTGGTTTTTCTCTTTGTATAAAAGTCCCCAGTATATTTACCTCTCCTTCCATATATGGGGGTATATAAATAAATTGGGCTAGGCAATATTAGCCTGATAGGGCTTTTCAGAGCCTGATTAAGGCCTTCCCTGATTCAGTCAAATTAAAGGGTGTTCTAATTTTCATGATTCTGATATTTTACTCAATCCCTTAGAGGGTAGGTCCTCATAGGCACAGTGTTACTCTCCTACTTTTGGCAGTTCATGAAGTGTTACTTTCCAATTAATTCTCCTCACTCCACTCTGACCCCCAATTTCTCCTTATTAAAAAAATCTTATGGAGAACAATAGACTGCAGAATTTCCTGCTTCTCACCTGGACAAATAGTAACAGGGATCAGGAAATGTCAATCAAAGATTTAAGAACAAGACAATTTCTACTGGTTTTAAATTTATGCCTGTTTTAGTTTTAAAATCCCTTGGTTCATAAGAATAGAAGAAATAATATATAGAGTCAGATCCACGACCCATCTATTGTCTTGGACACCAAGTAGTACCAAGGGACATTTTATGAAAGAATCATAAAATACTGTAGCTGGCAGGAACCTTAGTCATCATTTAATCTGGTCCACTCATTTTACAGATGAAGATACTGAGGCCTAGGGAGGTAAAGTGTCATATATGGTAATCACTCATGTTAACCATGAGACTTTGGTCTTTGAAAATTAAGGATGCACACTGACCATTCCCTTAGATTTATTGTGGATTATCATCCATGGATTTATCTAAACTTTTCTCACTACTTTATTTTCAGTCTTTATGACTTCTGAAGATAATGAAATCTTTGTTTAATCTTGCTACATAAAGCAGTTTTTTAAAAAAGCAGTGCTTTTTAGCTCACAACAAACTTGAGGGGATAGCATCTCCATCACACAGATGAGGAAACAGGTGAAGCCCAGAGTTTGTGACTTGACCAAGGTCATATAGCTTATAAAATTCAGAGCAAGGCCCCTAGACTCCTGTATCAAGGCCTAAAAACACAACTGTCATTGTTTGGCTTTGGGTTCATAATTACCTCTGTGGCCTCAGTTCCCTCATCTGTAAAATACCAGTAGTGGTGAGGAAGGGTTTGGATTAAAAGTTCCAAGATGTCCCTTCCAGGTCTAATATTCTGTTATATTCTAGTACGTAGGGGTGTGTGTGTGTGTGTGTGTGTGTGTGTGTGTGTGTGTGTATGGCATATATGCCTACAATTCTAATATTCTTTGATTTTGTGACTATGTCTATGTCCCACTTGCCCTAATTTTGAGTCTATCCTCATGAAACCTGCTACATTGCATTTGCCATTTTGGCTATGCTTTTCTGGAGTTCTCTAGTTCCATCATATCTTCCTGAGGGATTGACAACCAGTCCACATATGAAACATCAGCTATAACATGGTTTTAACAAAGTTAAGATGATGTTTTACTGATATGGTAGTAGCACATCAGACTGATATATTTAAGGAACAGGCCACAATCTTAATTTTAGGACAGGTGAATTTAGAAGAACAAAGCAGAGGTCTCCCCACATGATTCAAACAGAATCTTACTGACTTGAGGCTTTAAAGGCTAAGTTGGACCTTGAAGTTGAGAAGAAGCTGGAGGGACATTTATTCCTTCAAATTTAGCCCTCAGAGTGGAAGACACATAAACAGTATAAAAACTTTTTTCACCATGCTTCATCTACTGTCTTTGCTAAGTAGGTTCATTTCTAGTTTCAACATCTGACAGCCTTATACAGCCTTTTCACTTTCAATTATTTAAAATACGTACACCTCATGAAATCTATCATTGCTCCTATTTTCCATGTAAAGCTTCCAGTGAGACAAAACATTCCTTTTCTTTCAGTAAATAACTTCTGAAAAAGGTATACAACTTTCCAAATAAAAAAGATAATTTTCTTTCCAGTAAAAAACAAAAAACAAACAAAAAAATCCCAACCTGACCAGAGTACGAATTACAAGATGTCAAAGCTACAGAGAACTGGCACCAACAGACATGGGAACCAAACCAGGTTGTGAGATTGAATCAGATAGCCTTGGTCAAAGGCATTTATGTAGTTGCCAAGATTGGCTAGAGATTTTCCATATACCCCCCCACCTCCCCCCGACATAGCCACATCCACACAAAGGCATACAGACACATATATGGAGTAGGAGGGAAAGAGATTTCATTTTTAAATGCTTTTCTGTCTCTGGAAAATGGGGACCATTCCATTGTTCCAGGTTGCATAGAAATCAATTACAATACAACATTTAGAGCAGCTGAAGTCTGTCTCCTTTCTCAATCAATAGGACTTCTGAAAGCAGCCTAAAAGAGAGTGTTTATAAGAGAAAAACAATTGTTTCAAGGCTTTGTTGTTTTTTTTTTTAAAGGTTTCAGTTCATTCTATTCCTCTCTCTACTCTCTCTGTCTCTACACACACACACACACACACACACACACACACACACACTCACTCTCAAATCAGGTAAGATTCTACTGCATTACTTTAGTAAAGTAGAAATCTAAGAAAGTTATATTTAACATCCTGGGCTGGTACTGATGCATCAAGGCTGATAACTGTTCTCACTAGACTGTCCCTCCTTTTCAGCTCATCTCTCAAATAAACGTTGTGATGTCTGGGTTCTCCTAAACACAAGAGGGGCCAAATTGAATCCATGGCCTTGATCTGAGAAGGCATCTACATTTTATTATCTTTTGAATATAGTCACAGAGAAGACAGTGCAATAAAGACAACAGTCTTCCATATGAGACAAGTGCTGGGGTATGGAAAGGGGTGGGAGGAGACTGATGGAATTCCTTTGGGAAATACAAGGCATTTCTTGCTTTAGTATGAGCTTTTGTTGAGCCACAGGTGAGGCTTAATGAAGCTTCCATTTCCTTCTAGAAAGGACTAAACAGCAATTAGAAATAGTCAGGCAGAGACTTTTGCCTCCATGCTAAATGCACTTTTAGAAGGAAGAGGAAGAAAAAATTTTTGAGTACTTAAAATCCTTAATAGAGGCAAACTCTCTATTATCTCCCTGCCCTCATCTCCTCTATATCTCTCCAAAAAGCTAATGACTATGGTTTACTTTCTAAAGTCCTACAATAGACTGAGTTCATTTAATACAAACAATTGTTTGGGAAAAATAAAGTTAAACTTCTGTACTTCCTCATATTTCCCACCCCAAACTATGTAAGAATAGAAATGATTTCACATTTGAAAGGTGAAAATGTCTTTATTTATATTTCATATGTGTTATGAATCCTGGCAGTTGTGTAAGAAGAAAGAAAAAATAATGAAAGTGACCAGAAATATTAAAAAAACCCCAAAAACCAGACTGGTCAAGCAAAAGTACTTATCCAAACAGTAAAACGCAAAAATGTAGATAAAATATAAGAAATGGTCACTACGAGTAAGCGTTTTGGGAGGAGGGAGTCAATGGTTCAAAAATACGTGCTTCTTTGTCAGGTCCTTGAAAGTTCATTTCTTAGCCTTTTACTTGAGTTACTGGGCAAGGTACTAGATCTAAAACAAGGGAATTAAAAAAACTAACAGCCTGTGGAATAGCTGGATCTGTGTTCTAATGAAAAAGTCCCACTCCATAATCTGGTAACACAGAGAAGGTTCTCTGTAGTCATGTATAAATCCTCCCCCAAAGCAATCAGTAAATTTTCACATCAGAAATGAAGGATAATTTGCAAAGACTGTGGTCCTTAGGTCGGTCGCACAGAATGCACCAAGCCAAGAGGTCACTAAATGGGGCTTTGGGTCATAGCATCCTAATGACTGTAGGAGGAGTACAGAGTTAACGTAAAGGGCTCTCTTTTTTCCTGAACAAATGGCATTGGCGGCAGAATGATTTCAGGAACTTTCTGTTCTATTCCCCGGGGTCAAACAGAAGAAAACTCAGTCCCTTTTCTGGGTGATAACTCTTCAAATGCTTGAAGTCATGTCTCATTTCTTTTTCCAGGTTCAACATTCCCAGTTGCTTCAACTGATCTTCAGATGGCATAGCTCCCAAGCCCAGCATGGCTCTGATTGCCCCCTTCTGGATATACTTGAGTTTGTAACTTACGGTATGGTCTAACAGGAGAGAGGGTTTATCCTTGACTTTTCTATTCATGTAGTCTAGGATTGTATTAGCTTTTTAAAGCAGCTATGACACATGGTTGGCTCATACTGACCTTACAATGGACATTTTTTTTCTTCCAACATAGATTGCTATTAGGTTAACTATATTTTTTCTCTTCTTGTGTAATTTTTTTTGAAAGCATGAGGTTTTAGATTTAGTTAATTTTGCTTCATTTTTGAAGCCTGTCAATCATAAAAAAATCTGATTTGTCTACTGTTCTACCTATCCCTAACAGTTTTGTGCCATCTGTGCACTTGCTAAAAGGCAGTGTTATGTTTTTCATTACAGAAGGATGGTGCAGATGGGGAGGTCAAGTAGGAGCAACCCCCTCATCCCAGAGGAAGGGAAATCCAATTATGTTTTTGACAGGCAGAATTATGCTAGTGGCACTGAATGTGGCTAAGGGTAAGGGGAGTGCAGAGAAAATTTAGTGTCCCAAATGCAATGTCCTCAGAACCAGGATTCTAACATTCAAAAACAAAAACATTCCTTCCTTCTATAAGACTGAGGTCTGTGCTACTACTAGACTTGTAAAAATGAATAAACAACAACCTCCTCATGTTATTGATATTCTGGGGCAAACTCATATAAGTTACATTTTAAAAATGTTTTAAAATTATTTTTAAAAAATTATTTTCAAGTGAAATGTAGGCATTAAGGAGTACCTGCGTATCTACTCTGAAGTATAAATAAAAGTTTTTGTTGTTTTTATTTTCAAGGTTCTCCTAAATACAAACAGTATTTGCTTCACACACAGAATGAAAATGTTCCTCTCATGACTTGACTATAAACTGGTGACTAAGGGCCTGGGCTGAAAAAGACTTTATTCAAATAAACCTCCTTTCCTTTCAAATGATCCCTGGCACAGGACTGCTGATCTAATCTTTAAAAAGGTCCTGTCTTGGGCCTTTGGCTCTAATTCCTACCATGACCTAGTGGGAATAATCTTGTAAGGACAAGTCTATGGAACTGAAATCTGAGAAGAATAAAGGAAGTGTTTCTAAAGTGAAGAATAAAAATGTCTTTGAAATCTTGTGTTGTTTAGGGTTCAGATTTAAAGTGTGAAGAGAGCCCAGATAGAAAGGAAGCCATCTTGGTTTTACATCTCTTCTGAACTTTCCCTAAACTGATGAGATGGAGCATTTAGTACTTGGTGAATTTATCCCTCAGGAACCGTGTCCTCACCCAACTCTCCAACACACACACACATATGTCATTTTTTTTAAAGGAAATTCACACAAGTGATGGAAGAATATGTATCATGGAGAAATATTCCAACTCTGAGATGGAAGGTGTTATGTCTAAAGCAGTCTACATACCACACATCACTTCTGAAAGGCAAGCAGACAAAAATCAGAGAGACAGGAAGGCTTAATTGGACAGTAAGCCCCCAAAGTCAATTGAACGACATGTTCAATGCATACTCTAAGGCCAACCAGTCTTGCCATACCAACCACCATTCAGTTTCCTGTCTAAATCCAGGAGGTTGTGAGCAGGAAATTCCATGACACCGCCACATGGACAAGTGGTTGTGGTAAAGTACTGACTTGTACTTCTATTAGGCAGGATGAGAAACCATCATTGCTCTGGTGTAATATGCCTTGTTCACTGTACTCCACACTCCTTGGGATTTTCAATTTCGTCTCCCTCAAAGTCCGATTTCAAATTCTGTTTCTGTTCAATTTCCACCTGTCAAGAAAATAAGTAAATTAAATAGGAAAGAATATAATCAAAACAAAAGGAAAAAGCCCTCTTTGAGCTCTGCCTGAGGGGGTTATAGAATAATGGAAAAGCTGTTGGATTTGGACCTGGGTTGTCATAACCTGTGACTCTAGGCCTCAATTTTCTCATGTACATAAAATGAGGGAGTTTTAGACCAGACTAAATTCCCTTTTATCCTGTTATGGTGTTTTATCCTTGCTACCTTCACAATATCTCTCCTCCATGTCCTCCTCTGTCTACTCCCACAGCCATCTCTCTGTTGCAGGCTCTTCACAACTCAGCATTCTAAAAAAATCCTTCTGTCTTCTCCTGCTTTATTCCTTTCTACACATTCAATGATCCAGCCACATGGGCCTTCTCGCTGTTTCCTCATTTTCTGGTGAAACGTGGGCAAAGGAGTACTTATATACCTATTCTGAAGTATCAAAAAGGAGAGTTTTGGGTTGTTTTACACTCAAGTTTTCCCAGGGTGATACAAGCAGTATTTCACATGCACAGAAAGCTTGCTGTCCCTCATTCCTGGAATGCTTCTCTCCTCACCTCCGACTCCTGGCTTCCCAGAAGATTCAGGTTCAAACATCATCTTCAAGAGGTTTTACCTACTCTCCCTTCCGTCTCCACTTTCCACTGTTGGTGTGTTCCCTCAGAGATTAACTCACGCTTATATCACATGGATCTTCTATGTACGTAGTTGTTTGTGTATTGTATACCCTATTGGAATGTGAGCTCCTTTAGGCCAGAGACCACCCTGCCCTCCAGTCTTTCTTTGCATCTCTACCTGGCAAATAGTAAATGATTAACAAATGCTTGTTAACTGACTTATTGACTAAATCTGTGATCCTATGATTCTCTGTTGTCCCAAGTATTCTTTCCAATGGATAGGATTAGTGGTACAGATTAAATACAATGATGAAAACATAAAGCAGGCAGCATGTTGGGGGGATGGGGGCATTGCTATACTTCAGTTTCTTTCCAAGGATATCCAAGGGGCCTTGGCCCCTCCTATCGTCCTTTGATATAGTCTAACCCAGTCAACAGATCTAACTGGGAATGGAGGGGGGAGAAGGGGAAACTGCAGAATTATAGATTTAGATTTGAGAGGGAAATGAGAAGTGATCTAGTTGGAAATCTTCTTCCCTATTTTACAAGATGAGGGAACTGAGGCCCAGAGGGGTTAAATGAATTATCCAAGGCAAAATGGGCAGAAAATGGCAGACCTAGTACAGAAGGATGGTGCAGATGAGGAGGCCAAGTAGGAGCAACCTACAAGCCCAGAGGAAGGGAAATCCAATTATGCTTTTGACAGGCAAACTGTGGTTTTCAATATTAAAACACCTCTTTCCAACCTGCTTACCTCTGCCTCAACCAGTATCAGACTTCATTGAAAACCATCGTAGCTCCTTCCTATGGACTTAGGGTTTCAATACCCAGGTAGAAGCATAAAGGTGGGCCAAAGGGCAAATAATTTCTTCCCCTTTCTCTCCATAACAACAACTCACATGTATATCATTCTTTGATTATTATAAAGCAAAATATTCTATCCATCCAACCCGTATCTATCTTTACAGGAATCCCTTCTAGGACATATCCCAAAGTGGTCACCTAATCTCCACTTGAAGACCTCCATTTATGGGGGGGGGTGGATTAGCATACATGCCATCATTTGCTCATAATTCTGTGAGACAAGAGGTATAAATGTTATCATCCTCAGTTTTCACAAATGGGAAAATGGAGACTCAAAGAAGTTAGGTCATTTGCCCAAGGTCATACAACCAGTAAATGACTTAACTAGAAAGTAGGAACTTAAAGCTGTAATAGGTAGACTTCCTTACCAATCTTCTTTCCCTTGAACCATAAAGGAGCAAATTTATTTCTTTGTTTTTGGTTACTGGTACTACAACTCTTTTCTGGGAACTTCCTGAATTCTAGACCTTTTGTCTTGATCTCCACAACCTTTTCACAGGGTGTATTGTTAAGGTATTTTTAATGGAATTAATGTATTAATGAAGATCTTTTCCATTCATTAAAAGTCCCATGCGACCTGCTTAAGTCACATGAAAACCTAAGTCACATGAGTTTGACTCACATGAAGACTGTGGTGGGAGGACCTTGCTGAAGGGGTAGAGTAGGAAAAGGCAGAGCTGGAGCAGAGCTGAAAGGAAGATGGTCAGACCAGTCTGAGCTGAGAGAGAGAGAGGAAGCAGGCAGCTGGCTGTGGGTGAGGGGAGGCCATTTTGCTTGAGGGTGTCTGTTTATGGGAAGGCCTGATAATGTGTACAGACTTCTGGGTTACTATGATGGATCTGGCTTTCTGGTGTTGGAATAAATGTCTTGGTTGTATCTTCCATGTGGAGAGTCTGTCATATTTTGTGATTCAGAACTATGCCAGTATATTCATAGCTGCCGTAGGCACTGTGAATGTTGCATTGGCAGTACATGGGGTGAACACGGAAAGAGGGAGGTAGGTGACTATGCAGTAGTTATAGTGTTGAGCCTGATGTCAGGAAGACCCGAGGTCAAATTCAATCTCAGACACTAGCTATGTGACCCTGAGCAAGTCACTTAACTTATGTCTGCCTCAGTTTTCTCAAAATGGGTATAAAAACAGTACCTACCTCCCAGGGTTGATATGGGGATCAAATGAGATAATGTTTGTAAAGCACTTAGTATAGTGCCTGATACATAGCAGGTGCTATGTAAATATTAGCTACCATCATCACTATTTCCAATACAGTTGACCTCTTAGACACCAGACCTTAGGTCTGCTATCTACCATTGTCACCCAACCGCTCCCTGGGTCCTTTCCTAACTTCCTGGCCCTAAAATCTTTAATTCTTTCCCCCCATTAAGCTCTAGTAATTGATTCTTATTCTTACATCTTGGCAATAATCACCTCCAACTGAACATACCCAAGCACGATAGCCCATTGAAGAAAATCATCACTAACGTTCTTCTCATGTAGTGTTAGCCATCCTAGTGTTTTACAAAGCACATGAAAGGTTGTAGAGTAGGGGCCCTGGCCTTGGTATCAGAAGACCTAGATGTGAACCCTGATTCTATTACTAACTGGGTAACTGTGGGTAAGATGGCTGATCTCTTCGAGCCTGTTTCCTCCTCTGTAAATTAGGTACAGTAAAACTTCCTCAAGCCCACTTGATTCTCATAATATTGTTGTGATGTTTAAGTGAGATAATGTATGAGAAAGTACTTTGTAAAATGTTAAGTGTTATACAAATGAAAAGTTTTTATTATTACAAATCTAATGCAAGGGATAAAAAAACGTAACTTCAAGAAAATATTATAACTTGAAAGCCATTAGTACAATTGATAAGCCTTGATTAAAAGCTAAAAGACTATATAAAGGGAATCAAAATAAAACTCCAATTCCACTGAGTCCATGCTTCTCAGATCAAGACTGGGTGGGGAAAGGGGGCACTTCAGGAAATAATTATGGTTCCTTCTGCTATCTCTTAGCCAGTTTCTACCTCTTTATGTAGCTGATAAGAGAGTAAGCTCTCACAGCATCAATATATCACCCAGCCTCCATATTTTTTGAGATTTGTAAAAGAGAGACTTTTCTGAAATACTTGCCTGAAAACGAACCACTCTCTTACAAATGTCACTTAGCTTTTCTCCTTTAAAAAAAGTGGTGATGGGAGGGGAATGTGAAGAACTTAAATTTCCATAACAAAATTTTTCTCCTACAAAAACTATTAGGTTATTCCTCTTTTCCATGGCACAGAAGAGGATGAACAATTTTCTGAGAGTTGAAAAAGTTCCATTTCTCTTGGTTGTGTTACTTACTACTGTGTAACTGAGGAAGTCACATAGAAACTCTTTGGGACTCAGCCTCCTCTTCTATAAAATGAAGGTGCTGGCTTGGATGATCCCTAAACTTCTTTCTAATTTCAATATTCTATAATTCTAAGAGGTTCTGATGTAATTAGATCATAAATTCATTAAGGTCAGGGACTGTCGAAGAGTTTGTAACCACAAATCTGAATTTCTGTATTTAAGAACAGCATGTTTTTAAAGCTATAAAACTGCCTTCTCCCAAGAAACAGAAAGGGAAAACCTAATACAAAAAACAGGCAGAAAATTCACTTTCATGGGACCATTCTGATCATAGGCCAACTATCGTGTGCCTCTTTTTTTCCACAGGAAGTTACATTTAAAAGAATTCCACCCTCTGTAAAGTCCATTGTTCTGGTGGTCTTATAAAGACCCTTCCTTACAAAGAGCCTTGATCCAAAGTCTATTTAAAATGAAAATATTAAAGTCTGATTGAAAAAATAAAACATTTTGGGTTCATTTGATAATATTTTACTCTTCTATCTCAAGCCCTTTCTTTGCCTTTAAAAAAAAAATCAAACTTCTGAACTATAAGTTATATGGTGACTTTGCCCATGTTTTCTATAAAATCCTGAAGCTTTATACTTACATGGTAAAAGTTATGAGGGAATCATATTGTGAAAGAGACAAAGATGTAGTGAGAACTTTTGTTAAGTCAAATGGTATAACGTTTATAATACTAGGATGTCATCATAAGGCTGTTCTTTATGGCAGCTCCCAGGATGTGTGTGACTTCAAGTGGGGTAGATACACCTCTTAGTGTTAAGATTATCAGACTTTTCTGAAGCTGAATATACTCATTGCCTTTGACCAGCCTTCTGGTGATGAGTCTCTGAACGCTGTGAGGCTAGTCCCTAAATGACACATTCGCATTTGCCCATTGTTTGACTTGTTGTGGAAGACCTTTCCAGCTTGGTAGGACACACCAGCAGGGCCTTGGAGAACTCAGGGACACCTCCATATCAAGATAAAGGCACTAGAGTAGGTCTTGAGTATACTGGAATTTTAATCAACATCCTTGGTATTTTATGATACGCAGGCTCTAGGGCAATAACATAAAATACACGGACCAGATGATACATGGACAGACTTTTGTGAGTTTTAGGGCTGAAAAAAACATCCCACAAGAGGGAGCCCTTGTTCTTTTTGGTGGTTAGGGAATTTGGCATCAGAAACATGAGATAATATGAAAGCACTTTGGAAAAAAGTACCATTCAAAGGCAAGGAATAGTTATAGCTTACTGTGCCTTGTACTCCATAAGTAAACACTTCCTCTTCCCTTTTGGAAATCATTCTCTCACTATCTTATACCCAATCTGTCAGATAAGATCTCGCCTTTGTGTGTAAACCAGAAAGCCATAATTAGGTTATTCTCCTTCTTCATGGCTTTGCTGCTACATAAGAAGTTTCTTCAACTATTCACTTTTGTTTCTGTTAATGATGTCAAGCCAAAGGGGACAGACTGAGCATTTCCTACCTTTACTCTCAGGTTCACTCCAACTACCCCTGCAGCAACAATTTTGGCTTTGGATTTCCTAACTTGCGTACCACAACCTGTCATCTTCAATTCCTCTTCTCTGCTGCACAAATTATATCAGAAACCTCAAATATTCCCTCCACCATACCTCTGTTCTTTCTTCTTTGATAATGATGGGAAGGGAAAAGTAAACATGAATGGATAAATTAATTGAAAAAGAATTTATAGAGAATACATTTTGTGGATAAAAAATATTGTATTGTGGATACAAAATACAGAAAATTTTTAATCCCTCTCTACCTTCTTTTTTAATCCAATCTATTTTCATTTTTATCTTTTCTATTAATCTGCTATTACAGTATGAAAGCAGATTTCCCTATCTGTCATTTGTAGCAAGGAAGAGGATGAAGACAAAAAGGCTGGGAGAATTCAATTTCATCGCCCTTGATTTCATTGGTACAGGTAAGTCCCTCCACTGACACAACAGGCAAAAACCTCTACTCCTTAATACCTACCTCAGTGAGTTGTCAGAGCCAAACTTTGGGTGATGAGCCTTTGTGAACTTCGCATGACTAGTCAATGACTAAATCAGTCAAGAAGGATTTGAGTTCCTACTATGTGTCAGGCACTCTGTTAGACATTGGTGATAGGGACTGGGACTGCCCTGTGGCAGGAACTAAACTGGACCTGTGATATCACTCACTTAGGGAAGTTCTGGGAGAGGAAACTCCTTCTACCACTGCAGGGCAGCACTTTCTTTGCAACCTATAGCCACAGAGGAGGACCGAGAAGCTAAGTAACTTGTATATTGTCACAGAGCCAATATGTGTCAAAGATAGACTTGAACTCAGGTGATCCTGGCTTTGAGATCAAGTCTCTAATCACTATGAAACAGCCTCTGCCCTCAAGAAATCTGCATTCTAATCCATCTATAAGGGTGGAAAACATGCATATAAACAAATCTATACACATGCATAACATGCATATAATATATATGCATATACACATATGTATATCTACATATTCATACGATTATGTAATTGTATATTAATTATATACAGAAAAAATATGGGATAATTTTTTTAGGGTGTGAGGTTGGCAATAGCAGTTGGAGGAATTAGGAAAGACTTCACACAGAAAGTCATACTTGAGCTGAGTTTTGAAGGAAAGAAAGAGATTCTAACAAGTATAGGTGAAAAGGGAGAATGTTCCAAGAATGGGAGATGACCATTGCAGAGGCATGGAGATGGGAGATAGTATTTTGTACAATAAACAGAAGGAGTTGGTTAAACTGTAGGGAGCAGGAAGGAGAGAGTAACATATAAGAAAATTTGGAAGGTGGATTGCAAAAGGTTTAAAAGACATGTCAAGGAGTTTGTGTTTGATTCTTAAGGCAAGAGGAGGCCTCTGGAGTTTGTTAAGTAGGATCTGCATTTGAAGAAAATCATTTTGGACATTATTTGGAGACTAGATTAAAGTGGAGAGAAATTTAAGGCAGGGTGACCAGTAAAGAAGCTACTATCCAGGGGAGATGTCCTCAGAAGGCAGACCGAATGATTACTATTTGGTTCCACACTCAAAGCATTTTCAGCTTGATAACACCTGTTTGTGCTTGATAGGTACTGCCTTCAAGAACCTTAGGGTCAACCCCTCCCACTCCATGATGAGGCCTTGAAGTAGATAAGAGTCTTATGAAAGAAAGGGTAGAGGTGGTGGGAAAATAGACAAGAGCATCTAGGAATGTTCATCAACCCCAAATTAATGCTACCTTGTAGCTGTAGTGTGCAGAATAGTTGACCCATTTCCTGACGTCAGTCTTGTCTTCTACAGAGATGGATCTGACAGAGGCTTTGGAGGCAGAGGTGGTTGGCATGCTGAACTCAACATTTACATGATGGGCAAATCTGGAAGGCACTTCCCGGTCAGAACCAAGTTCAAGGTGGCAGAAGAAGCAGTGAGGGTGGCCAGAAGCTAGAGAAAGAAAAATGGAGGTAAGAGATTCAATGTGCAATTAATAATAACTGAATTCAACATTTTAAGTTTATGAAACACTTTCTTTTTAACAATTCTGTAAGTAGAGAGTGTAAGCATGATGCCCATTTTACAGATAAGGAAACAACTCCCAGGAAGTGATATAACTTGTCCAAGATCACACAGGTAACCAATAGTGACAGTGTCAAGGGCTCAAATTCAGGCCTTCAATTCCAAATCTAGCATTTTTTCCAGGGTATCTGTCTGTCTCCTTCATGAACAACTCTAAATAGCCAATTAAAAACTAGGAGCAGCTTGAGGACTGTCTGTAGGCTTTATAGCTACACATATTTCAAGAGAAGTCCTTGACAGTAAATAGAGAGGTTGTCTCAGCTGCAAGTCATGCTCTATGTATGTCCTACACCATTTGATGTAACATTATCTGATTACAGTAACTTGGTTTCCTAGTAATAAAGCCCTGGTCTGAAGAAAGAGGTCATTCCACATGCCTGTGGCATGATGGACAGTGGAACATAGCACAAATACACAGGAGCAAGAGCTGTAGGATTAGGAGAAAGGAACAAAAGGGGTCAGCAGCTAATAAAGCATCAGTGACAGCTCTTTGGGGTAAAAGGGTGGATGATTTTGGAAGGCACTATGGGACGGAAGGTCACTAGGACCTGGGTTTGAATCCTAGATCCTTTGATCCTATGTACTTCCTGAGTGAGCTCAAGAAAATGACGACCTTCTATGGGTTTCAGTTTTCTCATCCATATAATAAAAGGGGCTGGATGAGATAAACTCTGAAGTCCATAAATATTGATCATATGATCCTAAATTATATATTCACAAAGCACACAAAGATACTTCTAACTATGCACGGAGGCATCAGAACACACTACAAAGAGAACTTTACCAGGTGTCAGACACCTGACAACTAGTTCCAGCTCTCTGGGCTTCTTTCATTATGTGTGAAATTAAGTATATGGACTAAGTAATCCCTAAAGTCTTTCAGCTTTACCACCCTATAAGTCCATTCTAGTTCTAATCTGTCTAGATGGCAAGCTCTTAAAGGCAGGAATTGTCTTATGCCCTTGAATCCGTGGGACTTTCTCCAGAGCAGATGCTCAGTATATGTTTGTTAATGATGATAACGAAGGGAGGCACAGTTTTAAAATATTTTTGAGCTTAAATATCAGGATGTGTCCTTTATTGATGACACTTTGTGTTTCTTGTTTGTAAAATAAGATCCCTCTGAGTCAAGGGATTTGTTCTTTCCCTGCTTCCTATACGAAAGGCCTGGGGAACACAGGATTCTGCCTGTAACAAAAAATACACTTTCTCTCTCATATACACAGATTTCTTGAAATCCACACCAAAAGGAGAGGCAGAGTGAGTTTAGTTTCTTTGAGGTGTAGTTGGATTTTCATTAAGACCTCCAAGGTTTCTTTCAGGTCCTGGGCATTTGGGCCTGGGATCAATTTCATGGGTATAACCCGACATGGGTCTCAAAGGAAAACAAAAAAATTCCTAGAGAATTAAGTCTCTTTCATAACCTCCAATGTGAATGTCCTTCTACCTCCAACTGCAAATCTGATTATCTTACAAGGTAGACAGGACGCAGTGGAAAAAGTGACAAAAGGTTTCAGGGACTCACACCATAATTACTACCTATATATAAGGATAATTTTAAACTGGCTTCCACTCTAATACTTCAAAAATTTCATATGTCAGGGTACTCCTTTCTGTAGAAAAGATCACAACCTCCCATACATTAGTACGTGATTTTATGAATTACTGTGGCCAAAAAAAAAAAAATCATCACCTAGTGGTCAACAAACTGAGGATGATCCTCTTTGTGCATGAGTAGGCCGCTATCTGTTTCTTGACTTAGGCTGGATTTGCCAGAGCTTGCACTTGAGTTGCTGGTGGTCTCAGTTTTCAAGAATTCAATGGTAGGTGATAGGGACTGAGACTGGATGGAAACTGTGATTTTACTGATATAGGGGAATTCTTAGGGGAGGAAATTCCCTCCACCAATGAAAATCACTTCTTATAACTCATAGAATAGCCTGGATTGCTGGGGGGTTAGATGAATTGCCCATGGTCATACGGCCAGTATGTATCAAAGAAGAGACCTGAACTCAGGTATACCTGGCTTGGAGGCCAGTTCACTTGTCACTAAGCTCTGATGCTTCCCTAGACCCTAGGGAAACAATGACACAAGAAAATGGTTCATGCTCTCAAGGAGTTTACATACTATTTGGTGAAAATACAGATACACAAAATTATGTAAAATAAATATGAGGTAATTAGGGAGGGGTGAACCGTAACAAATGGAGGAATCAGGAAAAGCTTCATGTAGAAAATGATACTTGAGCTGAGTTTTGAAGTAATTGAGAGTCTAAGAAGTGCAGTTAACAAAAGAAGCCCCAGAACAGAATTTTAGCAAAGAACTCAGGTAGAAGAGACTTTGATCCACCTCGCTTGGGCCTAGAGACATTAAGTGATTTGTCCAAGGCCACACAGTTTGAAAGAGACATAAAGATTGAACTCAGATGTTTTGACTCTGTCCAATGCTCCTTTTTCCGTGTTGTGCTTTCTTTTATATGCATGGTAAAACACTAGGGGTGGAGATGGGGGAGAGAGACTGGCACTAAAAGTCTAGGTGCTAGTTTTCTTCCATGACCCACCATCCTTGGGCATAGTTAAAAGTTACTCCTGCCAGGATCTAGGAATAAGGAATGGCCTAGAGACCAGAAATGAGGTGGTCTTAAAAGCCAGCAAGTCCGAGCTTGGTGTAGAGTCAGTACATAACAGTAGTAAGGAGTGAGCTAAAGGTTTGGGTAAACCATACTGTTTCCAAAAGGGGCTTTGACTTAAAACTGTTCACTGACCTCCCCAATCTGTCCACCCAGGGATATGAGTTCATTTGTCTGGGAGACAGAAATTTGGAACTGCCCATCCTCACATTCCCAAAGCAAACGATCCTAGTTATCTCTATGGGTCTGAGTAGGGTTTTATAATTTCAGAAATTGAGAACATACACACCCGCTCTCCAAGGAAAATATTATTTGGTGAAGTATTTGTTTTGCTTCATTTCACATATTTAAAATATCTCAAAAGTGTTTATAATGAGTAATACTTGGAGAAATTACTTGGAAAACTTTGATTCAGTCCTTAGGAAACTGAAGAAGGGTAGGTATAAAACTGTAAGTTTCAACATTCAGAAAATGAATTCATTAGAATGTAGCTATTAGATATTGCACTGAAGTTAGATTATGGCCAAATATGTATAAAATAAGGGAGTCTATTTATGATTCCCTAGCAACTGAAAGAATAATTTTCTATAAGTACTTCTACTGCATACTTGCAGATAGACTGAAAAATGTGACTCTTCTAAGTTCATGACACCATGGGATAAATAAACAATTGATCATTCTACATTTTTCCCCCCAAAACACATCTTGTTCTACAATGTGGTACACTGGTGGTAAAATTAACCTTTTTCTGTATGTTGAGCAAAAATTATTCCTTGTGCTGCATACATAGGTAAGTAGCTATTAAGGCTGGCATGGTATCAAAAAATGCCCAAGAGTTGGAAAAATACATTATTTTCAATACTAGTAGATGAATAGATTAGTAACAGCATGGTGTAGTGGAATGGTTTTGAAGAATTATTACAAAGGATCTCTTCTCATTAAATGAATCAGGATAATGAATATACAAATGTACTTTTTAAAGATCAAATAAGTAATGTCTTTCATGCTTCAACTATATGTAGATGCTACCATGATTAACGAAATAAAATCATTGACAAACAGTACAGAACGCATAACAGCTAATTATCCTTGTCATCATCTCATTCAATGGGCAGTACTAGTACCATTGTGATACAGAGGTACGTTATATTTTCTGAGATTCAAAAAGCGTCCTCATATTTGAAAAGGTTGAGAACCACTTGTATAATGGAAAGAATTATCCACTAGGAAACAGGATCCTTGGCTCTGCTGCCAGTTAGCTACCTGACCAAGACGTGGCAAATTACCTCACACCTTTCGTCCTGTTTTTCTTTGTAAGACATAAAATAATAAAAATAAAATTATATGCTTTATGCTTTGACTTTCTTGAAACACTTTCCTCATGACAACCTTGTGTGTCAATTAATTAGCATTTTAAGTGTCTAATACATGCTAGGCACTGTGCTAAGTGCTGACTAAGTGAAAGTATTATACCTATTTCATACATAAGAAAACACGCAGAGAAGTTATTTAACGTCTTTGAGGTCACAGCTAGCTCTAGGGATCACATGAAACAGTATGGGGGATAGTGCTTTAAAACCATAAAGTGTTATTTAAATGTTAGCAATTATTTTTGAATTAGTGTCTACCTTCAGTCTACTTTGTTTTCTCATTTTTTTAATGATGTGTTTTATTCTGAAACAACAGACACTTCCCAAAACAACCCTCCAATGCTCACAAAGC
Source organism: Potorous gilbertii (assembly GCA_028658325.1). Classification (NCBI taxonomy): domain Eukaryota; kingdom Metazoa; phylum Chordata; class Mammalia; order Diprotodontia; family Potoroidae; genus Potorous; species Potorous gilbertii. The sequence continues at coordinate 49,644,646 of CM053774.1, read as the reverse complement.
ATATTTCCTCAAAACATGAAAAAAAACTAACACTATGATTGTGACAGGCAGCACATGCCATCTTTTTACTTAGTAAAACAATTGTTATTAGGGCAGCTGGGTGACACAGTGGAGAGAATCTGCCAGGCCTGGAGTCAGGAAGACTCACCTTCCTGAGTTCAAATCCAGCCATAGATACTTACTTGCTGTGTGACCCTGGGCAAGTCACTTAGCCCTGTTTGCTTCAGTTTCCTCATCTGTAAAATAAGCTGGCAAAGTAAATGGCAAACCACTCTAGTATCCTTGCCAAGAAAACCCCAAATGAGGTCATGAAGAATCAGATGTGACTGAAACAAATGAACGGCAGCAACAACAAAAATTGAAAGGAAGGATGTATAACTTTCATAACGCTAGCAACACTACATGTATTAATTGACGTATCTAATAATTGACGTACCTTTTCCTAATAGAAACAGAGAGAGTTTATTTTCAATTCTAATTTGGTCTGACAGAAACTAGAATTCTAGTTCCTATTCAAGGAAGAAATTAAAAAAAAATTTGTTACGGTACCGTCAAGGGTAATATTCATGCTTGCTGAGAATTAATTGAGAATAAAGCAGAGGCTCTTAACCTAAAGCACAACCTTAATTTTTTTTTTAATGTTCTGATAACTATAGTTGGCTTCCTTTGGAATCCTATGCACTAAAAAAATTCAGAGAAGGGGTCAATAGGCTTCATCACAGGGATCCATGACACGAAAGGAATACTATCCTTCCACAGGTTCTTCGGGGACTAGGATGGGAAGAAGTTTTTAAAAAGCAGTCATTTTAGAAAGATGGTGAAGGTGAAAACTGAGGTAGGGGCTAGCAGTAGTTTGGAACCTTGAGGTATCTTATCACATAATTACTGTAATCTTAAGAGGTCCCCGTAAAGTTAGGTGAAACTCAACTGAAGCAAAAACAGAAGAAATATTGCCCAGGTCACCTGGATATGAGGAATCTAGAAAAGAGATAAAACCTCACATGGAGGTATAACTTAGTAGCGATGGGTGAATTGAATTATGTGGACATCTGCTCTCTCTCTCTCTCTCTCTCTCTCTCATCCTTCTCCCTCCCCCCTCAAAATGTCTCCTCTCTCTATTTACAGTCATTTCATCCTTCAAAATGTGAAGGAAGCAACAACTGCCCCTTTTAATCTGAACCTAATATTGCTTAGTTATGAATGATGAAAACCCTTATCAGTTTTTGCAATCTGGGAAAGAAAAGAAGAAAGCTCAACATAATTTGGTGTGTACTTGGGGCTTTTGGAGAGCAGACTTCAAAAGGGTTTAGCGAAGGGATAAATAGAATTCTACGGACTAAAATATGAGAGAAAGGAATCCAAGAGAGAGATGAAGTCCTCAAGAATGAAATTCTATGGTCACAAATAGAAAATAATTCCCATGAGGAAGAAAAGGGAAAATGGAGTCATTGACCAAAATAGATTTTAATGAGATGTGTACGAAAAAATGGAAGCCAATACAGGCAATGAATGATGAGAAAAAATGTGGCACAGTTCTCTGTGAAGTATCAGAAACACTCAAGCTCAGAACGAGATGAGGCTAGTCGGGGATGCTTCTTTGATTTGTGACCTCAGTGATATCAGTACTACCGCTAGTCATGCAGACTGCATCTCATTCTGTCTTTCAATTAATCCTTTCTCAAGAACAATTCAACTCAATCTGCTTTTCAACTCTGGGCCTAGCACCTTATCTACTTGTAGTGTCTGTCAAATGATGTACACTAATAGGCCAGCCATAGAGGGTGCCTGTTCAACTGCAGATATGGACAATCAGTATTATTTATTCATTTGCTTTGTCTTATGTAAACAGGTGGAATTCAAGTTATTATGGGCAATGCCTTACACGCTTTTCAACTGATCTCATTTGGGAGGTACTCTGATGTGGTAGAACTTTGATATGCCATATTATGTACTAAGAGGACCACCTGAGGCACATTACTAACTATAGGGAATATCTCTTCCATTGCCTCAGCTCTGGACATTCTTCATGACAGTGACCACACCTTTGACAAGCTAAGTTTCCTTGTTTAATACTTCACTTGACATTTATAATCAGAGTGTTTCTTTCAAGGGATATTCTATGATTTTTACATAAGCATGCTCTTAATACTGTATTTTACTCTACCAAATCGTATGTATTTTTTGTTAATGAAATAATAAACAGTGAGATTATCTATTATTTGTTCTTTTTGGTCAGTTTTATGAATATAATGATGTGGTCTGCTATAGAATGTCAGTGGCCTGTTCCCATCTGTTACTTTTATAATGTTGGATTATAAGGCCTCTGAGTTCATTTCCAAATCTGGGATTTTTTTAAACTATAATTCTCTGTAGGTCATCATTACCTAACTGATACGGCAAAAAAGCTACACTAGAGGTAGCCAAGTGACACAGCATTTAGAGTGTCGGACATGAAGTCAGAGAGACCTCAGTTCAGATTCAACCTTATAGACTTACTAGCTGTGTGACCCTGGGCAATTCACTTAACCTCTGCCTACCTCAGTTTCTTTAAGTGTGAAACAGATATCATAATATCATCTCCTTCCCTGGATTGTTGTGAGACATGTGGGACAAAATATGTTAATATTTATAAAGTGCTTTGTAACCTTTAAAGCATTATATAAATTTCAGCTATTATTATAAATCAGAAGATTATCAACAATTATGGCCGTGGTAAAATACTTCTTAATTGACCGATGAACATCTTATAGAGAAGCACCAAATTTAACATAAGCCAGGAAGGTAACTGATTTTAAGAGACTCAAAGGCCTGAAATTATTGCCTGACAGCTTGTTTCCCAGGCTCACTCACTGTAAGGTACCTTGCTAATGATTTGCAATATGGCATCTCATTAGGTATCACTAGGACTTGGAATGGGGGGAAAAGACCTTCAAGCAGGTCGTTGCTTTCCTTGTCTCACTTCAACACTTCTGATCCCTTTTTTTAGACTGTCTGGGTCTGAACAGATAATTTTATCATTTATGTTCTATTTTTTCACTATCTGATGGAGTTAAAGCCCCTTAAGTGTGCTTTCTGAATATCATCTCTTTCTCCAAATTTCTCAGTTAGCTTAGTGGAGTGGACAGTCAGAAGCTTTTGGGTTCAAGGTCTGGTTCTGTCAGTTACTAATTATAAGCTCCTTGTTTCGTGATACTTCATAGGATTGTTACAATAACCAAACCGACAATGCATCATGATACAGTGGTCAGTTAGGTGGCATAGTGGATAGTGTTAGACTTGGAATTAGGCCTGAGCTCAAATCCTGCCTCAGACTCTAGGTAAGCAATTTAATCTTTTCTCTAGCCGCAGTTTCCTCATCTGTAAAATGGGGATATGTAATAGCACCTACCTCACATGTTTGTTATGGGAACTGAAAGAGATAAAGTATGAAAATTGCTTTGTAAACCTCAAAGTACCACATATTATTACTATATACCAGGTACTATGAAAAGTATTGGGGATACGGATACAAAAGTGAGAGCACCTATCCTAAAGAAGCCTACATTTCAATATAATACATGTAGGGGAGTAGCCAGAGAAGGGAATTTGGGGTATAAGGATGGTAAATAGAGACAAAGGGCAGTCAACTGTGATACCCTTTTCAGAACCAGTATTAGCAATATTTGTGCCTAAAATAAGAGCAAGAGGTATAATGTGGGGAGGTAGGAATAGTCAAGGCAGTATGCATGTAGCAGCAAGGCACTTGGCAAAATAGGTCCTGGTTATAAGAGAGTCCATGAGTCCAAGAGCTATCTTTTCTACAGTGGGGCTCTACAATGGACAGAGGACTGGCTACATTTCCATAGACCTGGATTTGAATCCATACAGCCACTCACTAGCTATGTGACCTCAAGTTGGTCATATGATCCCTCTAGGTCTCAGCTTCTTTATAGATAAAAAGATGGATGTGTCTACTTAATCTCTGAAACCCTTTCCAACTCCAACTCATATTCTTTGATTATGAATCCAACTCAAAAACAGGCTAAATGTAACCAACTAATGACACAAATCAGAAAGGAAGGCTAGTCATGAACTGATCTTTTTCAGCCACATCTACTACACAGATTCTAAGTCATCACTGGTAAATAAGTAAAAGATAGCTTTGTCCCCTCCTCCTCCCCAAGATGCTTCTGTTGGAATTTTCTTGGAACCCAGAAGTTCGGAAAGACCACCTCATAGATTTAGTAGCTGTGTGACCCTGGGCAATTCACTTAACCTCTGCCTACCTCAGTTTCTTTAACTGTAAAATGGATAGTATAATATCACCTTCTTCCCAGAAGGGAATTCAGAATTTGCTAGCTTCTATCAATAGAGCTGACATTTTAGTGAATAAGATAAGAACAAGTCTTTTCCTAAGGTACATTAGTAAGGCACTCGGTTAATTCAAGAGGAATATTTTAAAGTTTTAAGGAAGCAGTTGAACAGTGAGGGGGCAGGCCAAAGTAGGGAAGTCAAGTCAATAAGAATCATTTATTAAACACCTATAACATGCCAGGCACAGTGTTGGGGATACAAGGGAAGGCAAAACAAAGAAACAAATAAGCAACAAAACCAGAATTTAAAGAAACAAGGAGATTTGAAACAGTGATACCAGTCCTGATGACAACTTTCAAGCTGTTCATTAGAGAAAGATCATCAACCTACCTGAGTTTTTGTCAGGGAGTCGATTTATCCTCCATACAATGGAGTTGAAAGCATGCTCGTACTTGGCAGTACCCAAAGTTACTCTCATGACTGGCTCAGAGCCAGACATACTGGTTGATCCAAAACTGGCCCCCTTGTTCACTTTGGCTTTTAAAGATTTCTCCCCTAGAACACTTTCCCTCCGGAAATTTTTCACCCACTCATTAGGCACTGGATACCGGATCATCACATTCTCACAGGGAACTTGGGTGAGAGGGTCACGATTAGAGGAGAAACCCGTTGACATCCTTAGCCAGCTCTGCAGCTCCACTTCTGCCCCATTGATGCTTGCCATGGTCCTGAGGGTGAAAGGCAAGGTCTTTTCTGCAAAAACTGTCCTAAATCGCATTAACTCAAAGCGGCATGCATCTAAGGGGTTGAACAAGATGATTCGGGAGCTGTTGAACACTTCCTCATCTACGCACCCATGGAATTGGCAGTTATGGAGTTTTATCCACTTGGTGGTGGTGGTGGGCATGATATCCTGACGGGAGACTATTTCATTCCCTTTCACAAGGACATCATTGAGGCCCAGGTGGCACTCTGCAAGTCCAGAGAGAAAACTTAGCACATGAATATGTGTTAGGACTTGGTGGTGAAGAATCTGGTTGTCTCCTTTGCTCAAGACTCCAGAGAATTCATCTTTGACATCCACTGTAATCTCCTCCTCTAGATAGTTCAAACCCACTGTGCTTAGGTCCATGGAGGACACTGGCAAACTCATAAGATGGTCCTGAATTGCCCTGATGAAACTCAAGAAGTCTTCATAGCTGGTGGTTCCTAGCTTAATTACTTGCTCCCGTTCAGCCAAATGAGCCACAGCTGGTTTAGGTTGGTATTTCTTCTTCTCTTTGTATGTAACACGGTCTATTCGCATGCTGTGGATTCTCCCATTTTCATCATAGTTCTGGAGCTTAGGTTCAGAAATTTCATGGTAGATCTCCAGTTTGAACTCTCGAAATGGTTTATCCAGGCCCTTCTCATAATATAATTGCAGACAGCCACTATCTGTCAGCTTTACATAGATTGGTCCCCAGTGCCTGGAAGACATAATGTTCTTCTTTTCAGGGATCCTTAGCATCATGGGCCAACCATCTCTGGGCTGAGATAAAGCTGAGCTCTTCAGCTCATCATCCAGCCCACTCCATGATGCTGGGTCATCGTCAGGTAGAGTGGCACTGCCAAGGTGATCGGGATCCCCAATCTGTAGTTGTTTGAGCTTCTCTACAGCATCACAGTGTGTTTGTTTCTTGACTGAATCATCAAAAGTGATGGCATCTGACTCCTTATATATGACAATGAGGGAATCCCTCTGGCTTTTTGCTATGTTACTGGAAAGGGAATTATTGTGGGAACGCCTTTCCTGCTCCTCAAAGAAGGCACTGAAAGGATTAATGGGAGAAGGCTGCACATCCCTCAGGGTCTCATTCAGGAAAGGGTTGGTTGCTCTCCAAGGTGGGGGCTCACTTATGGAAGGTGGCCGGTTTAAAGAGGAAATATCTAATTTTTGAACTTTTGAGAAGTCTACCAAGCTACTCTTGGGACGGTCTCTCTTCTTAAAAGATCCAGTTAAGTTACAATTCACATCTTGGATAGGAGATACAATGCATGCTGAGTCTGGTTTTAAAGCAGAGGTGCTTTGTGGCAGAGGGCAGCTGATTTCATCGTCATCAAAAGTCACCCAGCTGGGGAAACGAACTGAGGTCACAGGAGTGGCAGAATGCCCATTCATGGCTGGGCCACCAGTGTGCCAGCTGATGGTTTCCATCTCTACTTCTTCATCTTCCTGGAGAGAGGAAGAATTGTCTAAAGGAAAAAGGGAAAAAAAAAATCTATAAATATGATGTAGACATCTAATAATTATTTTCAGGACAGGGAAATGGATAGAATAGGAAATGTTACTAGAATTTTATTTAGAATTTGTCGAATTTCATTGTTGCTCATTGCTCACATGCATAGGTATGTGTCTAATCTTGACAGTGAATATGGACATGTGAGATATGATGGCTTCTCATATATGTACTTACTAGTTTAGTGTATACATGAGAAGCCCTTGTATATCACAAATTTACCACTGCCTGCTTCACTTCCTTCATCTATAAAATGGATACAAATTGCATCTATATATAAGGTTGTTGTTAAGGATAAAATGATATAATATTTGTAAAGTTCTTGGTACAGTGCCTGGCACATTCCCAATGTAACATTCCCCTCCTTATGCCTTCCACTCCCCACAGTTACTCTCTCTCCTCTGTTTTCTGTTCTTTTCAAGGCTGGTGTTGCTGTAAAGTGGAATAGAAGCCATTTATGTGGCATGACTTAAAGTGGTACCAAAAGTTTCTTCTACCTAACGGTGTTTCATCCACCTCCTGTCCCAAACACTCCAAATTCCCCACTTAAAATATCACTCTGGATCACAACAACTGAAGATATTTGGTAAAATGTAAATATTACCAGAGAGTGGTTATTAACACCTTGACACAAATTGTGAGATTAGTTAGTGCATCCTGAAGGGTCCTGAGGAAATGATGCAATAGACGAAAGGAAAGAGGCTTTGGACTTAAAGGCCACCATCGGGGAGACATTAAAAGACAGGAACAAAAGTGAAACAGAATGAAAACCAGCTCTACCCACATCACAGTTCTTCCTAGAGCTAGCACTGGTCCTACATTTCTAGTACTCTAGTGAGTGCCTTGGTATTGTGGCTATCCAAAATGACTTAGGATGGAAGAGGAAGAGAATACCGGTTAGACTTCTGGATATCTGAAATACCTGTGGTGGTACAAAATATATGCACACACATATACATATATTGAAAGTGGAGAAAGCTATCTAGCCTCACTGATTTAATAGTATAATATATAATTGTCTTTGGATATGATTGCCATTTTCACATTCATCTTATGTGTTTGTTTTTTTGAGACAGTTTCTTTTTCTTACCATGCTGAAAATACAATAGCCTCTTAGATCAATTCTAATACCAATTGTCACAGAAGCTTTAACCCGAACTGGTTTACCCTTCCTTATGAAAACTAGTTACCCTCCCTGGGGCTCAGAATTGATGCAAATCATTCGATTAATTGAGCTCCAAGAATCAACCAGAGCCTTAGCCAGTCCCCAAGGCACGGATGACACCACACCAAGCCACACGTTCGTTTCTCAAGTAATACTCACTCATTTTTGTGTCTAGGTAGCAATTATTGTCAATAGTTGTCTTTGAAAGCAAAGACAGGTAAGCAATATGTACATAATTTATACATCTATCAATCTAAATATACCCATAATAATGAAAAACAACATTTAATCATGTGAAATCATATAAGAATCACAAAGTATTTTAAAATTAAGACCCAAAATTCCTATGTGATGTAATGTTATGATTTATCCCATTTTCAACTGGATATGTAGAGATCTTGGTTATTGTGCTTTCCAAAAAGCATACAAAGAGGAAAAAGAGCTTGGGAATCAAAGGTTAGTGGTTCCTACCTGTTTTAAAGTTCTAAATAGGGCACGTAGGTCCAAGATAGTAGCTTTTTTGACTGATAACTCAACCACCATGGCTAGGAATCTCAGAAACTCTTGTTAAATCAGTGAAAAGTGCATAAATAAAAAATGCATGTGGATTTCATGCTTTTCTTCCTGCCTTCTTTGTCTCTTAATCCTAGTTTCCACCCATCAGATCTCACATTACTTTCTTTATAGCCTTTGCTAAGTAAGTGGTCACACCCATTCTGTCAGGGATTTGTCCCACTCTGCTAAACTCTAAAGGCCACTCCTTTTCTTATGGATTTTCAAAAGCAAGATGAAATCTTCTTCTTTGGGGGCTGGCTTACTGATGAAACTATGGATAATTTCCCTAAAAGGATTACATATATGACATGACAAGTGCTTTTGTGAAAATCTCATTCATGAAAACCATTTTCCATATTTCCTATTACATACTTTCTGCACATTACAAAAATGTCCTCTATTCCAAACTGAAGGAAATTGTAAAACAATGTCATCTACTGTAAAATAAAATTTCTTTAAATGGCATCAAGTAATAGGCTCTACTGAAAAGTTTTGCAACGTTCTAAATATTTTAAATGTAGCTACATCCAGGTTCACTGTGGCTAATTTGGGATAATTTTAATTCCTGGCCTGAACCTCCATCTGACGTATTACTCTTTCACTAGACCCTACCAAAGACACGTAAATCCAATAGTAAAACATTTAATTAATCCAAAACAACATAAACAACAAGGAAGAGAAACAAGTAGGAAAATATCTTACACATACACAAAGGGCTGACAATCTTCTATTTCCTCCAGAGAAGTGATAATTTAATTCCCCTTCAATTTCTTTTTCTCTCTGGCACAGTAGGAGAGGACAATCACTTCAGAACTCACAGACCCAGTGGTAAATGCTTAGAGTGCTGTGTTGTCTGCCTTGGAGAGTATCATTTCCAGGATTCCAGTGGGGGTAGGATGAAAGTTTAAAGTCTTCACTGTGTATCTGTAATCATCATGGTCCATCAGTGACACTAGGATTTGAGGACGCCATGGTCCAGCATTCCATGCGATCTCTCCCACTGTCTGCTTATGTCTCTTACTCTCTCCTATGTACAGCCATGCTTTTTAAGCCTCCTGCCTTGTAAAGCCTCCTTATCAAACAGGGTCCTTCCTGGTGACATCACCATGGTATGGGCTCACACAGAGACCTCTAGGAGATGCTTCCCAGGCCCTGAACATTGTATGAAATTAAGTCCCATGGACAGATAGCCTTTATACGAAAAGACTCCTGAAACTCAGTGGAGGAAATATGAAATGAAAAGCCTTGGTTTGTTCATTTTTGAGGCTGATGTCTCTTTTGTTCTTTAACTGACATATATATTGTTAGGTCCTTTGGCAGTTTCACTCCTTCTTCCTACAAAGCTGACTGAAACTCAACTCCTATCTTTGTGAGGTCACAATCAGCCCAGAACAATCCCTTGTGATGTCCTTATCTAAATATCAGGATGTTCAGGTGTCAAGTAGTCAAAGTAGGTGAAACTTCTGAAGAAAAGAAAATCCATTCTCTATGAATGAGTCTTGATGAGGTTCTTTTTTTTTCAATGAAAAAAGTTCACAAAACTGTCTATGTCATATTACAAGACTACTCTGCTATTTAGTAACAGAAGTTGGTTTGCAATGTTCTTTAAAATAAGATATTCCTGGAGGGAAGTATGAGGACTTCCAAATCTTTAAGAAATTACTAGTAGAAGAAATGACATAAAATAAACAGTTGTGACACAGGCTACATGGATACAGAAGCAACTGTATCTTGTCAGTTTTTTAGAATGTCTTTATATGCCTATGCCTGGTAGAGGAAAATAGTAGAGAATGAGAATGAAAATAGGTTGGAAGATGGCCAAGCCTTTTTCCTTCAGAGGAAATCAACCTAAAACATCTTTCTTCAGAACAAAGTCACAACTCCACCTTATTCTATTTACTGATTTATTCTATAATTACAACATTTTAATTAGCAGTTATTCCTTTCATTCCTACCCTTCTCCATGGACCACTTAATGTGCACTGGTTGTTGTTCTTCCTGTTTGAAGAGGACCGAAATGACATCAACATGATAAAGTAAAATTTCAGTGTGTCTGACTGTGGCTGATCAAACCAATATGAGCTTGGAATGCTCTACCACAGGTTGGGCACAGATAGTCCGTGTGAATAACTGAGGTGCATACTCCAAATTCGTGCATCCTACATTTACTTTTTGCTGTCTCAATTCTGCTTTGCTCAAAGAGCACAGCACCCTTTCTAATGTGGGCACACCATACTGAGCAGTCCTGTGCCAATGTGTCCCATGTTGCACAGTCAAATCCAAAGTTCTTGAGAGAGACCTTAAGAGTATCCTTGTATCACTTCTTCTGACCACCATGTGATCACCTGCTCCATGAGAGTTCTCCGTAAAATAGTTTTTTTGGCAGGCGTACATTTTGCATTCGAACAACATGGCTGCGCTCTTTGAAGTATAGTTTAAATGCTTGGCAGTTCAACTCGAGCAAAGACTTCCACGTCTGGTACTTTATCTTTCCAGGTGATCCTCAGAATCTTCCTAAGACAGTTCAAATGGAAGTGATTCCATTTCCGGGCATGGCGCTGGTAGACTATCCATGTTTCACAAGCATATAACAATGAGGTCAGCACAATGGCTGATGAAATTCAGTTTTATGCTGATAGTAACAATCCAAAGCGCTTTTATAATTCCCTGAAAGCTATTTATGGACCCAAAAACTTATGGTGCATCACAATTACTCAGTGCTAATGGAGTGACACTGATTAATGATAAGGACACGATCCTAGAGAGATGGGCTGAACACTTCCATAGTGCTCTCAACAGATCATCATCGATCAATGTTGAGGCCACTGACCATTTATCTCAGCTTGAAGTCAACCCCTCTTTAGCTGAACTTCCAACTGAAGAAGATGTTTTGAGGGCCATTAGGCTCCTTTCATGTGGCAAAGCACTGGTTCTGATTCTATTCCAACTGAGATTTACAAGGTAGGGGGACCATTGCTCATACAAAAGCTAACTGAAATTTTCCAGGTTATATGGCAAGAGGAGGTTATCCCCCAGGAGTTCAAGGATGCCTCCATTGTCCATCTCTATAAGGGTAAAGGGAATAGGCTGTCCTGTGACAATCAGGGGGTGAGAGTCTTTCCGACTTTCTGAGAGTCATTGCTGGCAAAATTCTTGCCAGAGTCCTCCTTAATAGGCTGATCCTTCACCTGGAAGTTGTTCATATACCTGAAAGCCAGTGTGGCTTCAGAAAGGGCCAAGGAACAGTCGATATGGTGTTTGCTGCCTGACAACTCCAGGACAAATGCCAGGACCAGAACAGAGGTCTGTACATAACAGTGTGTTGTAATGTGCACTAGACTGCAGCTAAATACTACAGATGTGAGATGTGTACTAGAAGGTTATTGACCCAACTTCAATCACCCAATTAGGTTCTGCTGAGTTTACAGATGCAACTCCAAGGGAAACCAATGGGCATATTCAACCTAAGTCCAAAATCCATTAAGAGATTATATTATCCCAAAATAAAATCAAGTGAGACATTTCATTGTTTTCAAGTCCATGAAGAATCACGACATATCTGAGTGTCTACTAAATGAGAAAGGGCAGGTAGAGAAAACTGCCAGATATTTGGGTTATTGAAGATCTCTTGGAATTTAAAAAAAAGAAACTACAAGATTAACCATTTATATGGAAAACAAGCCTGTACTAGATTACTATTTATTTAGACTTATAGAATATCAGAATTTTAAGGAATAATAGAGATTATTTAGTCCAAATCTTAGAGATAGGATAAAATATTTGTCTGAATTTGGCAAAGTCTGAAAATTGTCTTGTGTATTATTTATTGTCCACTTGATGGTTTGAGCTTCATTTTTTACATGAGAGTACTGCAGCTGTACAACCCAAATTTTCTAAGACAACCATAATTTAAAGAAAAAAATGCACTTTTAAAATGAGGTTTTGAAAAATAAGTCCTATTTGCCAGGTCACATGACTTGATTTGGGGTTTGGGAAATACTATCACTATATAGGTACTACCTGACTTATCACAAAAGAAATATCTGGCTGTCATGAAGATCCAAATTTTCTCAAAATAAAAATGCATAAATTTGTTTTCGAAATATCTCTCATTATATCTCACCTTAAATGTTTCTCCCTAGGTGTCTGCTTTACCTTATCTTTTCTTTCATCTTGCCAATTCCCTCATTTTACAGATGAGGAAACTGTTACATGAAATTGCTATCATTTTTATGTTTATATTCTGTAATCCTTTTAGATTATGGTAACAATGAGAATTGAAATTATTGCCTACTATTTCATTTTTATCTCACAGGAGCAACTAACTGATCATGTATTATACATAGAGTGGATCTTCAAAAAAATAATCTTAACTCTCTAATATAATGCAAAATCCTTATCATCAGATCTCTTCATCTTCTGAAGAAAAATCCTAAAATAGACAAATGTAGGAAAACTCTCAGGTGATGTACATCCACTAGTCAGAGGCACACTTTTATTAGTTTTCAAAACTCCATAGGATTCATACTTCTTGAAAGACATAAACTTCAAAAATTTGATGCCTCTTTCTCTCTTTATTTTGCTCCATTTACCCCAAGACCAACTTCTTCTCTGACCCAGCTCTTAATTCTTACCTCCGATCAATCCCTAGGAGATATAGCAGAAACCAAAGTAGACAGAGGTAGAGAATTTGGGTATATGGTTAGCCTACAACAGAGCTTCTGTTGGAAAACATTTATTTAGAATAAAGATTTCACTGAAAAGTGACACTCAATTTCTGTGACTTTCCATCCTGAAACTCCCTTCTCTGGCCACCACACCTCTCCCTTTATATAGAATGTAAGCTCCCAAGACAAGGAAAGACTTGAATTGATGCAAAATGAAGAGAGCAGAACCCAAAAGAAAAAAAATTATACTATAACATTAATAATAGTATAAAAACAAAAAACTTTGGAAAGATTTAGGATCAGCTAATGAACACTAACAATTCCAGGACTCATGAAAAACACCATTTACTATATGAAACAGAGATAATAGACCAATATGCAAAATAGGAAATTCATTTTTTGGACATGACTAATATGGGTATATATTTTGTTTGACTCTCCTTATGCAATACAGGGTTTTTCCCTTTCTTTTTAGTGGGGGGGGGGTGTGAGAAAGGTGAAAGAAAAAATTAATACTTGAAAATTGAAAAAAATATTCTGGAGAATGCATGTGCCTTGAAAGTAGAGACTATGTTTCCTTTTGCACTTGACTATCACGTAAGCAATACGAATACACACATAGTAAGCAGTCAATAAACGGTTTTCTTCATTTTTGCATGCATTCTTTCAAAACTGAAGATTACTTATGAGACATAATGGCATCATTATACAAGTTTAAACGATTGTCACTTGCTTGGCACTAGCTATTGATGAGTTAAGTAATTTTTTAAAAAGCTTTTTTTTAAATCTTGGGTGGGTGTGACAGTTGCTGTTTTTCTACAGTGGGAGGTGTGAATTTAGGCCAAGGTTTATGGTGGGAGAGAGGAGAGAACGAGTGAGGCCAGAGCTCCTGGAATTCCTGTTATGTAGAAGTGCTTGACTATGCTTCTGACAAAATAGTCATATCCTGGAGTTTTCAGTTCCTATACTAGACTGTAAGTTTCTTGAGGGTAGATGCTTTCTTACCTATCTGTGTAGTTCTTTTTACAGTCTAGAATATATCAGATGAAACAACCCAATTTTAGAAAAAAAACTGAACAAGCCATCAATGAATTTCTTAAGAAAAAAACCCTAGGATCAGATGGATTCACAAGCAAATTCTATCAAACACTTAGAGATACTATTAAAAATACCATATAAAATATAGATGGAGTCCTATCAAATTCGTTTCATGACACAAATATGGTGAGCCATATCAGAGAAAGAAATATAGACCTATTTCCCTAACGAATATTGATGCAACTTTAAATAAAATGCTAGCAAAGAGATTACTGCAATATATCACAAGGATCACACACTATGACCTAGTGGAATTTATACTAGTAATGAAGGGCTGGTTCAATATTAGGAAAACTATCAGCATAATTAACCATTTCAATAAAAAAACCACAACAGAAATAATATGATTATCTCAACACATACAGAAAAGACCGCTAAAAAAATATGGTACTCTTACCTGTTAAAAAACACTAGAGAGCATGGGAATAAATGGAGGTTACCTAGAAATGACTATTTATTTAAAATCTTCAGCAAGCATTACCTGTAATGGGGATAAACTAGAAGCCTTCCCAGTACAATCAGGAGTGAAGCAAGGAGGCCCATTATCACTTTTATTATTTCATATTGTACTATAAATGTTTGCTACAGCAATAAGAGAAGAAAAAGAAATTAAAGAAATTAGAATAGGCAGTGAGGAAACAAAACAATCACTCTTGATATGATGTTACACTTAGAAAATCCTAGAGAAGAAGCTAAAACTATTTGAAATTATTAACAACGTTAGCAAAGTTGCAAGATACAACATAAATTAACATAAATCATTGGCATTTCTATATATTACCAACAATATCCAGCAGCAAGAGATAGAGACACTCCATTTAAAATAACTGCAGACAATATAAAATATTTGGCAATCTACTTGCCAAGACAAACCCAGGAAATAGATGAACACATCTATAAAATACTTTTTACACCAATAAAGTCAGATCTAAATAACTGGAAAACTATTAATTGCTTATGGGTAGGCTGAGCCAATATAATAAAAATGACAATTCCCCTTAAATTATATATTCAGTGTCATACCCATCAAACTATCAAAAAGATTATTTTGTAGACCTAGAAAAAAATAACAAAATTCTTCTCGAAGAAAAATGCTCAAGGATATCAAGGGAATCACCAAAATACAAAAGCAAAAAAAAGATAGTCTAGCCATATCAGATCTCCAATTGTATTAAAAAACAGTAATTATCAAAAGATTCTAGTACTGGCTAAGAAATAGAACAGTGGAATAGAAAAGGTACAAATTACATTATAATACATTACCATAGTAATCTAGTATATGATAAACCCAAAGATCCAAGCTTTCGGAACAAAAACTCATTATTTAACAAAAACTGCTAGGGAAACTGAATAAAAGCATGGCATAAGTTAAGTATAAACTAACATCTCACACCATATATCAAGATAAGATCAGAATGGGTAATGATTTAGACATAAAAGGTGATACCATAAGCAAATTAAAAGAGCATGGAATAATTTGTCAGATTTATGAATAAGGAAAGAATTTAGGACCAAAGAAGATACAGAGAATATTATAAAAGTAAAAAGCATTTTGATTATATAAAATTAAAATTTTTTGCAACAAGTATCTCTGATAAAGGCCTGATTTCTCAAATATATAGAGAACTGGGTAAAATTTATAAAAATATAAGTCATTCCCCAACTGATAAATGGTCAAAGATGTGAACAGATAATTTTTAGACAAAGAAATAAAAGCTATCTATAATCACTGTATTGCCAAGGCAATATTTACAGCACTAGTGGTGACCATGAATTCGCCGGTGTAGTTCTCAATCACAAAGTATAACAGACTTTCCATATAGAAGGCCGAAGAAAAACATTTATTCAGACACCAGAAAGCCAAATCCCAAAACCAGAAAGCTAAATCAGTCATAGTAACCAAGAAGTCAATACAGGTTATCACTGCAGGGGCAAAGCCATTCCCAAGCCTCCCCCCCCACCCTCCAACATTGGCACCTTCTCACAAACAAACACTCAGGAGCCTAAGCTGTGCCTGCCTGCCTGTCTGTGTCCTGCCTGACCAACTTCCTCCCAGCTCTGTTCCACCCTTCCTGCTCCACCCATTCAGCAAGCTCCATCCACCACATGTGACTTGGGCTTCCATGTGATTTAAGCAGATAGCATGAGCCTATTAATGAATGAGAAAGATTTTCCCATTTAAATTACCATTACAGTCACATGAAAAAAAATACTCTGTCACTACTGATTAGAGAAATATAAATTAAAACAACTCTGAGGTTCTACTTCACACCACCAGACTGACTAATATGACAAAAAAAGGACAATGCTGGATGTTGGAGAGGATGTGGGAAAACTGGGATACTAACGCATTGTTGATGGATTTGTGAACTGATTCACCCATTCTGGAGAGCAATTTGGAACTAAGCCCCAAAAGCTATAAAGCTGGTCATACCTTTGCTCCAGCAACACCACCACTGGGTCTATATTCCAAAAACATCCAAAAAAGGGAAAAGGGCATTTTGTACAAAAATATTTATAGCAGCTCTCTTTGTGGTGACTAAGAACTGGAAATTGAAGAGATGCCCATCAACTGGGGAATGGCTAAACAAGTTGTGGTATGTGATTGCAATGGAATATTATTATGTTGTAAGAAATGATAAGCAGGATGATTTCAGAAAAACCTTGAAAGACTTAAATGAATGGATCTATAATGAAGTAAATAGGACCAGGAGAATGCTGGACGCAGTAACAGCAATACTGTATGAGGATGAACTGTGAACAACTTGGCTATTCTCGGCAATACAATCATCCAAGACGATCCCAAAGGGCTAATGATGAAGCAGGCTATCCACCTCCAAAGAAAGAACTTATATTCTTTGAATACAGAATGAAGCATGATATTTTTCACTTTCTTCTTTTATATGAGTCTTTTTGTACAAAAAGACTAATATGGAAATGTTTTACATAATTGCACATGTATAACGTATATCTAATTGCTTACCGAAGGGGGGGAAGAGGAGAGGAGGAAGAAAGGGATAGAATTTGGAATTCAAAACTTTAAATAAAGATGTTTAAAAATTGAAAAAAATATTACATGCCTTACCTCAAAAATATATATATATATCTCAAACGCTCAGTAGTTATTTCTTGAATTGAATTCAGTCTATCTGTAGGGCTACTGACATCCAGGTCAAATTCAACACTTCTGTGGACAGGTCATTTAACTGTATCAACCACACTCCAAGTGAGGAGTAGTGAGCATTCAGTTCACAAAGGTGAACCAGAAATATCTCTGGAGTTGTTCCCTTTTATCTACATGACTCTTTGCAGTGGGAGTTCCTAACGATCACCATCCGCATCCCCAAACAATTCACATGTGTCCTTCTTTTCCAGGTGACAGGAGCCTCTCATTTGTCTTCCTCTAAGAGTTTCCTAGGATACTTTCATGAAGACAATGGGATCGTGATTGGAACCTAACAAAAAAAGTGGGATTGTGTGTTCTGAGGAATACTGAATATTTCTAAAACTAAAAGGAAGCCAAATATATGTGTGTGTACATATCAACAAGCACATGCTCATGTTACTTGGAACACTGGCAAAGCAATGAAGACAACCGTGTTCTGACTGAGGGTAGTGGACCATCTACATCAGATCTCTCCTCATCAAGTATAATCTGATTTATTTGATATAATAAAACAGAGTAAGGGAACGTTTACTGTTGGTTAATTTACTCAGTTTTTCCACATATGGTATTGCAACTAGAATAACCAGAATATTTATAAATCATTGCTGTTTGGATGGACACAATGCCTACTGCTATAGCTTTCTATAGTACTTCTATAGATGCAGAAAATGCTTATTTAAAGACAGTGTATTGCATATTAGATAGAGAACTGACCTCAGAGTCAGAAGGATCTATATTCAAAGTCTGCCTCTAACTCATATATATACTCAGCCACTGAAGTGGTTTTCCTAAAATGTGGGTCTGACCATGTTACACCATGTCCCATCCCTACTCAGTAATCTCCAGTAGTTCCTTATCACCTCAATGATGAAATACAAAATCCTGTTTGGCATTCAAAGACCTTCATAACTTAGTCTTGAGGCAGCAGGAATCATAAAAGATGGAGCACTGGGCTTGAGGTCAGGAAGTCCTGAGTTCAAATCTGGCATGAGACACTTACTGACTGTGTGATAGTAACCCTGGGCATATCACTTAATCTCTATTTGCTTCAGTTTCTTCAACTGTAAAATGGGGATAAATTAATAATACTTACCTCACAGGGTTACTATAAGGATCAAATGCGATAATATTTATAAAAAGCACTTAGCACAGAGGCTAGCACATAGTAGGTGCTATATGAATGTTTATCCCCCTCTCTCCTTTTCCTCCCTATCCTACTTTTCCAGTCTTCCTATACCTTATTCCCCAATACATACTCTGATTCAGCAACACTGGCCTTCATGAACAAGATACTCCACGTGTCAGCTCTGGCATTTTCTCAGGTTGGCCCCCATGCCTAGAATGCTGTCCCTCCTACTCATCTCTGCCTCCTGGCTTCCTTTAAGTCCCAACTAAAATCCCATATACTGGAAACCTTTCAAATCCCTCTTAGTTCTAGTGCCTTCCCTTTGTTAATTATTTCCTATTTATCCTGTATATGGCTTGTTCATAATTGCTCACTGTCTATCTAATTAGATTCTGAGTTCCCTGAGGATAGTAAATGCTCAATGACTGACAGACTGCATACTGGCTAGGTGACAATGGACAAGACACTTAACTTGTCAATGCCTCAAGGAACTCTCTAAAATTAAAAGATGCATAGAAGGACAGATGTTTACACTAGCAGAGGGAGTTCCCTAAACCAGTGAAATCACAGGTCTCACTGTCCCCCAAAAGTGACAAAGTCAATGCTAACCAGATTTACTTGTCTCATGATATTTTCTTCAATCTATGTCCATATATATATGTCTGGGCCATTACATATCTTTCTCACACTACCATCCCAAATTTCCTTGGAAATCTGGAGTATAATTAACAGTCATTTATAGAGTTATAGTTACAAATCATACTATTTCACCTGAGTTTCATCCCAACACTGTGAAGCAAGTGACTTAAGTATAGTTATTCCCATCTTACAGAGTGATATGTGAAAAGGCTTCCCAGTGTCACACAGCTATTAAAATAATTGAACCCAGATTTTTTTGAATTTCAAGTCCACTATTCTTTCCAGTAGATGTAATGATGGACCTGGAACCGAGAAAACTCACTGTCCTGAGTTCAAACCCAGTCTCAGACACTCACTAACTGAGTGACACATTAAGTAAGCAAGTCACTTAATCCCGTCTGCCTAAGTTTTATCATTTGTAAAATTAGCTGGAGAATTATTAGATTATTAGATTAGATTATTAGAATTTATGTAGAACTCTAATATCTTTGCCAAGGAAAACCCAAATGGCATCAGATACGACTGAAAAAAAATGACTGAACCACAACTCTTTCCACTGTGGAATACTGAGAAACAGGTCAATAAAGATTTATGTAGCTTTGAACTTGTCATGTGATTAGTCAGAGGTTTTCCTGACTCCCAATACTGGATTGATGACGTTTTCAAAAGCACCTGCAGCAACTGATCAGAACAGAAATGACTTCTGTACTTGTTTAACCACAGGGGAAAGACACAGACAATTCATTACACTGTGGATCAGACAAGGAGGCTCCCTCTCACATACAGTGAGTACAAAAATGGTGCAAAGCACAACTATCCTTTGATGAAAATCACCCTGCCATATAAAGAAGCACTCTAAATCACTTCTGATGAGAGAAATGCAAATTAAAATAATTCTAAGGTCCCACCTCACACTCATCAGATTGGCTAACATGACAAAAAAGGAAACGGATGAATGTTGAAGAGAATGTGGGGAGGGATTCGAACCTGTATAATAACCTCTATCAAATTGTCTACCATTTTTGGAAGAGGGGGAAGGAGGGAGAAAAATTTGGAACTGAAAATACTGTAAAAATGAATGCTGAAAAATTGTCTTTACATGTAATTGGAAAAAATAAAGTACTATGAAAATTTTTAAAAAAAGAAAGAAAATCACCTTGCCACTTTCCTACCCACCCCTCAAAGCATGCTTAGGGGAATGGTCCATATGGTCCTATTTGAGTCTGAGTGCAATAGAAACCTTATTCCTTAAGTCTCAGTGACTCTGAGGCAAACTGATTTCAGTGGAGCCTTGTTCCCCAACCCCATCCTCCCAACTCCTGTTCCTCACCCACCACTTTCCTACAATTTAAAAGATGGGTAGAAATTCAATGAGTAAAGGATTGTGTGAATGATATTCTAAGCATGGGGAGGCCTGTATGCAAAGATATAGTTGGAGGGCAGAGAATAAACCTGTATGGCTGATGTATATGAATGGTATTATTATGGGATAAAGTTGAAAACAAGGTAGATTGTGGAAGACGTTGTATGGCAAGGCAGAGGAAATAGAACCTTATTTGGGAGGCAATAGGGAGTCATTGAAGACTTCTGGTCAGCGACATTATTAGGTCTACAAAATATTAGGAGAAAAACACAGAAAGTCAACAAACATCTTAGAATATGAATTTCAATAAAGACAAGTTAAACCCAAACCTTCAGGTAAAAAAGTGTTCTGTTTACCAAAGGTTTAAGTATCAAATTTACCAAGCTTGTGACCTTTCCAAGAACTTTTCCAGAGACAAAATAATGGATTGACAGAAAGCATCAGACAGAAATTTTTTGAGAAAGATGAATGAAATTAACCCAGATAACAGGAAAAAAGGAAGGGAAATGATCCTCTGACACTCTCTCATCCATCTAAAGCTGACAAGATGCTAATGAATGAATGCTCTGTACAGCAGAAACCAAGAGCAGAGGTTGAACACTCTGCCTCAGAAGAGGTCAATCAGGGCTTTCAAGCACATGCCAGGCTTATATAATAACACAGGTTTATTCCAATACATTTCATATTTGTGTCAATTTGCTTTAAAGGCTATACTTGAAAATAGTTTTTGGTGAGTCATAGTTCTAATTTCTCATTATACAGGGAGAAAAAAGTATTTCTTTTCATGAACATAAATACTGAGATGATCAAACATAAAGTTCTAGTTGGAGAAGGAGAACGTTGCCATATATAAGAAGTTGTCATTATAAGAAAAGCAGAACTTGCTTGGTCTATGGGGAAGAGAGCATCACCAGTTACTAGCAGTATTTGATTCCTATTGACATTTAAGAGCACAGGGCTTCAGCTGACAAGAGATGAGGTGATGGAACTAAGATTTCTATTTTCAAATCTAAAGCTTCTTGGCCTCCTGTGACACAGTCCTGAAATGTGGATCATTGTGCCCCCTTCCACTCCTTAAAATAGAATCATTTGCTTCCTGTATGCAGGACATTTCCTGGGGAATTTAGTTTAATCTCACTGGTAGTCAAAGACAGCCAGTCTGTGAAAGCCATTTCCTTTCAAAAGTCTTTTCCTACATGAATAGGAAGGATCAGATCTCTCTCTCTGTTTGCTTGTTTGTTTTTTCCTCAACCTGTGTTTTCTTTGGTGTACAGAGCTCCTAGTGAGAAGAGCTCCCTACCTTTACCATTTCTTTACCAACTTCTTTTAACATTTATATAGAATTTTAAGGCTTTACATCTTCCTCATACCAAACCTGTATGGAACTAGTGTCTTATCATCCTGCAGGCAGCTTAAATTGCATACCTAGGAATCAAACCCAGGCATTCTGCCTCCACACTGGATACTCAACAAACTACATTCAAACCCCCTAAAAGTTAAAAGAGGAAATATAAAACATTCCCCCCCTTCCTCAGATCAAAGTATTTCTAGGGCACACAACATATACACTTAGGACCATCCAAATCCTTTTCAAGAATGGACCATCTCGAGGACTTAGCAATAGTATTGCAAATTTGCTACAGAATAAGTGGGGAAAACAGTCCTGTATTGTTATTGTAGGCAAAATTTAGAAAGCAAAATGCAATTATATGTTCACCTTTTCTTACACATAGATAGCTATAATGGTACTCTCTGGAATCTGAAATCTTTAACAATTAATTCTTGAGGATATACCATAGGGTAGCAGTTCTAAAACTTTTTGGTCTCAGGATCCCTTCACTCTCTTAAAAATTACTGAGCATCTTCCCCTGTCCTCCCAAAGAGCTTTTATTTATGTGGGTTATATCTATTGATATTTGCTGTATTAGAAATTAAACATGTTATTATTATTAAAATAATTTTGACCTTTCAGATCCCTCTAAGGGTCTTGGGGACAACTAGCAGTTTCTATACTACCCTCTAACAATAACTGTTATGTGGCATTTAAATGTAATTGGCAAACAGTCATTCTCAATATCATTTCAAAATTGGCCCAAGGAAAGACATCCTTGTGAATTCTAATGCAGCTCCTCTACTTATATTAAGTGAGAATCACAAATCTCTAAAAAGTCTTGGTCCCTAAAAAATCTATTTCTTGACATGGCCTGCTGAGAATTTTCCTAGGCTCTTGGGAAGATACACGCACTACCTTGTTGTATCAAATACTGATTGTCAGTGTCTATGATCTTAAAAGACCTCTGCTACCGGAGAATGTTAGAATTTATTTTAAAAAAACAGGCTTGCTTTTGTGGCAGGGTTTGAAGGCAGCACCTGGTGTACACCTGCATCTGCCCTCACTTGGATTTGAGCAATTTTTTGTTCATTATTAAAATATAAAATGTTGGTAATCAATGAGTTGTCATTTATAGGAAAAAAACCCACATTCACTGGTGAGCATTAAAATACATTAAAAAAATATGAAACCACCTGTATCAGTAACTACAGGGTAGGAAGGAAAAGATAAAAACAGTGATTCACCATCATGACCCTGGCTTATGACGATTCCTTTGGGATTTCTACAAATTTGTTGATGGAGTGCTGCTTTAGTTGCTAGAGACTGAGTGACATTTCCTGAATACATACAAGGGGAAATGAGTTTTCTTTCAAGGATTTGTGTGTCCCAAGAAAATCTAGATAGTAACTTCCTTCCTGGGCCATAAAAACAAAGCATAGAAAGTAAACGCTTCTCTCTAACTACACAATTAAGAGTACAATAATATTGTATAGCTGCAATATACATTCAACCTTTCTTACATAGAGATCTAGTCATGTCACTGATTAAAAATCTTCCACAGCTGACTAATTTTGTAGTCTGGTAAAACTATAACTCAAGTTTTATTGTGTGTGTGTGTGTGTGTGTGTACACAGCATCACCATCACCATCATCAAAAATGCTAATATTTATTTATCACTTACTATGTACCAGGCACTGTGCTAAGTGCTTTACAATTCTCATCTCATTTGATCTTTACAACAACCCTGGGAGGTAGGAGCTATTATTTATCCACATTTTACAGATGAGGAAACTGAGGCAAATAGTGCTTAAATGATTTGCCAGGGTCACAGAACTAGTGTCTGAAGCCAAACCTGAACTCAGGCCTTCCTAAACAGGCCCAGGGGGCCTATCCACTGCACTACCTAGCTACCACAGCATCTACATACACATCAGTCTGTCTGTCCATCTATCTACTTCTTTCTTCCACACACTATATACTCTAGCCAAATTGTTCCACTTTATGGCCCCTGAAAGCACTATGACGTTTCTTGCCTCTTTCCCTTTGCACACATAGTTCCTGTGTCTGGAATCCTTTCATCTACTTTGTTTCTTGAATTTCTACCCATCCTTTAAAGTTCAAGTTAAATGTTACCTCCTGAGGAAGCCTTTCTTGCTCTTTTGACCAATTAATAACTTCCTCTCAAATATCAAACAGCACATTGTTTTTTCAATTCTTACATCATGCAATATTGTGTATTATAGCTACCTGTGTTTGTGTCTTATTTCTTTACTTAGATAATCTGAGATCCATCAGGGCAATCATGTTTTGCAACCAAGACGTGGGTTAACCCCCATCATTCAACCTCCTATTCTCCCACATGTGAGGTATCAGATATGGCTAGAGGAATTTACGCAACTGACTGAGCCTACTGCACATTCGTGTTATCTAATCTCAAGTGAGCCCTCAATAATGAAAAGTAGGCTTTATTCTTCTCTTGATTACTCTATATATCATGCTCTAAACATCTCTTCTCTCAAGCCCCGTACACCATCCATTAGCCACTTCCTCTCAGCAGAGAACTTTACCTTCTACTTTACTGAACAGATAGAGATGATTGTCAGCTTCACCTTTTCTCTCCTATTCTATACTTCAAAACTGCTCTATGTCATTTTCTTTTTCTCCTCTCTTGTGCTACAGTCCCTGAAAAAGATGTGGCTTTTGCCTTTGCTAAGGAAAATCCCTTGACTTGTGTTCTTGATCCCCTCCCTTCCTGTGTCCTCTAGTAGCTTCCCATCTGAATTATTCCCTTTCTGTCATCTCCAGTCTCTTTTTACTTACTGGTTTCTTCCCTGCCACTCACAAACATGCCAAGGAATTCTACATATTTTAAAAAATCATCACATCTTTGACCCCATAGTTGACTATTGTGTACTGTCCTTTATCCTTTAAAATCTGTTGTTTCCTTGTCCAATCAACACTCACTTTGCTAAAATGCAACCCTGGGCTACCCTACCCTGACTCCACTTTAGCCACTGTGCTGCTGGAGGAAGATATATAACACAGGGTTCACTGAGTAAATTACACATTTATGCCACTTAATCTCAACTGTTTCTTTGCTGTTGAACAGTATTTCTTTTATTGATTCCTTATAATGGCTTTTCAGAGGAGAGTCAGATCTCATCTTCTCTCCTCAAATTCCCATTTCACTCTCATCCCTCACCACTCAGCAGAGGATCTTGCCTCCAATTTTGCTTAAAAAAAATCAAGACCATCTGCTGTGAGTTTCCTCTTCCCTCTCATACTTCAACCACTTTCTAACCACTCTACTCCTTCCTTATTTTTTCTCTCCTTACATAGTCAATTCTTGTCAAGTTCTACTTACGCTCTTGATTCTGGTGGGCTTTTTTTCCCCATAAGAGCTTAACTATGTGACCATTTCCTTTCTTTTCTTATCTATCTGTTCTTTCCCCATTGCCTAAAACATGTTTAGGTGACTCCCATCCTTTAAAACCTTCAAATGGACCCTGCCATACCCTCAACTGGTCATCTTGTACCCCGTTTCCTGTTCATAATCAAACTCCTAGAAAATGATCATTTATACTCACTGCCTCCATTACTTCCACATCTTAACCCTTCACAATCTGGCTTCTGACCTCATCACTCAATGGAAAATGGCCTTTCAAAGGTGAACCAACAGACTCAACTGCTAAATTCAGTGACTTTTCCCCAGAATTCTCATCCTCCCTTAATCTTCTGACACCTGATCACTCCCTTCCCTGGACATTCTCTCTATTCTTGGCATAAATAGGTTATTCTACTTATTTTACTATTCCTTTTCAAACTCTTTTGTTCAATGAGAATTCAGATTTCCTAAGGGCCCTCCAAGGCTCTGCCTTGAGCCTTCTTCTCTTTTCTCTCTCTATCCCTTCTCTCTGAATGATCTCAGCTAGGCGGCACAATGGGTAAGAGCACTGGACCAGGAACAGCATGACCGGAGTTCAAATTTGGATTCAGACATTTACTATTTGTGTTTCCCTGGACAAGTCATCTAATCGCTATCTGCCTCAGTTTCCTCATCTGTCAAATGAGGATTACAATAGTACCGACCTCTCAGAGAGTT
The DNA here is from genome assembly GCA_028658325.1 of Potorous gilbertii. Lineage (NCBI taxonomy): Eukaryota > Metazoa > Chordata > Mammalia > Diprotodontia > Potoroidae > Potorous > Potorous gilbertii. The sequence goes on along the minus strand of CM053774.1, from coordinate 49,618,859 downwards.
TGTAAGGATAAAAAGAGAGAATATTTGTAAAATATTTGCAAACAATAAAACACTATATAAATGATAGCTATTATTATGACTATAGAGATAACTCATAGTTCTACAACATCCAGCCCTAATCTCTCTCATGAATGCCATACTTAATGCATGCTTCTACCTGGATGTCCTTTCAGCCTTTCAAATGGGATGAGTCCTAAATAGAACTCATCATCTCCTCCCTTAAACCCATTCTTCTCCAAATCTTCCTATTTCTTTTGAGCACATAGGTTGTTGGGTTCATCCTTTGTTGCCAAAGAAGACCATGCCACCAGAGAAATGATGACACGACTTGCACTTGACTTTGTTTTGCATGAGTAAGGGCTGTGAAGGTCACCAGCCTCACTTCTCCTTCAGAACCATCTGAATCTAGTGACCAGATATTCATCAGGATGACTGGAGATGACCCAGGATGAGGCAACTGGGGTTAAGTGACTTGCCCAAGGTCACATAGCTAGTGAGTGTCAGGTGTCTGAGGTGCAATTTGAATTCAGGTCCTCCTGACTTCCGCACTGGTGCTCTATCCACTGCACCACCTAGCTGCCCCAATACAATGAAATAAAACAATTCTGAAGAACTTATGATGAGAAATGCTATCCAAAAAAAGAAGAGATGGGAGAACCTAACTGCAGGTCGAAGCATACATTTTCCCCTTTATTTTTCTTGGTTTTGTGGGGGTGAAGAGGGTGGGAGGATCTGTATTTTCTTTTACAACAAAGCTAATATGGAAATATATTTTGCATAATTGTACACGTATTAAATTGCTATAAAAGTGCTTGCTTTCTCAAGGAAGAGGAGGGGAAGGGAAGAAATTTGGAACTCAAAAATTATAAAAAACAAATGCTAAAATTCATTTTTATATGTAATTTAGGAAAAAATAAAACTAAATTTTTGCCAATCCAGTTCCAATGTACACTTCAGGAATGATTTCATTACTTGCTGTTACACCTTCTCTATTGTATCCAAAGTGCTGCCCAAATTTAGCAGTCTATTTTCAGCTTCCTTTCTTTTGTAAAGGCTGCCCTCCTTGCCCAGTATATGTCATCATTTGTGCCCTTCAGAGTCCTTTGATTCCCTAGAAGATCTAGTTTAGGTGCTACCTCCTACAGCAGGCCCTTTCTGTTTCTGCTCCCTTTCCTCTCCTCCTCCCATGTTAGAGACTTCTCCTCTACCTCCAATGATCTTCTATGTACTTGCCTGTGTACATGTAACATTCTCCACCCCACCACTCCCTGCAGAACTTGAGGGAAGGGACTGTTTTATTTTTGTCTTTGTTCCCCTAGCCTAGTGCCTTGCATAATAGTAGGCATTTAATAAAGATTTGCTGAATTAAACTGGAGACTTGTTATTGAGCATGAGGACAAATAGGAGCAGCTAGAGCTCTTGATCTTGGCTTCTTATAGAACTGACATTGTTCAGTCATGTCTTTTCTGTGTGATCCCTGATCATGCAGTCCACGGACTTTCCTTAGCAAAAATATTGGAGTGATTTGCTATTTCCTTCTACAATGGATTAAGAAGTTAAGTGACTTTGGGGTGGAGCCAAGATGGCAGAGTAAAAAGACTCACATATGCTAGCTCCGAACCCACAGCCCATGGATTTCCTCTAAAAAGAACTCCCAACAAATTCTGGAACAGTGGAAGCCGTGCAGCAACACAGTGAAGGAGATTTCCGTTCCAGAGAGCCTTGAAAAACCGACCCCAAAGGTCCATCCTGCTCCAGAGTGGAGCAGAGCCCAGCCCTGCCCTGGCCACACAGCACTGAGAGGAGCAAGCAGATCCGAGCACGCTTCAGGGATGGAATCTCCAGTGGTCGCGAAGGTCCCTCCACCCACAGATGCACAGGTCAGTGAGAGAGACATCTGGACGGGCTGAGAGGGGAGCGGGGTATCTCCATGACTCGAGCTCCCTCAGGAGGCAGCAGGCGGCCAGAAATTCCTGGAGCAGGCAGGAGCTGGGGTCCATTACAGAAGGTCTCTGCATAAACCCCCTGAGGGATCTGAGCCTGGGAGATGGCCCTGCCCCACCCTGAGCACCGGAACTTAAGCTCCCACTGAATAGCAGCCAGGACTGCTGCTGAAAGCCCCGAGGCTGGGGAGCAGCAT
>CM053774.1:49573307-49616219 GCA_028658325.1 Potorous gilbertii | reverse complement strand
ACCCATACAAGTTCCAAATTTCCATCAGTATGTCCCTACCAGCTCACTTAACACCCAAGTTCCTGAAGCTCTAAAGCATTATTTTTCGAAGTGGGGATTGGCATCATGGATACAGGACTCTTCATGGAGAGAAGATGCTGGGAACAACATGGTGCAATGGAGAGAGATTGCATTTGGAATTCAAGGACCTGGTTTACATCCCAGTCCTACCACTAGATACTGTGTGACTACTTGGAGTAAATCACTCTTGACATTAGTTTATTCAGGTGTAAAATGAGGGGGTGAGACTCAATAGCTTAAAAGGTCCCTTTGACCTCTAGAAGGAAATGGAAAACCACTCCATTATCTCTTCCAAGAAAACCCAAATGGAGTCATGAAGAGTCAGACACAACTAATCAACAAAACAGCAATAACAAAAAGAGAGAGAGTAGAGGCAGGAAGACTAATTAGAAGGTTATTAAATAATCCAGACCAGAGCTGAATTGTAGTGGTGGTTGTGTGAGTAGAGGGGAGATGGATTTGAGAGATATTGGCGGGGTTGGATCAACAAGAAATGGCAACTGGGTTGATATGTGGGCTAAGGGAAGCTGAGAAGTTGTGTGATGCTAAGATTGCTAACCCAGGTAATGGAAGGATAGTGGTACTCTCAACAGAAATAAGAAAGTTCAGGGGACAGGTGGTTTGAGGAAAAAGATAATGAGCTCTGTTGAGTCTGAGATGCCTTCAGGGATACCTACTTAGAAATAACTAATAAATTCTTTGATTTCTAGAAGTCAGGAAAAAGATTAGTGCTGGGTGTGAAATCTCCTGCATATATTTGATAAGTAAACCTAATGGCACCTGATAAGGTCACCATGTGAGATAATGTACTGATATAAGAAGCAAGCTTTTTGTTTTGTTTTGTTTTGTTTTTTTAAAGAATGAGGAGACTTGAGTGTGTTTGTAGGAATCATTAGAATAAGATTGAAGATTAGAGAGAGAGGAGATGACAGTGGGTGCAATTTACTGGCAAAGATGGAAGGGGAAGGGATCAAGGATACATGTACAGATTGGCTTTGATGAGAAGCCTGAAGCCATCAGACTGAAATAAAGGAGAAGAAAATGATGAATAATGTTAAGAGGTTATGAGGAGAAGGGAAAAATAGGGAGTTTAGGGCAAATGGCCCTTATTTTTTCAATAAAGTAGAGGCAACTAGAGGAGGTATAGAGAAGGAGCACCCGTGTGGAAAAGAACTCTTAGGACCTTTCCCCTGGAGCTCTACTCAGGACAGCTTTGTAAGTGAATTAAACTGGTGGTATCAAACTCAGTACATAAGGATCTCTACAGAACACATTGATTTAGTTTTAAATTTTAATATTGACTATGTTTTATTGTATTTTTATTTGTTTGTTAAATATTTCCCCATTACATTTTAATCTAGTCACATTCAAGAGTGTTGTGGGCTATATAAGAGGCTCACGGGTCCACAGGTTGCATGTTTATATATTGTTGAAACAAAAGTGTTAAATCTTTGACTTATAATTATACAGACTTTTTGGAGGAGGTTGCTCACAGGTGGATATTGTTGTTTTCTTTAAGTTCTATTTATTTCTTCTAACCTTGTAAATAAACTTGCTCATGTTTTGAACCTTGTCAACCTGTGTATTTGTAGTGGGAGTTGGTGACTATGTCCCTGGTGAGTTAAGATCAGATGTTAAAGTTCCTATATTGTCTGAGTAGGAGCAGAGGCAGAGAAATGTGAAATTTCCCAAGGCTACATGGATTCTACTTTTCAGAAGAAGGCATTTGCAAAAGGTCTCTTGCAGCTTTAGAGATCTATGTAAATAGAAGCCCAAATGTTAAGTAGTTTTTAATTGCCTTTTTCCTAGTTTTCAGGTAGATCACCTTTCTTTTGTTATGACCTTATCATTAATTTTAGCATCATCTTAATTTACATTGGTTATCGTTTTTAGTCTTCTTGAGATTTGAAAGACCCAGTAGTCTCTAGATGGAGAGTCATCAGAAATTTGTATGTAAACAACTCTTTGATTCATTTCTACATTGCTAATCTCATCCATTTTCTATTTATTCTTAACTTTTATTTCAGAGGGTGGGTGTTACCTGGGAAAATCTGTAACCTGCATACATTCACTATAGGGCAATCAAATGTAAATAGCCTCTGGAAGACAGAGAGAATGAGTAACTTCTATTTCCAGCCATTAGTGGAAAGAAAGACCTGGGAGGGCCTTAACATTAGCATTTATCAATGTGACAGTCTTTTAGAATGGCATAACTGGGAGCATTGCAAAAGTGTATGAACAGTAATGAGGAGATAAGGGGAAAAGTCAAAAGTACATAATCATGTCAGTTAAAATCTCATTCTGTTCATCCATTTAAGGTCTATAGTCATTTGAACTGAGACAAGCCTCCAGGTAGTCTATTTGAAGTAGAAAGTTCAGAGTAAGAAGAGAAATAGCTACTTGATAACCCAGGAAAATATTTAGAGTAAACAGATAAAGTTTAGAAATTCTGCTATGTTTGATTGTAGGCCTCACAGAAATGTTGAGAGAATATTATGAACCAATTGACGTAAAAGTACTTTGGAAAAATTAAACAGATTATTATTAGGTTATATATGTTTTATCTTACGTTGCCTCTACTGGAAAGTTTGAGTACATTGTCAAAACAAAAAAGCATGTTCATTGCCTGTGACTTGTGTCACATTTACCCCCAAATTTAACTATAACAAAAAATAAGAGTCTTTATTCCTGTCCTGAGGGATCCAGTTCTGTGTGAATCAGGTACCTAAGGTTTACCACTCCCTTCTACCTTTGGATCCTTGCCCTAAAAAAATTAAGCAAAAGTTTAATATTTTTACTGTGGGTGATGAAACAGGTCTCCCAGGGGAACTACCAAATAGGACTCCCAGGCCCAGTTCCCACAGCAGCTGTGTTCTTGGGTAACTCTTTATGTTGCCACTACTCGGGAGATGAGGAAGGACCTCTCCTCCAAAGATCTCCTGGGCCAGGATAAGGAACCAGATTTTTCATTTCCACTGCTGAACAGTCAGTTCAGAAGCACAAATCATTTTGACTGCAGTGGAAGGCAATCTCTGGACATACATTATATGTAAAAAGATTAGATACAGGCATATAATCTCATGTTATTCAATTAACTCATCAGAGGCTTAAAACTTTCATCAGTCTCTTCCAAGGCACTCCCTTATTTTACCTCCCAGTTGAATGGACCCTTCTGCCTCTCCTCCCAGCTCTTTGGATTCCCAGGTTGAACATGTCCTTGGAGAAACTGGATCCTTTTCTTTCTGCTTTAAAATCAAATTTATTCTACCTGAAGCATCTGAACCTCAATTTTGAGGAGTCCCCCTAGAGTCTTCCTATAGAAATCTCTGGAACTAACCTTTGTTCAAGTATATAATCTGCTGCCAACATTTCATGGCTATTATTTAAAATCCTTTCAATCATTTACCTCTATTCTTACTACTACTACTACCACTGTTACTACAACTACTACTACTACTACAACTACTACTACTGCTGCTACCACTACTATTACTACTGCTCATTCAAATTCCTATCAGTTCATCTTTTTGACCAAGTTCTTCCTTGCCTCCTCTTCTCCCCTTCAAGAAGCCCATTCCCAAAGTTGGCCATTCACATTGCAAAGAATTCTCCTATAGTCCTACCTGCTTCTTTTTCTCACAGGCTAACATACTAAAAAACTTAGATTTGCCTGGCCCTAATGGGACCTAAAATCAATCAACAAATGGGGAGAGGGGGAATTTTTCTCTATGTCATATACCAGATGAAAATACAGACCCCTTGAAACGAGCAGAACCAGGAGAATATTGTACATGGTAACAATCATGGTGTGAGAGGAATTTTTCTGGTAGACTTATCCCTTCACAGCAATGCAAGGACTTCAAACATTCCCAAAAGACTCTTGAGGCAAAATGCCATCCACAGCCAGAGAAAAAACTATAGAATTGGAACACAGAAGGAAGCAGAATATTTTCTCTTGTGTTATGTTTTATTTTGGTTTGTTTTTTTCGCATAGTTTTCTCCATTCATTTTAATTCCTCTATGTAACATGATAAATGTGAAAATTCTTATTAAGAATGTAGGTATAGAAGCCATATAAGATGGCATGTCATCTCAGGGAGGGAGAGGGGAAGGAAGGGGAGAAATTCTAAGACTTATAGAAGTGATTGTAGAAAACTGAAAACAAATAAATTAATAAAAAAATTTAAAAAGAAAAATACAGGCTCCTGTAAATGTTTATCAGAATAATCACAAGTTTATCAAAAATAGCCATGAAATTATTAGACATTTCATTTAGAAATAAGATCACAACAGGGTCATTGCTGTTATTGTGTTTGTCCTTAGTTTTCAAATAGGACTGTGATATCAAGGAAATAATGGCATGACTTGCAGTTGACTTTGATTTGAGTAAGGGAGGGCAGTGCAAGGTCACCAGCCTCACTTTCTCCTTCTGAGCCATCTGGATCCAATGGCCAGGTAAATCATCAGGATGACTGGAGATGACCCAGGATGCAATGGAAGACCCTGGCCTTTTCAGGCTATGGCCTTTTCAGGTTCTCACTTACAGTGAGGTCACTCTTTAAGAAGTGAGTCAAGGGATAGCTTTTTTAATTAGAAAAAAAGAAAAGAAAAAAATCAAACTGGGAGGGGAAGACCCTCAGGGTTGCTGTTCCAAAGAGAAACAGTTACTATTGACATTGACTCTATCCAGAAGGCCCAAAATTGGGCAACAATAGGTCCCTGCCCAAGCAATAGGGTCATAGATCTAGAAGGAAGGAACCTCAAAGGTCATCTATTCCAACCCTCTCATTTTACAGATGAGGAAATTGAGGTTTATGGAACTTAAGTGACTTGCATCAAGATTTTTATCTCTTACCTAAACATGTTGAAAGACTATAATTTAAAGTACATTTGAAAACCACTTAATTCTAAAATCCAGTTTAAAAACTTGGGCTTCTGTCATTCTTGCCTCTAATTGTTAGGTGAAAACCCAACCCTATTCCAACTCATCAGCTCTACACTTTTAGTGGTTACTTTATCCTCTAACCATTGAATAATAGAACATTAAATAGGGAAGGAACCTTAGAGATTAATCAGTATGACACATTTCATCAATGAGAGAACTAAGGTTATACAGTTACATACTTAGTTGCAGAGATAAGATTCCACCTCTCAGTTTTTGGAACACGAAAGAAAAAAAGAGAACAGATGTTTTTGAAATCTTTCTTCCAACTTCTCTAGTTTAAACTTACTGTTCTGTTGTTTACTTTGCTTCTCCATTCCCTTGAAGACAGTTAAAGTGATTTGATTCCAGCTTTAATTAATCACATTCCCTCTCTTTCCCTTCTCCACATTGCCCCTAGGGTTCAACACTTTTTCATTGCTTTGTTCCTCTGGGGAAATGAGTTGTACTTTTCCCAGCTGTGACCAAAACTATACTTCCCCTCCACCATTTTTTGGGGAGGATCTAAATTCACCCAATAGTTGTCAGTTGTTTTTCCCCCTAGATCTTGAACTAGAAGTTATAGAATTTCTAGGGAGCAAATAATCCCCCTTGCCAGCAAGGACTGTCTTAATTTTTCTATTTGTATCCCCGGCATTTAACTATCTTTGCCCATAATGAGCTTAATAAGTGCTTCATTCATTCATTCATACTCTTTAAGACATCACTAAATTTTCTTCTTACCCTAATCATATTCACTCACCACATTCTAAGAGGCTCTCTGCTGAGTTGGTGCGTCAGGTCTCCAAAACTAAGATCTGCTAGTCATTTCAGCAGCTCTATGCTCTCCAGCTATAGAATAGTCTAAGATCCAAGTGAAAACCACAAGCTGTGAATTCATGGCCTTTTAGTCAAACCTGTGTCTGGAATGAGGCCAATTTATGTTTGTGTTTTCTTTCCTTTGATGTAAGACCTTTTGAAATTTCGAAAGGTAACTGGAGTCTTTCCAGTCCTGGGCACCTGCGGGGTAAAGTATTGGTTACTGAAGCAATTGTGGTAAAAATAGTGCCTGAGATAGATCAGCCAAGAGGAACAGAGCCTTCCTGAGAAAGAGAAACCATGAGGAAGAATGAGGGCACGTAACACTGACTCAGTGAGGTAACATGTGAAAGAGCTCATGAGAAGCCCTGTTCTAAATGTCCCAACAAGGCTTTATCTCTCAATTAATTGTTATCATTATAATATTGTAATATACATATAATTAACATTCTCTTTCTTCCTCTCCCTCTCTTCACCTCCCTTCCCCATTGGCCTACTAGGGTAATTCTGGAGAAATGGAGCTCCTTTCTCCTTCTTACCTCAACTACCCTTCTTCCTCACCACTAAAGCTTTAAATTTGAGGGAGGGAAATCAACTAATCTCATTTATATTCTCAATCATCTATAATAGCAGTTGAATCAAACAATCAAAGGGAAATTTACCCCCTAGGTTTCAATCTTGAAGAATGATAGCAATCAACAAGCTTTCAAAAACACTTATCAGTTGAATGATTGATTTCTGGGTAGATATTTTGTAAACAGCACAGTTCCCCAGAAAGAAGAAATAGTTTAAACTAGTTCTAGGAGATGGATGCTAGGATATCACTAGGATGCAACATCCCCTGGGCTTCTATTTTCTTGACTTCAAATGAAGCTAATTTTACCGACCTATTTAGACATTATTGAGAGTGCCTATGAGCTAATACATGCAAGAAGTGTAAAACAAAAGCTTCTTGGCCTCAAGATAAAGGCATCATACCAACTAATCTTTATACTTTAAAAACTTTGTGTCCTACAACATACAGATTAAAAATTATTTGAATTCAATTCATTTCAACAAGCATTTAAGCTACTTAAACTTTTGATTTCTTTAACACTACCTCTACAATTAAACTTAATGTTTAATATAGCTTCCTTTCTTTGGTCTTTACACTAATTATAGCCTTCCATATCTAATACTTTCTTTTTTCCTTCCTTTTTTTTTCTTTTTGCTTTGGGTAAAGGGAGAGTTGGCAGAACAAGGAACTGACAGCTGGAGGGATGGTTTACATTCCTTAAAAGCCCAGAACAAAAAGGAATACCATAATTCCATATAAGCTTTCTCAAAGCAACACACTATGCATTTTTTTCAAGGCTGATTTGGGATTCTCACAGAAAATAAAGAAACTTTGCCACTGTAGGCAGATTAACAAAAATAAATAAGTCAGTACAGCAGTATCATGACATAATAGGATGAGTATTGAACTAGGAACTCGGAGAGAATAGTGAGATCTAAAGTTGTAAGCAGAAGTGTGCTGGAACTAATTCAAAATGGCTCTTGAAAGTCAGTTGTTAAATTTCCAGTGTGAACTTTGACTTGTAAATCCACAAATACTACAAATCAGGTCTTGCTTTATTGTTTTGTGAATTGTTTAAGAAAATGGTGGAGAAAATATTAATACAGATCAAACTTTAAATATGCCCTGCTTTTTGGTGAGCTGTTTGTTAAACATTCACTCGTGATAATCATTTAATATCATCTGATTCTCAATAAGGGCCAGAGCCTGAACTAATCAACCAGAAGAAGAAGCCCCTCTGCTTAACAGATACTGCCTCTTTCCTCTCTGAGTTTACTCAGAGAATACCTCTTTCCATGTCAAAAAAGCCAGAGCATTTTTCCTCTGTTTATGGCCATTAAGACTGAGACCCTTAACCCAAGACACTATCTTGGATAATGGAACTTTTTCTTATCTTGATATTTTATGGACATATACCATATTATGGCATGTTAATGGTAAAGAAAACACAGATATCCTGAGTCGTAATTTCAATTGACACTCTGTCAACTTTCTTATCTTATTGTATTTATCACCTATTCAATTAAGAAAATTCCTTTCTCAATTTATAGTTAAACATGTATGGAGATCATAAATATGAACAACACAGATATGCTGAATAGGACTGTTTCGAAACATATTTAAGGCTGGTCATTCTTTTATCAGAAAGTCAGAACTTATATTTTGGCTCTATGCAAGCATGTATCTATAAGGGAATGAACAGTATGAATGTATATATCACCTAGCTTGTTTGCCTCTTTAACCAAACTTTCAACATTAGCATACCCCTGAATCTAAGATATCTCAGAGATGTGTGTGAGTGTGTGTGTGTGTGTGTGTGTGTGTGTGTGTGTGTGTAGGAAGGTATCCGACCAAATAAGTGTGGGCATCAACTGAATCAATAAATCAATCACTCACAATACTCCAAGCAAAAACACTCCAGCCCTGATACCATTGTCAGCTGAGAATATCTCTATTAAATCCATCAGAAACTCAAGGACAATAAATTAACTACAAATAACCTACTTGATAAGACTAAAAAGGCATAGATTGCTTCCAGTGATTGGAGGAAATGAAATAATACTACATAGATTGTGTATTGGAGGCAGCTAGGTGCTTCAGTGGATACAGCATGGACCCTGGAGTGAGGAGGACCTGAGTTCAGATGTGATCTCAGACACTTACTAGCTGTGTGACCTTGGGCAAATCACTTAGTCCCAGTTGCCTCCAAAAAAAAAAAAAAAAAGAAAGAAAAGAAAAGATTATATATTGGAATTGGACAGTGGTCATTTCCTATGTACTTTTTATAAAATGCCAAGTTAGTTTAAAATTTCAGGCATTAGATTGCTTGACCAGCTCAGTGGTGAAGGCTGTTCTAGCCAAACCCTTGAGAAGAAATCACCTGGAGAGATGAAATGAGAGGAAGAGATCCTCTGTCTTAGCATTTCCCCCTTGACCAGAGGAAGACATTCCAAACTTCAAAAGGTCCAAAAGACTTATGCCTCCCATGAGTGTCCTAGCAGTGACTCAGTAATAGCTCATCATAGTGTTCACTTTAGGAGATGAGGATAAAACAGAAGTATTGAGAAAAGATGGTTCTGTAGCTCTCCAAATGACATAGCACAAAACTATACCATACCTAGGAGCAACTTTGTTAGGGCTCCATAAGGGATAGAGAAAGACTTCTAGCAAAAAGACTTTCAGGAGTGATTTACTTAACTTTTTGTCACATCATATGCTCTAAACCTGAGCCCACATTCCCCTAGACTCTCTGTATGTACTTGCAGCAGCGTATCCCCTAATAGAATGTTTTATACCAACTATTCTTACTGTGCCTCCTTAGTTAATACCTGTTTCTAAAAACTAATTGATACCAACTGATAATCTGGAGGAAGCACAGCAAACTACAGTACTAGAGAAGCAGTTCCCCCCATTGTCTAAGAGAAACTACCTTCTAGTCCCTCTAGGTTCTCTCTAAACCTAAATGAGAAAAGTAGTTAGACACCTTTTGAGGATCCAACTTGACAGTGATAATGAGAGTTGGGTTTGTGGTCCCAGAGCCTAAGCTACAGATACAAATATCATATTGATACCTGTAGCACCAACATGATATTCACAGCACCTATGGTGGCTGTGAATATCCTGCCACAATTCTGAATTGTGAAATACAACAGATACTCCACATGGAAGGCAGAACCAAAGCACTTATTCAGGCACCCAAAAACCAAATCTCAACACCAGAAAGCCAAATCCAATCACAGTAACAAATAAATCTAGACAAAATAACAATGCAGAGGGCAACAACAAGCCTTTCCTGTGTTAGGTTTCCCACAAATCAGCTCCCTTAAACAAAATCACAAACAGGCTCCCTTAAACAAAATGCCCTTCTCCCACTCATAGCCAACTGCCTGCTTGCCTGATCCTTCAGTTCTGACTGCTCTCTAACTTCCTCTCAGTCTTGCCTCTTCCTGTTCTACCCTTTATGCTCCACCTCTTTTTGTTCCATGTGACTCAGGCTTATGTGACTCAGGCTTCCATGTGACTTAAGGAAGTCACATGGACCTATTAATGAATGGGAAAGATTTTCCCATTTAAATTACCATCATAATACCTTACAAAAAAAAGAGAAAGAAAACTATACATTACTATTCCTAATAAATATTGGCTTGAAAATATTGAATGAAGTATTACCAAAGAAGCTGCAAAAACATATTAAAAACATTATACACTATGTCCAGCTTGTATTTATGCCAGTATTTCAAGGTTGTATAAGTATGTAGAAAACTAAAACATAGTAGTTCATATTAATAGCAAAAAGAACAAACATCATATGATTGTATCAATAGATGGAGAAATAAAGCTTTTGATAAAAAAATAATTTTGTGAAAACATTTCTGCTAAAAATATTAAGAAGCATATGTATAAATGTTTCTTTCCTTAATATGACAAATAATATCTATCTAAAACCAAAAGCCAGCATTATATGTAATGAAGAAACACTAGAGACTTTTCTATTAAGATCAGGGTAAATAGGTATAGGCAAAGAGAAAAAAATATTGCTTTTTGCTGATGATATAATGGCTATACCAATCACTACCCTTTCTACATTCTATCAACAAAATCCATAGAAAGAGATAGAAAGATAAATTCCATTCAGAATAACAACAGAATGTATAAAATATTTGGAAGTCCACTCAGGCAGACACACATAGGAATTAAATGAATACAACTACATAGCACTTTTTGCAGAAATAAAGACAGATCTTAATAGCTGACAAGATATTAATTGCTCATTGTTGTGTAACTAGTAAAATCTGAAATAATCGAAGAAACTTTTCAAACTCTTGAGCTTATTGATTTATTAAATAATGAATGCCAATTGCATAACAAATTGGGACCATGCCTTCTCAGCTTGGCATTGGAACCCGAATACAGTGGGAAACATATATTTATGCTTTAAAATATAACAATTGGCTATAAACTAGGATACAAAATTAGGTAATCTGATTTCTAACTGGAGTCAAGATTAAGGACTTTCCAAGATGGAAGGAGGAAAGTGAACAGGTGCAATTCACAGAAATAAAAAAAGGAGGTGCCCCTCCTCAAGTATCTATATTCAATCAAAGGAAAAAGGAAACAGTAACTGACCAGGATGTGCCAGTTTTCAGACAGAACATATGAATTGCCTAAGATGTATAATTGTGAGAAAACTCCTTGCATCAATCTTTGGATCTGACTGGGTTTCTGGACAGCATGGTCTTAAGTTAAGGAACTCTAAGCAACAGATAGAGGTAGCCCAGCTTCCCAGTCACTCAGGGATAGGTACAAAGAATGCAACGAAATTTTCCCACAATTCACATAACTGAATAAAGTTTTCTCACGAGATAGAAATTGAATTAGACATCTAAATGAATAGAAAGGAGAAGATCCAGAATTGTGTCACAAGCTAGAATCAGTGTGGTTCACTAATTCCTACAATTCCCCTAGTTAGGCAGTGCCAATATAATAAAGTTACAATACTACCTAAGTTAATTTACTTTTTCAGTACCATACTGATCAAACTACCCAAGGGTTATTTTTTTGAGCTTGAAAAAAACAAGAAATTCATCTGAAGGAATAAAACATTAAGAATCTCAAGGGGGGAAAGTGGGATGGAAGTGAATCTAGAATTGTAGCTCAAACTACATTACAAAATATTAATCATCAAAACTCTTTTATATTGGTTAAAAATAGAAAATTTGATCATTGGAACAGATTAGGAACACAAGACCTAGAAGCTCTATGCTATATAATAACATAGAGCTTGGTAAATCTAAAGACCTCAACTACTGAGATAGGGACTATTAGATAAAATTTGCTAGGAAAACTAGAAGTTGTCTGGAAGAAAGAAGGATTAGACCATTGCACACCATAGAGAATGATCAAGATATAAAAAGTCACAACATAAACAGATTTGAGGAACTGGGCAGCAGACGCTTTTCACAACTATGAATAGGAGAATAACCCTTAACTGAACAAAGGATAGGGACATTTAGAGGGTGTCGCACCAATGCAATGTTCACAGCACCTACAACAACCATGACTATCTGGGCACAATTCAGACTCTCCACATGGAAGACAGAACCCAAACATTTATTCAGACATCAGAAAGCCAAATCCATCATAGCAACAAAAATCTATACACAATAACACTACAGAGAACAACACTGTCCCCAAACTTTCCCTCTGTTAGGCTTCCCACAAGCCAGGTCCCTTAAGCAAATCACAAAAAGGCTCTCACACTCACACTAGCCAGCTGCCTGTTTGCCTGCATCCCTCCCAGCTCTGACTAGACTGATCAATTTCTTCTCAACTCTGTTCCAGCTCCTATTCAACATTTGTACCCATTCAACAAACTCCTCCCACCACAGGCTCCATGTGACCCAAGCAGGTCATTGTATCGCCAAGGCAATATTCATGGCACTGGTGGTGACTGTGAATGTGCCAGTGTAGTTCTCAATTGCAAAATATAAAAGACTCTACGTATAAAAGGCAGAAGAAAAGTATTTATTTAAACACCAGAAAGCCAAATCGCAGAACCAGAAAGCAGAATCCTCATGGTGACAAAGAAGTTAATAAACATAGTCACAGCAGGGGGCAAAGTCATTCTCAAACCTCCCTCCCTCAGCCAGGGTCTTCTCACTATCAACTGTCACAATATGTCAGTTGGCCTGTGTTCTTTCCCCTCGGACCTGACCCCACTCAGGTACTTCCTCCTGGTTCTGCTCCACCCTTCCTGTTCCAGCCCTTCAGTAACTCCTCCCACCACACATGACCCAGGCTTCCAGGTGATTTAAACAGATCATAAGGACTTATTGATTAATGAGAAAGATCTTTCCATTTAAATTACTATTACAGTTACAAGGGCCTATTAACGAATGGGAAAGATTTTCCCATTTAAATTACCATTACAGAGGGATAAAGCAGACAATTTTTAGTACATGAAATTGAAATGATTTTGCAGACACAAAAGTAATGTACCTCAAATTAGGAGGGAAAAAGTAAACTGTAAACTTCTTTATAGTGAATAAATATTGGATAGTCTCTAATGCCTAGGATATATAGGAAACCAGTTCAAATATATATGAACCAGAGCTATTCCCAAATAGATAAATGGTCAAAGGATATGAACAAGGAATATCCCCAAGAAGATCAAACTAACTTCCTTACTTACCACCCAATTCTCAGCCCTTTGTAACATCAGTTTCTGATTGCAGCATTCAACTAAAAATGATTTCTCTGAGATGACAAAGGCTTTTGACTGCAAAATCCAATGGCCTTTTCTCCCTGAGACTTCATTTCTTCATCCCCATTATGGGAATAATACTGATGGTGGTGGTGGTGATGATGATGGGGGGCAGCTAGGTGGTGCAGTGGATAGAGTTGATTGCCAGATCTGGAGTCAGGAAGTTCTAAGTTCAAATCCTGCCTCAGATACTCACTAGCTAGCTATGTGACCCAGCTCAAGTCACTTAGCCTCTGTGGGTATCCACATCTCAGGATCAAATGAGATAGTAATTGCAAAGCACTTAGCATAGTGACCACCATAAATGTTATCTATGGTAATGATGCCTGGAATACTTCCCCCATTTCTTCCTCCTGGTTTCTTTGCCTTCCTTTAACACTCAACTAAAATCCCAGCTTCTGCAGGAAGCCTTCTTGATCTCTCTACTACTCCCTTCCCCTCACCGATAGTACCTTCCCTCTGAGATTATCTTCAATTTGTATTGTACATATTTTACATATATGTAGCTTATTTCCATGTTGTCTCCTCCATTAAGCGTGTCCTTTTTAAAGCTAGGAACCTGGTTTTCACCTTTCTTTGTATCCTCAGATTAATTTATCACAATGCCCAGAACACACTTAATGCTTAATCAATGCAGTAAGTGCTTATTGATTGATAATTGATTAGTGACTTGATTGTCCCATAGTTCGGGATCCCTCTATGACTGACCTTCCACACTCTGAGCAGGCATTAGCCCTTGGTAGAGTCCAGTTTCTGCCAGCATCAGACCCTGCTCCTGCCTGAGGACTCCAGTTGGCTG
The DNA here is from genome assembly GCA_028658325.1 of Potorous gilbertii. Taxonomy (NCBI): domain Eukaryota; kingdom Metazoa; phylum Chordata; class Mammalia; order Diprotodontia; family Potoroidae; genus Potorous; species Potorous gilbertii. The sequence continues at coordinate 49,602,301 of CM053774.1, read as the reverse complement.
CAACGTGGTCAGGGAAATATCGAGTAGGCATTTTTTCCTCTTTCTCTTACTACTTTGTTTTTCATGACTCATTCCATCATGTTCACCATTAGGGCTCTGTTCGTTATGGGCAAGAAAGGCAAAAAAGTTAAAATTTTAAATGAAAGTATTTCTGGTCATTAATTCTTAATTTATGGCAAAGGGAGCTAGGTCTAGATGGAAAAAAAAACTTTTGTCAAAAAACATAAGGTTGTTAAGTATTTTAGGGTAGGGAGAAAGTTTTGGTTAAAACAAGACTTTTGCAAAGTTTCTCTTTTTAAAATAAAATTTAGTTATTAATTTTTAAAAATTAAACTTAGTTACATTTTAAGTCTTTAGTTTAATAAATACACATAAAATAATGTCTTTTATGACTAAGTATTCAATAAATATTCATATGTGTTCACCTTTAAAAAAATGAAATAAAATTCTTTGGGATCACACACTAATGAAATATACTATACAAAATATGTTGCTTAATAAGCATTTATTGAATTTAATTGAATAATCAGACTAAATATAAAAAAGTTGTTCTTTTAAGAAGTTATAGGGGTTCTATTGCTCACACCTAATGACAGGGAATAAATTTAAAGCCAGCTGATACATAGAATACTGTAAAGCTAAAATAGATAACATTAGTTATATAAAAATGAAAGACTTTTGCACAAATAAAATAAAAGTCCAGAATAAGAAGAAAAGACACAGATTAAGGAAAATCATTGCAAAAAAACCCACCTCATCAGAGACAAGAGTTTGATAATTAAGATGTTTAGGAAATGGACAAAAATATGTAAGATTGAAAACTATTCATCCTCAATTGATAAATTGCCAAAGGATAGGAAGAAACCATTCTGAAAAGAAAAAATGCAAACTATCAGCAATCGTCTAAAATTACTCAAAACTGTTAACATCAGAGAAATGAAAATTAAAACAACTTTGGATATCAACATAGCATAAAAATCAAATTGGCATGAATAGTTAATGATGAAAAAAAAATCAAGGATGGTCTTGATGAAGGAAAAGTTACATTAAGCCAGGTGTTCAAAAGCTTTTTGGTCTCTATTCCCCTTTACACTCTTAAAAATTGTTGAACCCAATCCAATCCAGCAAACATTAATTAAGCACCTACAATGTACCAGTCACTGCGCTAAGTGAAGGGGATACAAGTACTTTTGAAAAGGAATCCTTGTCCTGAAGGACCTTAATCCAAAGAGGAGCACACAAAAGGACAGGAAAGGTGGGGCAAGAAGAAGAGAATTGGACAATAGGGAATAAATACTTGGCTGAGAGCTGAGGTTGGAGCATCTAAGCAGGGCAGCAGATGCAAAATGAAGTGAGTTGAGTTTCTGCCCTCCATAAAGGAAGTCATTGGGAGAAGTTTGGCATTCTGTCTTCCAGCCTTCCTCAGGAGACTGAGGAAGGCGGAGTCAATCAAGACGAGTTAGATGCATGGTGGTGAGTTTAGAAGTGATGAGCTTATGCTAGGGAAGGCATCTTGTTCCATAAAGTTGAAATCAGAAGATGCAAAGTGGATCCCCTCAAAGAATTTTTGTGTATATGGGTAACATCTACCCATTTTTAATATTTATTATATTGTTTTATACATAATATATATAATGTTATAAATATATCATTAGGAATTTAAAAGTCTTAGTATTATTATAAAAATAGTTTGACCTCACAGACCCCTGAAAGTTTCTTGGTCACTCCTGGGGATCCTCAGACTACACCCTGAAAAGTGCTGCAGTAAGCTGGTTGCCATTGTAGTTGTTGAATTGCTCAAACAATTGCCAAAAACTATTTAGAATTACTCAATAAAAATTACAAAATCATTGTCTATCCTCTACACTACAGTTCTGACTTACAAATAAATTTATGCCCCAGGGAAGTTATTGACAACAACAAAAGCCCTTTCTTTATAAAAATATACATAGCAGCCCTATTTGCAATAGCAAAAAATAGGAAATAAACTCTATGCCTTGCAAAAGGCAAATAGGGGAACAAACTCTTTAACATATATAAGTAACTTTTAAAGCACATACTTATCCTTTCTTTTAATAAATGGTAAATACAAAAACAAAAGTAAATTATACATATTATCAATCACAACAACTCTTATGTACTGTTTTCCACAACTGTTTTGGGTATTGGGGCTTTGTTTTAGGACTGCACATTGTGGTGGATTCAATTTTGCGTGCACTGATGTGTCAAAAACAGAATTTGTTTTAAAAAAAAGAAAAGCAGAAAATGATATGAAAGTTAAGACTTTATGATATTTTTATTGATAATCGAGACAGGTCTTGGGTCAGGAAGACATGGATCCAAATCCTGCCTTTGATTCATACTGCCTTGGTGAAGGGGAACAAGTTGCTTAACCTCTCAGTGCCTCAGGGAACTTTTTAAAATATGTATGGGTTGTTAAAGATGTGAGGGCTTGCTGAGCTGCATATCCATCTTTGATGTTTACCTGGCACTCAGCTCTCACCTGTGGCTCCAAAAAGCCACACCCTGGTAAAACTATCTCCACAGAAGGGCTAAACCAGGTTGAGGGTAATCAGTAGGCCTCAGTCCATCATCTTGGCTTTTGTCCTGCACCTATACATTTAGAATGAATTAGAGAATATGAAGTAGAGTATCTATTTCAGCCTAATATCTTCCAGACTTCTTTCCAGTTTTCCAAGCAGTTTTTATCAAATAAGGAGATTCCCCCCCACCGGGTAATTTATATTTTCTTCTTCATCAAATACTGAATTATTGAGTTCTATTGTCTTGCTTTGTCTGTTCGTTGGTTCTTTGGTCCAACACTGGCAGGTCAGAGTTTTGCAACATTGGTGCTACAGAGCTGTGGCTCCCAATAGGCTTTTGCTCTTGATGGCCTGCCCCAAGTCATGCTGGCTGTCTGGTACTGTCTAGCAAATTTCTATATCCTTGGAGCCTGTGGTCTCCATGGCCTGGAAGGAGGGAAGGGAGACTGGAGTGTAGAATTCAGTTTCATTGTAAGCCCCTATCAGGTCACTCACTGGGTCTACTAGTGCAATCTTGCTGCTACTAATGGGAGGTAGGGATGGGGTGCTGAGTGAACTTAGGCTCAGAGTGTCAGTTAATGTTTTTTGTTTTGTTTTTAACCCTTTGGGTGTCCTAGACCATGTAGATAGTTGAAGTTTCTTTATCTTTGGCACATAATTTCTGTTTTGGAGAAGTCTGAGAAGTTGTGGGGTTCAGAGAAATGTCTACATCTTATTGTATACACACATAGCATCTTATTAACTCCTTGCATTTACATACTAGGCTTTCTGGATTGGGGACAGGGAAAAAAAAACTGGTCAAAGATCAATTTCCTTACATTACTCATCCCTAATTGTCCCGTAGTCAAGCCATATGGAAATCATGGTTATGAAAACTGACATATGCAAATGTGTTTTTTGTGTGTTAATGATACTGCCATATCAGTGGATGAGTCAATAAGTATTTATCAAGCACCTACTTTATGCCAGGCACTACTCTAAGTGCCAGGGATACAAACAAAAGGAAACAGTCCCAAATTTCAAATAGCTCACATTCTAGGGAGAGAAAATTCATACATATAGACACAAATAGAAAAATATATACATATAGGACATATGCAAATCAAATAAATGGTAATCTTGAAGGGGAAAGCATTAGTAGCTGAGGGCACAGGTAATAATAGTGATGAGTCCTCTGTAGAACTTTGCAAAATCAGCCAAAAGCTGATTGGACCTTCCTGAAAAGCTACACAAAGCAAATACCAGCAGGAATTGGTCTAACACTGGGATTTTTGCATTATGGAATACTTTGGCGTTCTGTTGAAGCCTATACTGTTTCTAAGTAACTGAAGGAAATGTTCGATATCAGAGATTATTATAAAAATTAATGAAAGTAAGGATTTTTTTTTTCATTCCAGTTTACAGATCCCTTGAAATCTAGCTTCAGGTCAGGTATGGAATTGTGATTTTATTGGTTTGGAAAACTCCAAGTGTGAAAATTTGCTTCTCTAATGGATACTGGCAGCTCTCCCTAGCTCATAGGCTACTGAAAGTTACTTAGGTCCCTGAGAGGATCAAGTGACTAGTTCATGTATCATGGCAGATATTGTTTGGGGGGTGCTGATACCTTGCATTGTTAAATTTTCAGTGTGAGCATTTACACCTTGAAAATCAGCAAATGCTACAAACCAGAACATGTGGAAGAGGAAACAGTTCATAGTCCTTCTTGAAACCAGATAATTAATTAGTAGGAAAATTGTGACAGATTTCAAATAGAGCATAGATAGAGAACCAGTAGAGTTACTGGTGTGTAAAGTCCCACATGGGACTTTCTCGCATAGAGGGCTATTGTGAAAAAAATAAAAAATAAAGCAGACATATTGGTTCAACTGTTGTAAGATAATTCTTAAAAGTCACAGAACAGAGAAATGACCATTAGCCTGTAACAGGGAACAAAAGAAGGGAAAGTGGAGGTTTGAATTTCTCTACCTAACCAGAAGACCCAGCCAAAGATAAACTGAGGTGTCAGCTGTAATGAAAGGACTTCATGTGATATAAATGTATATCTATACACTCATGTGAATGTATATGTATGTACATATATGTAGATATGCCTGTATTACATATACTATATATATTCGTACATATACATGTAAACAGAAAAACTTACCAAAAAAAAAAATCTACAGCCACAGAGACTTTGTCCAAATTAAATATACTTGTAACTGTATAAGAGTATCATCAAGAAATATTTATTGTTGTTCTTCCTTTTTTGAAGAGGACCAGTGACATCATGAGGGAATTAGATTTAAGTGAGTCAGAGTTGGCACAAAGCCATCAACTTCATTCTCTCTTCCAAAGCCATTGAAGTCCAGCGGCAAGAAAAACGTCAAGATGGTTGGCAATGGCCTGGGATGCAACGGACGACCTTGGCGTCTTCAACGTCTGATCGAGGTCTAAGAGCTACATAGTACCTGCTTCAGTTGCCTTCATAGCCACTGGAATAAATTGTTTTTATCCACCCCTTGTGCCTTGAGAAGTCTTTATGTGCTTGGGGTAGACATGCCCCTAACTCGCCAACAGGTCTGAGGCCCATTGGTTACCCTCAGCCTGGTTTAGCCAGCTGCTAAGAAGGTTTTACTGGGGTACGGCCACTGCACATGCTATAGCCTCCTGGAGCCCCAGGTGAGAGTTGGGTGACAGGTGGAATGGGCAGCCCTGAAAAGAGCTTGGCAAGATCTCACCCGAGAGGTGCTGATCCTCCCTGAACATCCTTCATACCTCTTGTAAACCTATTGATGTTAAATTCTAGTCTGTGTTTAATGCCAGCTGAAAATTATTGAATCCCTGATCCAAATAACCCTAAGCCATTTTAGTTTTCAACAAGGCATTTTCAAGCAAATACTATATGATCATTTATGTCTAGCCTTATGATTTGTATTCTATAGAATTTACTGTATGCTAAGGTCCTTCAAGAAATAGCAATATGTACTTCTTAGATGATTGTTGACTCCTCACTAAAAGATTGGAGGGCAATTCTTCATGAGTTGCATAGTGATTTTTGTAGTAAAAAAAAATTTGTTGCATCATCTTTTTTGGAAAATATATAATACATATATATGTAATATTATATGATATATATAATGTTATTAATATTGGAAAATAGATAAATTATCTTATGCTTACTCAACCTACTGATTGAGCTATGAGTTAAAATTTAAAACTTAGGTGGTTCTGTAACTCAGTAAAGAGAGTTGTGAATTCAAATTCCAATTTTGAGTATTACATGCTTTTTTGTGAAATCCTTTTTCTCCTCATTTTGGAAAATGGGAAATGTAGCATTTTAATTTAATATTAGTTAATAAGCAAGCTTTTATTAAGAGCATATTTTATCCCAGACACTGTACTAGGTGCTAGGAATATAAAGCAAAAATGATTTAAGTCTCTACCCTCAAGAAGCTTACATTCTCTTGCAGGAGACAAGTACATAACTGAGTATATAGACAAGGTAAGCCGAGGGAGGGAAAGGCTTTATCTCAAAATCCCTTTTCAGTATAACAAACCTTCAAATAACTGCAGAAAGCTGTCATGCTGAGAAATAACTCAGTAGTATTTATTTTTAAAGTTTTAAGAGATAATCCTCTTTCCTCTACTCCATCAAAAAAAAATAACTAATAAGTAATGGAAGAATTTGAGTGGTCTAAAAATATCTAGAGTATTGTTAGAGGAATTTCATTTACTGAAAAATATTTGAGCAGCTGGAGTTCATCTGGGACCTTGCATTGTGTGTGTGTTCTACTTCCAGCTAGAAGATGTCCATCATACAAAATCCCTACGAATAAAACCAAAATATTGCAGGATTGAAAGGGAGTTTCAAAATTCTCTAATCCTGAGGTTCAAGAACACACAAGGAGTTAATGGTGGGGCAGAAATCCCCCTCATTGACTCCTTTTTTCCACAATACTTCTTTCTTCTTTCACTTGATCTTCTTAATAACCCTTTGGAGGAGACATTTGTTTCCTTGGTCATCTCTGTGGTTGATCTAGATAGGAAAATTCACAAAATTCACAAAACTCCTTTCATGGAGGGCTACTGGCAACTCAGCTGTAGCTTAGTTTTCTGGGACCCTGGGATGTTAAATAACTTGATCATGGTCACATAGATAGCATGTGTCAGAAGCAGGACTTGAATCCAAGTCTTCCAACATGCTGTTCAGTCAGGATATCAGTTGTAAGAATGAGAGATTACTGTAGCATTTTGGCCATTCAATATGCTAATTTTCTTTACATAGTTGGGAAGTGTAAGCAGTCTCCTGAAATTCATGGATGGACTGGGTTTTTTTAAATTTATTTTTATGATAACTGTGAGAATCTCTCCTGAATACACTAGTATGAACACAGATGGGAAAATTTACTGGCAATGTAAGGCCAACTTTCCCCTCTTATTTAACTGAAGAAAGAATAAATAGTTTGGGTAGATTATTTGATTACAGATATGAGTCAGTCATAAGACTTAGGGTGGTGGACCCTTTGACATAATGTGGACCAATCTATACATTTTACAGTTGAGAAAAGTGAACTTCAAGGAAGTTAGATGACTATTCCAAGGTTTTACCAATAGTAGATCCAAGAGTCAGAATTCAAACCCAAGTCCTGTAATTCCAAATCTAGTTCTCTTTTGATTAAACGTGGAATTATTAGTGAGGAGTTATTCCTCACTAATAAATTTGGCTGTAGCTTTGCCATTTCTGAGTTCTTGAAATTAGTTAGAAAAAGCTCTTTGTAATATGTCTGAAATATCTAGAAAATCTTTGTTTTATTGAGTTATTTCTAACAAGGACATGGCAATGAATTCATGGCAATGAATGAATGAATATGCTATTGTAGGTTCCCTACTGGATTTGCCATCAAATTTGCATAGATCATACTTGCTATTTCACAAATACTTGAAAAGAAGTTTAAATGTTTAAAAAATGGAAGGTTCTATATAATATTTTAAAATAATTGGAGACTTTTGTTTCTGGGGTTTTTTGTGCATACATTTTTTTTCTTTATGGGGTACAGCAGTATTCCCCAAAATGCAGTTATAGGATTTAGAAGTAGAAGGCACCTTAGAGATCATTTTATTCAGCTATATCAGTTTAGGAATGAGGAAACTGAAGCCCTCAAATGTGGACATATCCATTTATACCTAATCTAGAGGATGGGGTACATCTCTTGAACCTGAGTAGTTGTTGGTCCTGGCACACCTGTTGAAGGTAAGTGATTAATCATCCTGGAGACGATTTGATTGACTCAAACTACTGCGGATTAGAACCACTCTTTTGTGCTGATTTTATAAAAAGGAGCAGACAGATCTGCAGAAATCCCTTGGATGTATAAAAGATAGAGCTAATATCAGAGACTGGAGAGTTGACTTCTGACCACCCCAAAGTCTTAAGTTCTAGAGATAACATGAAAGAGCTTCTTGACTCAAAGAGATGGCAACAACTAAGAGCAATGAAATCATACTTTGAAACTTTATTAATTTTCAGCAAGGTACAAATACCCAAATGCAGGAGATATCAGTCCTTTCAAGGAGTTATTAATTAGTATGTCCATACACTCCTGAGAAGATGTCATTAAAGTCCTAAACTATGACTTTTAATCTTTTATCCTAAGCAAGTTGATTACAATTCTATAGGTGGACGATTCTATCCTTTTTCCCTTTTTGAAAATAAGGATAACATCTGTCCATTTCCATTCTTGTGGAGGTTCCTCTGTTGTCCAAAGACTTCTCAAGGATTACAAACAGTGACTTAATTGTCACATCTGTAAGTTTTTTCAGTACCTCGGAAAACTAAACTCATTGAAGGCAGATCTGCTGTTTCTCCCCTTGTATAGCACAGATTTCAATTGTCTATTAATTGGAAAGAAAGGCAATGGAAAAATTGGCTCTGCACCCCAACCAAGTTAGATAACAAAGAAAACAACTACAATGCAGTAGTAATAGAGATGCCTAGTATCTCAGGGAAGACAAAATTGAAAATAAAAGACCTTGTAATAAAATCCGTGACCTCTACATGAATATGTATGATATCTATATTTTAAAAAGTATAGATCATAATCACAATTAACTAGAAAAGCTAACACAGAGAGTCAAACTTGGCTGAATTGAGATGGTGGTTTGTGTGTTCGTCCTTCATTGTCAAAGAAGACCATGCCATCAGAGAAATTATGCCATGACTTGCATTTGACTCTGTTTTGAGTGAGGGAGGGCTGTGCAGGTCACCAGCCTCACTTCTCCTCCAGTGTCATCTGAATCCAGTGACCAGATATTCATCAGGATGGCTGGAGATGACCCAGGATGAGGCAATTGGGGTTAAGTGACTTGCTCAAGGTCACACAGCTAGTGAGTGTCAAGTGTCTGAGGTGAGATTTGAACTCAGGTCCTCCTGACTCCTGCACTGGTGCTCTATCCACTGTACCACCTAGCTGCCTTGATGGTGGGTTAAGACATTTCAGGAATGTGACTCTGGAAGGTTATATCTCATTCAATAGAACCAGAATATTTTAAAAAGGCAAAGAGTCAAATAATATCATATATTAAAAAGATGTGAGGAAATCCAGTTACCAGGAGTTAGAGAAAAATTACGGAGAGCATCTGAGTGAAAATCAATGGAGAGGAAAACATAAGTGATATTGTCGTGGGAGTTTATTACAGATCCCTTGGACTGAAACGGGTGAGGAGTTTGGGGAACAGGTTATAATCATGGCACAGAGACGAGATGTGGGATTTCCATTCTCCAGACATCTGTTGAATCTCTCTGAAAAAAGTAGAGCAGCTAATGCATTCTTGACTTGCCTTAATAATAACTTCATCCTTCAAAAGGTGAAGCGGAGAGGAGAATTGCTATTCTGAACCAACACTGTTAATATAGAAATTGTAACTTTACGTAGGGCAGGAGAGGAGGAAGTTGCCATTATGTATTAAAATTTATGATTTGAAAAAGAGAGAAAAGGTAGTGTAGTATGACATATACTTTTGGGAGAGTGGATTTCAGAGAAAAGACAAGAAATATCCCACAGCCTAAAATTCTAGAGAGGATGCCAGCCCAGAAGGAATGGGAAATTCAAATACTAAATTCTAAAAGCACAAACAGAAACAATTTTAATGATGATAAAATGGGGAGGAGGGGCTATCTAAGTAGACCAATGTGGATGCAAAAGGAACCTAATGACCAACTTACATTAACAAAAAAAACACAAACGAAAACCAATGTACAGCAGGATTCCAGGAAAAGTAATGGAGAATGAATACAAATGTGACACAGTCTTAAAGAATGTCAAAAGCTTTAAAGTTTAGAATGAACTGAGGCTAGGAAAGAATGCTAAGCATGACAGAATTGTGATATGTGTGTGTGTGTGTATGTGTGTGTGTGTGTGTGTGTGTGTGCATTTTAAACTATATTGTGAAAAGTAGAATGAAGGAAACGATAGGATCCGAAAGGGAATAATGCTTTCTATTATCAAGAGATACTGAAGGAAGGCAGAAAGGCAGGTAGGAATGAAGAAAGGAAGGAAAGAAGAAGAAAAGGAAGAAAAGAAGGAAGGAAGGAAAAAACGTTTATTAATCGCTATGCGCTAACATTGTGCAAAAAACAAATAGGAAACAAGACAGCTCCTGCTGTCAAGGGGCTCATATTGAAAGTGGAAAGGGTAACACATAGAGAAATTTATCAGCAGAATGGATAGAGAGACCCAGTGGTCCTTCAGGTTCATCAACAGAACAGATGGCAATGCCTGGGGGTCTGTAGGGCATAATGATAGGACAGATAGAAAGGCCTACATACATAGAAGTCCAGAGAGCTGGAAAACTATAAGAAGGAAGAATTATTTAAGTCTCTTTTATGTTGCTTCTGTTTTCTTTGTCAAAGAAAAAGACATTTGGACTTAAAAAGGACAGAACAAAAATGATCAACTGGGAATGAAAATACAAGATAAATAAGGAGAGCACATAGCTATCCTTGAGTTGTTGAAGTCACTAAGTCAAGATGAATTCTATTCCAAGGTACTAAAAGAATCGGAAAATGTTATAATTGACCTGTCAGTGATCTTGGAAAGATTTCAGAAAACACGACATTTATCAAAAGACTGAAGAAGAACAAATGTCCCAGTTTTCAAGGAAGAAAAAGCGTATAGACTACATGCCATGCAGGTTATTGAGAATGACTTTGATTCAATTCAATTCAACATAACAACTAGTTATAAAATACCTACTGTGTTCAAAGCATTGTGGGAATACGAAGCAGGAAAAAAAAGTCCCTGTCCTCCAGGAGCTTATTTTCTGCTATTTCCTCTGCTAGGAGCTTCACACATCCCTACACTTTCTCAGCCTTGCCTCCTCTTCTGATCTGTCCTTTATTCTTTGTCTCTGTTCTCTGCCCCTCTCCCTACACCATGCCAATCTTCTTCTCTTGGCAAGCATCTTATAGGTCCCTGGAAGTTGTTTCATTTGACTCCCAAAGGCCCTCATTAATTTCCCAGTCTGGTTCCAGTCCTCCTATGCCTGTCTCAAACATGTGGCAAAATTCTAGAACATATAATTAGTGAGTGTCTAGAAAGAAATGATCACAAAGAGTCAGCATGTCTTCTTTCCTTCCTTCTTCCCTCCTTCTTCTTTCTCTCCCTTCCTCCCTCCCTCCCTCTTTATTTCCCTCTCTCCTTTCCTCCTTTTTCTCTTTTTCCTTTTTTCTCCCTTCTTCCCTTCCATCCCCCTCCTTCCTTCCTTCCTTCTTTTCTTCCTTCCTTCCTATTTACCTTCTTTCCTTCCTAACAGAGTTAATTGACTGATAAATCAGAAAATTACTATATATTACAAGTTTATCTAGTTTACAGGAATGCAGTTGAGACAATCTCATGCTATCTTTAAAAAGCAGATGGAAAGAAGTGTTCAAGATCAATAGTCTCCAAAATGGAACCATTGCATGATGCCAAGGGTGGGGAAGTAGGAATCAGAGGGAACCCTCCACTGTTCTGCCAATTTGGTGTTTGTCTCCAACGTAACTACACTACATTCTTTACCTATTGTCACTCAATACTCCCTAATGTATCACTCCCCTCCCTCATTGGCAGTTTTGCCAGCTTTTGGCCCCTCAGTGTTGTTATCACATAATTGCATCTAGACACCTATAGGAACTATAAAATTCCACATGCACATCCACTTCACTCTCCGCACACCTGGGTTTTCATTTTAATTTGTGACAGTGGCAGGATGTCCTTAGCAGGTGGTCTCTATGCAGGCATACATAGCTTACCTTTCTATCAAAGTCCGTCCCTCTTCCAAACTTTCCAATTATTTTCCATGATATCATTGTTCTTCAAATCACCCAGATTTACTTTATTGTCATCCTCAACTTTTCTCTTTCCCTTACCTCATGTAGTCAATCAATTGCCAAATCTTGTCATTTTTACCTCTGCCACATCTCTTGACACCATCTCGTTCTGTCTACTCACATAGCTACCACTCTAATTTGGGGCTCCATCTCCTCTTTCCTGGGCTACTGCATTAGTCTATTAATTGATCACCCTATCTCAAGTTTCTACCCGTTCCAATCCCTATACTATATAGCTGCCAGAGTGATTTGTCTAAAGGGTAGGTCTGACCATATCATTCTCCTACTCAATAAAATTCAGTGGCCCCCTGTTGACCAAGATCAATATACTTTCATCTTTATCTCACTTTTTGTTTCTATTTTTTGTGAAAAATTTTATAACAGCTACCACCCTGAGTGCGCTATATTTATTTGTATAGTAGTACATTCTATTAAAATCTTTAATTAAGTAAATGTACATATAGTGGTATGTGAGAGAAATGACTATTTCTCTCTTCTATTAATAATCACTTACTATTAGGGAGATTCAGAATTTTTTTCTTTGTTATTTCCTCGTTCAGAAATCAGTCCCTTGTATGTCCTTCAGCCAGTATCTGAAGGACATTGCTGATAATGAGATTGGCTTAACTTTCTCCTCAACCTTGTTCAGACCCCACTCAAGTGGGAAAGTCCATTGTGTTTTACTCAGGCTTGGACTGGGAATAGATCCTTTGTCTAGGTTGTCCAAGGCTGGAGATCCTCTCCCAGTAAGAGTGACATGATCAGTCATGCCCACAGCTTCTCATTAGAATAGGTCCACCTAGCATTCGAATACCCATTCTCTTCATTAATTGTTAAACAATCAGATTTGATTGCCATCTATTGGGAAAACCCACTCTTCCAAGGGTATATAAGTGTCAAGAAACCACCACAATCTATCTTTGTTTTAGGGGAGAGAGCCAAATGATCCTTTTATTAATTATTCACTAGCCAAAATTAATAAGATGATTAATTACCCAGAAATTATATCACTTGAACTTTTTATACATCCCATACATATTTGGTAAAAAGTTTTGCTGAATGGAATTCATGATTGAAAAATTGTGAAGACCATTTCCTGGCCTAGACAATAGTGTAGCTGGTGGATTCAGAATTGACTGACTGACAAATCAAAAAGTTCAATGTCATCAGCATTAATGGAGGTCTCCATCTCCAAAACTATCTCTTTCCTGCTACTTATATAGCTACCACCCTAAGTACTCTAGAGATGTCTAGAGATGACCCTGTGCTGATTAATATTTTAATCAATGCATTGGATTTAGTCACAAATCACAGGGTAATCGTATCTGTTGATGACACAAAGTTGGCAAGGATAGCAAATATAGCACATGACAGATGAGAATTCAAAAAGATATTGACTGTCCAGAACATTTTTGTTGTCTTTGTGTCTTACTTTTTATGACCCCAGTTGGGGTTTTCTTGTCAAAGATATCAGAGTGGTTTGCCATTTTGTTCTCTAGCTCATTTTACAGATGAGGAAACTGAGGCAAACAGGAATTAAGTAACTTGCCCAGGATGAAACAGCTAGTAAGTGTCTGAGGCTAGATTTTAACTCAGGATGAGTCTTCCTGACTCTGGCCAGGCCCAGTGCTTTACCCACTGTGCCAAGTAGCTACCCCCTCCTTGTTCTATTTCATGGATCTCCTTAAGAACATATATTATCTTGATCTACAAGACTATTCTCTTTTGTCTCATCTATTGTTTCTGAGCTAAGGTCATATTTCAGTTGCGCTTTAAATCTCACTAAAGTGATATCAAAGAGGTCAAATTTACCTCCTTGTGTTAAGATCTTTAGTTTACCTTGGTTTTTATCCATTCTCCATCCATTTGCTTTGGGACATACAGGCCATGAGTTTATTATAACTGCTTCTCTGGGATATCCTTTCTTCTGATATTCTTTCTATATGATTCTGTGTAAACTTACAGAGAAAGTTATGGACAGTTTTCTTCTTCCCCTTCTTTTTTCATTTTAAAGCCTTTTTGGTTAGATTCAGAAATCTTTCAGCAAATATTATTTTACTGAGTGCCTTTAGATTAACTCCATCCCTTGTCAGGAACCCATCATTCCTCTATCTTAAGCTATGGTCCAGAAATCTACATTCCTTTCTCACATACCATCTTCATGACTTCATTTCCCAAATCTGTCTTTCTTTTCTGAAGGCCTGGCAGCTAGGTGGTGCAGTGGGTAGAGCAGCAGTGCAGGAGTCAGGAGGACCTGAGTTCAAATCTCACCTCAGACGCTTGATACTCACTAGCTATGTGACCTTGGGCAAGTCACTTAACTCCAATTGCCTCATCCTGGGTCATCTCCAGTCATCCTGATGAATATTGGGTCACTGGATTCAGATGGCTCTGGAGAAGTGAGGCTGGTGACCTGCACAGTCCTCACTCAAAACAAAGTCAAGTGCAAGTCATGGCATTATTTCTCTGATGGCACGGTCTTCTTCGACAATGATGGACGAACACACGCATATTCAATCAACAGTAGAAATGAAATATTACAAAGACTCTCAGTTTCTTTACCAGGACTTCTCTGCAACATTTTCAGTGTTCTTTCTCATGGTCTCATTTATTTCTATGTATAGGATAAGGACAGAGACTGGACCTGTGATTACATTTGGGCCCTCCTGGCTTAGACTGAATGTCTATGGTAACTATTTCTCTTTAGAACAGCAACCCTGAGGGCCTTCCCCTCCCAGGTTCATTTTTTTTTCTTTTTCTTTTTGTTTTTCTAATTAAAGGAGCCATCCCTTGACTCACTTCTTAAGGGGCCTATTCACAGAATGGATATTTACATCACACTAAGTGAGTACCTGAAAAGGCCTCAGCCTAAAAAGGCCAAGTTCTCCCACTGCATCCTGGGTCATCTCCAGCCATCCTGATGAATATCTAGCCACTGGACACAGATGGCTCTGGAGGAGAAAGTGAGGCTGGTGACCTTGCACAGCCCTCCCTCCCTCAAAACAAAGTCAAGTACAAGTCATGTCATCATTTCCCTGTTTTCCTCTTTGAAAATGGACAAACACAACAATAGGGAATTTCTAGATACAGAAACTCAACCTACCAATGTGGCTTAGCTCCTTCACTGTAATTTCCAGTTTTAGAGAGTTGCCTAGATCACTGAGAGTTTAAGTGACTTGCCCAGGGTCCCACAGTCAAAATCTATCAATAGCAGTATTTGAAACCAGATCTTCATGATTGATTCTAAGCTTGACTCTCTAACAACTATTTAACACTTCCTTTCAACAGAAATGGTTATCGAACTCTGGGTTTGACATACTTCAGAAGGCTCTGTCATGTCCCAATTATATATCCTGGTAAGTTAGCGTATCTTTCAACCTTTCATGTCAGGCTGATGGTACTCCTAAGCAGGGTACCAATGAGACTGCTATCACAGTTTGTCTCCTTCACCTCCAGATATGGGTTAAAGAGAGCCCTCCAGCTTTTCAGATTCTTTCACCTCATTGTTTTCATTTTCAAAGACTTTCTAAGACACATTTTCTCTGATAAAATGGAGACTAATGAGGTATTCTTCTAGTCTTTTTTACCTTCTTTGTCAATTTCCATACAAGTAGCAGTTATTTAACACTGGTAAAAATTAAAACAAGGTGTGTTCTCTACAGGTCATTGGAAAAAAAATTTATTGGAACTAAGAAACTCAGCTTTCTTTCTCTTTCATGGCCAATTCTCATGGCTAAAGGCCAGGCCATACTGTTTGCTAAAGGAAGTAAGATGGTATGCTTGGTGGCTGGGGTCTCCTGAATGAAGCTTTATCTAGTGTAGTTTTCCCCTGACTTTTCCTGGGCTGGGCCTCTACTTGATGGTTTTCTACAGTGTGTTCCTTCTGTCATTAACAGATTCCTGACTCAACCGTAATGAAAACAGAACCTTCTCTCAGGTGATATCCAAGACTTGTCATGTAGGGGAGTCATGTTTTTAAAAAAATGTCATAGAAAAATTCAATTTCTAATCACTTCTTAGTTCTTTTACCCCCTCTTCTCTTCTTTCATCTCTGATAAAACTTGAGAAATTATCTGCCCTTTTCAGCTTTCCCCACTTTTTTCCCCCTCTCAATATTACTTGATCACCTGCTCAAGATCATTTGATCCAAAATTATCTGTTTTCTGCTAAAGTTTTTCTGCAAATTATAGCTGCTCTTAGATAGATTAGATAGATAGATAGAGAGATAGAGACTGGCAATCAATCAGACAGACTGACAGACATAAGATTTGTTAAGCATTTCCTTTGTACCAGGCACTATGCTAAGCTGATGATACAAACACAAGCAAGTAAGATAGTCCTTGTCTTTGAGGAACTTTTACCGTAACGGAACAAAGCAATACATAAAGGGGTACTGAAAAGTGAGGGGTGAGGGTGGAAAAAAGATGCCCCAGTAGGAGTATGGGACTCAGTTTCCTCATCTGTAAAATAAAGCATTTGGATTAGGTGACCTCTGTAGTATATTGTGCAATTCTAATTCTATGATCCATATAGAGTGTTACTATTAGCATAGATTGAATAAAAGGAATGATAATATGTAATAAAATGTCTATTTGTATCTGTGAATCCAAAGCTTTCCTAGTCAATAGTCATTAAACATTTATTAAGTGTCTACTATGGGCCAGGCATATATTAGGGGCAGCTAGGTGGTGTAGTGGATAGAGTGCTGGGCCAGAAGTCAGGAAGATTCACCTTCCTGAGTTAAAATCTGACCTCAGACACTTACTAGCTATGTGACCCTAACTATACCTAAGCCACTTAACTATTGTTTACCTATGTTTTCTCAACTGTAAAATGAGGAAGAAGAAAATGGCAAACCTCTCCTGTATTTTTGCCATGAAAACCTCAAATGAAGCCATGAAAAGTTAGACACAACTGAAAAATTATTGAATAACGTGTGCCAGACATTCTGCTAGGTAAAAAAGAGTTTCTGCCCTCAGAGAGCTTATAATCTAATGGGGAAAAGACAGTGAACAAAAGGAGACATGATGGAGAAGCCAAAGGATTTGAAAATGTATCAGCCAAGCCAAAGAAGTCCAAAATGAATATAGCCAAGTGGGAAGTGAGATGTCTGAGGAGATGCAGGAAGTTTTGAGATAGTACATACATTGCTTCAAAGGTAGGATTTCTAGATCTCTCCTCCTGTAAGCAGGTAAAGTAGTGCAGGAAATATACTAGTTCATTTTTCAAAATTTTTATTTTTTCAAGCAACAAAAAAAAATCAGCCTCTATCACTCTGACCTCTTTGTACCTCCATGCCCAAACCTGTCCCCTAGCACTGAGAAAGGAAGAATTGGAAACCTCTGTTACAAACAAATATAGTCAAGGAAAACAAATTCCTGCCTTGTCCCCCACCTAAAAAATAAAATCTCAATTTGCATTCCACATCTATCACCTCTCTGTTGGGACATATTAATCAATATCCAACTCATGATTCTAATAGGGCCACTTTTCAGGTAAAGACTAAAGAACTCTGGACTCAGATCTTGACTGCTTGGCACCGAGATGGAATCAGGCTCCAGAAGTCTCAGCAGAAGACAGAAGTTCCTCTGCCTGGTACTTTTTTCTTGATTGGTATCCTTTTGTTGGCAGGACTGAGGTCCCTTTTAGCTCTCAGTTTATGATCCAATGATGTTATTTGCTTCTTATCATTCATGAAGTTGTGGGAATGGACACAGCAATTGACTCTGGTAAGGAAGAACTTGACATATGCATGCAACTCTAGTGTCTTTAATACCTTCATATCTGCAGTCCCCAATTCTGGGTGCTGAAACTTAACTCACATATCCTTTGTCCCTCTAAGGCTAGTGATCTGGTCTCTGGGACCTCCTCCTTGCTTCCAGTCTCATCACTTCTGTTTTAATTCCTCTCTTTCCTCCCTCCCAAACCCTGCCTCCACTTCCCTTCATCCTCTAGAAGGCAATAGTGGTAACCACAATAGGGGGAAGTGGATGTGCTCCATGAACATGGTTCTCAGAGGGAGGAAAAGATTTCATCCATAGAAGTTAGTAAGTTAGTCTCTGAACCAGGACTAGAACTCAGGGCATCTGGCATATAGGACAATGTTCTTTTCATTCTACCATTCTATTTCCTTGATAGCTTTTCCCCCCACATTGTTAACTCTTAGGGAAGTTGCTAAGAAAGTTTTGGAAGTCCATTTAAAAACATTTTTTTTTTGGTTATTCAAAACATCACAAACACTAACACACATGAACACTACCATATACAATAGAGAAAATGAGGATTGCACAAGAAACCACAGATCTTGACTACATATGGCTTGCTTTCTTTAAAAAGTTTATCACAAATTCTGCATGTTCATGGCAATGTTATAGAACTTATCTGGGTCTCCTTCTAAACTTTTATTCTGAACTTTTTATTTGAGTATGTACACTTTTAAAAACTTCTTTAAGGACTCTCTTTATTTTTTATTTGTTTTTCAAGGTCACTAACAATAGTTCGTTGTCCTCCCAAAGCTACCAGCCACAAAAAACAATCTACTAATAAATAAGCATAATGAAGCGAAACAAATCCACATGACGACCATGTCTTAAAATGTCTGAAAACTACCTCCTGAACCCATCACTCCTTTATTAGGAGGTCGATAGTTTATAGAAGCCCATCTTTAATAAGTTTTTTTGTTGTTGTTACTAAGATTTTCCCAACCTAATGCAGGTAAAACATATATATTTTTTACTTTCATTATTTTTTTCTCCATTTTCTTTTGCAACATGGTTAATAGAGAAATATTTTGCATGACTGCATATATATAAATCTATATTAAACTGCTTGCCTTCTCAAGGAAGGGAGAAGGAAAAGAATATGGAGATAATTTTTTTTTAATGAATGTTAAAATTTTTTTGTTTACATGTAATTGAGGGAAAAAACCCTAAATAAGAAAAAAAAAAGCTGTCTCCATCCTAGATCCCTTTCTTCTGTGTGTATATATGAGTGTGTGTGTGTGTGTGTGTGTGTGTGTGTGTGTGTGTGTGTGTTTCTGTCTCTGTCCCTCTCTGTCTCTCTCATTTGTTTATTTTAGGATTGGGCATTCCAATCTCACTCAGTCTGGAAGTGCAGTAGCCACTCACTGATCCTACAAGTAATTGGCACAGGAGCATTGACCTAGGCTGTTTAATCCCTTCTCAGGCAGCTTTGTGCCCTCTAGATCCTGATGACTCATTTATGTTGGTGTGAGTCTTAGTCTGAAGATCCAATCAGTGTAGCTCTCCAAAACTGAAAACTCCCAAGCTCAGGTGACTCACCAGTCAAAGCTTCTCCAATAGCAAGGATGACAGGTATACAATAACAGCAGCTTGTTTTTCAAATTAAATTTTATTTTAAAGTTACCAAGCACTTTTTCTCTCTCACCTGGTCCCTCCTCCTTATTTCCTTCCCCACTGGAAAAAGAAAAAGAAAACAAAAACTTTTGTAACAAATAAATATAGTCAAAGAAAAACATTCTCATACTGGCCATGTCCAAAATTATGTGTCTATTTCTGTAAATTAACCCATTACCTTTCTTTCAGGAAGGAGGTAGGTACCATTCTTCCTTATTCTTCTCAAATCATGTTTGATCAATTGAATTGATTAGAGTTCCAAAGTTGTTCATTTTTACAGTGTTATTGTTGTACTACAAATGTGTTACTTAGTCCTGGTTATTTCACATGCATTTCACCCAATTGCACTCCTCTGGAAACATCATTCTCCCATGGGTACTGTCTTCTCCACTTTTCCCCTTTTCAGCTTCCTTTTGTGAGTCGTTTTTTGAATCTGCAAATGCTTAGCACAGTGCCTGGCATGTAGTAGATGTTTAGTAAATGTTTATCGACTGACTTTGCTCTGCCTCAGTCCATACACGTCTCCCCAAGTTTCTCTAAAACTATATCTTTCTTTGTTACTCATATTCGTATTCTATTCACATTCATATGCCATAATTTGTTCAGCCATTTCCCCTTAGTTTTCAGTTATATCACAAAAAGAGCCGTTATCAATGCGTTTGTACATATAGGATCATTTCCTCTTTCCTTATGCTTGTTAATATAAATTCAGAAGTATTGCTGGGTCAAAGGATACGCACAGGTTTGGGGACTAGTTCCAAAATCACTTTCCAGCATAACTGGAGCAATTTTCAACTCCACCAACAGTGAATCAGTTGTGTTTGTTTTTTCACAGTCCTTCCAATATTTTTCATTTTCCATTTTTGTCAGCTTTTCTGATCTTATGCATATGAAATGTAACTTCAGAGTTTCTTTAATTTCTGTTTCTCTGATTGCTGGTGCTTTGCAATATTGCTAAAAAAAAACAAGGCTATATACAGCTTTGATCAAGTCACTTAACCTTGTTTGCCTGAGTTTCCTCATCTGTAAAATGAGCTGGAGAAGGCAATGGCAAACCACTCCAGTATCTTTGCCAAGAAAACCCTAAATGGGACACAACAGAAACGACTCAACAACAACACAAATCATTTAGGTTTCTTGCCTTAAGAATTGTCTGTTCATAACCTTTGACTATTTATTAATAGAGAATGTCTCTTATCCCTGTGCTTTTTAATCAGTTCAAATGTATATATCTTGGATATAAGACCTTTATCAGAGAAACTTGGTGCAAAGATCTTCCCTCTTCTCTTTTAATTTCAGGTGCATTAGATTTGTTTGTTCAAAATCTTTTAAATTTTATTTCCCTCTATCCTATTCTCTTATACTTGCTTTCTTCTTTTTACTCCTTGGTCCCTCTTTACATAGAAGAAGATGGGTATGGAATAAGAATGTGCTCAGTACAAAACTTTGCCTGATTAAAGACAGCTCTTATTCTAGTGTTTTTCTTCTCTTCCCCCCTAGACTCTTCGCAACTTTTTACCCTTTTTTCCCTCTTTAAAAATCTCTCTTCATAATCCCCTAAATTTATCCTCCTTACTTATCACTTTCCTTTCTCCCTCTTTACTCCTATTTTTTATCTTCTGTGTGTTTGTGTGTGTGTGCTCAAGCACATGTACATGTTTTACCTTCCTTTGACCAGTTCAAGTGAAAGTATGGTTCAAGTAACACCTCAAACCCAACTCCTTCTTCATTTGTATAAATTTTTACTTGTGCTTCTTGATCATGTGAGATGATCTTCTTCCTTTCTTCCATTCACCCTTTCCATTCTTCTTTTAAGATCATAAAAACCAAAACAAAATATTCCCAGTCCTCCATCTTATTTGATATCCTCTATGATCTTTGTGTGACATATAAAAAGTTTGAGACATAGTTTCTGGAAAATTAATCATTTTATTAATCATACTAAGAAATAATTAATAAAAGGGGTCAGTGGCACTCTCAAATGCCAAAGACCCCTCATGGAACCCATTCAATACTTATATGCCCTTGGAAGAGTGGGTATTCCTGAGGATAGCAACCAAGTCTGGTTGGTTAACAATTAATGAAAAGAATGAATATTACAATGAAAAGAGGACCTATTCTAATGAGGGGATATGGGACATGACTCTGATGACTCTTGCTCCCATACCACTCCCACTCTCATCTAACCTAGACAGAAGGTCTATCTCTCTACCCAAGCCTAAGTAGAACACAATGAGTTTCCCCACTTGGATGGGGTCTGAACAAGATTGAAGAGAAAGTTAATCCAAATTCATTTTCAGCAATGTCCTTCAGATGCTAACTTGGGCTGGTAGAGAATGAGGAGCTAAGAAGGGGAAAAAATCATGGATCTCCCCAGTAATTGGTTATTTAATAATTATTTCCCTCACTTAATAATATTATGATTCTTAGAGTATACTTGCATCAACCTCTCTTTCCCCTGCCACTCCCCAGATGTCTGATTGGAATGCAAATCCTTCATCCTTATGAAGTCTTTCCCATATTGACTGTTTTATATTTCTCTTGACTCTCATGTTCATATTTCAAAGTTTTTATTGTTCTCTGATATTTCTGTCAGGAATGTTTGGAAGTCCTGTAAAGGTCCGTTTTTTTCCCTCTGTAAGATTATATACTCAGTTTTTCTGGATAAGCTCGTCTTGGTTGTAAGCCTCTATCTTTTTGCCTATTGGAATATTGTATTCCATGTTTTCTACTCTTTCAAGTAGTAGTTGCAAAATCTTGTGTGATCCTATCTATGGTTCTTCAATATTTAAAGTCTTTCTGGCTGCTTGCAGGAAATCTTTTTTTTTTAAATCTGAAAAGTCTGGATTTTGGTTATGATATTCATGGGAGTTTTCAATTTGGTCATTCAGGAGGTGACTAGTGGGTTCTATCTAGTTTGATTTTCCCTCTGGGTCTAAGTGATGATTTCTTGAAGTGTGGTATCCAGACTTTTTTTTTTTTGGTCATAGCTTTCAAGTAATCCATTGATTCCTAAGTTATCTCTTTTTGATATGTTTTCCAGGTTTGTTGTTTGTTTCCATATTTCTTGTTGTCTCATAGATTCATTAATTTCTGTTGTATCTTTTGCTCCAGGCAATTAATTCTCTTTCTATGTCTCTCTTCCATAGGTCTCCTATATTTTCCAGCTCTTTCCTCTAGCATTCTTATTTAATTTATAATATCATTTTCACTCAAAAAAAACTTGCATTATTTCTTCTAGGAATTCTAATTGATTTTGTGGGCAAATCTATGCTTCTCTATGAGGCTTTGTTTGTAGGCTATGATTAAGTGAAAACCAGTTGGAATAGTATGGTCGTAACCTCTCTCTCCCTTTTCCACCTCTATCTGGGATGGTACTGTTAGGGTTAAGTTCTTTACTTCCTTGCTCTGTATTTTCCCCTTTTATTGGGTGATTTAGAAAATACCTTGACATGATTGGTCTTATAGTTTACAGGCCAGTCCTCTGTCTTAGATAACATATGTGATTGAAACCTGAGGGACTCTGAGCCTTTAACTGGAGCTTCCCTCCTTCCCCATCTGATGACTACACTGAGGTCACATACCAAGACTGACCCTGCCCTCTTTCTCTTACGAGTAGCAGTAAAATTTGTTAAAGTGATATCTGTATGTTAAATGTATGGGATGATGAATTTCAGCTGGACACTTTTGTACTACATAGATATTTTTGAGTTATTTTTCTTTGGGGTTTATTTCTTGGGCAAACCTGGCATTATAACAGACCATATTGTGGTTTATTCATTCTTACAGAGATCTACTCTAGACAACCTGTGTTGCTGGCTGAGCTGAGAGCTTAGGGGGCTAAATCTGCAATTCCAAAGACCACCCCGTTGAACTGAGTCTAAGATTTGCTCTGAATGATCCTTTGCTTAGGGTTCTGACCACAAAGTCCATGCTAGAATCTCCTTGAGGATACCCCATACTGTTAACCTGGGATGGAGCAGGAGCTAAGTCTAAGATCTGTTCCTAGTGTCCCCATGCTGCTGGCTTACCTTGGAGATCTGGGCAGTGAATCCCTTCTTCCAGCCCTTCTAGGAGACTTCAGGCAACTGCCCTGTACCTGTCTCCCATTTTTAATATCTGATAGAAATGTGCCCCATCTTTAATATTTGATAGAATAGTTACTAGGAAAAAATGTTCCTGAACTAAATCTTTGATATTTAGTAAACTGGTTCATTCTCAAGAAACAAATAGGTGAAAGAAAAAAACTCATTTCCCATAATCAAAAAGGAAGATAATAGAGCTGTGTTGCTGTGGTCATGTCCTTAGTGCTGGTGGTCAGAAGGCTACCTTCTAGATTAGGAAACATGATTCCACAAATGCTGTTTTCATCCCTTTCTATTCTGAAGGACTTGGGCATTTTGAAACAATGGAAATGTAGCATATAAAATAATAATTTGTCAAGTATAAATTGAATTTCTATTCCCCAGAAACCTCTAATTAGATGGAAATTACTCTGTATGAAAACAGGGCTTTGTGATAAGAATACTCTAGACAGATTTTCCTTCACTTTACTTAATAAAGTGGATCTGTGATGTTTTCCTTCCAAGGACGTGAGCAACATTTAGATACTTTTATTTTTCCACAAGAGTTGCAAATGTGACTGAGTCAAGGTAAATGACAAAGCTAGGGAATAACAAGCCCTAAAGTGGCATTTAATTTCTCCTTAGTACATTTTACAGCTTTGTTGCCAATGCATTATCACTAAAGATAACTTTATGCTATGAAAGTAGAAATTCATCTTTTAGGGTATAATTATCTTAACACAACAATTCTGTGAGAAGCCAGACACTCTCCTTATTACTTATACACTTATTAGTATTGGGGGGACAGTAAAGTTGTATTCTTTCTTAGTGCCTCTGGCAACATTAGAGGAGTGCTTGGCTCCCAGCTATGCCATTTCTGTACTCCGAAAAGCACAGGAAATAACCCTTAGTAATGTGAATAACTCTCCTTAGTTGGTCCCTGGGGATCGGAAGAGATAATGGAGAGTGGGGTAATGGAAATTCTGTTGAATCTAGGCTTATGGGGATGTTGATGGGGCTGGAGGCCTATCAGCACTGAGGGAAGGAGTTTTGTAGGTCTGATATTGGCGGTGGAAACTAATTTACAAGATACAAGGGGAGGTATATTTTGACTACTGGGCACACTCCTGTGAGGTCAGAGGTTTGCAAAGTTGTAGTGCAAGAATGAGATCCAAAGTTCAGTACCTTGCTTGGATCTGTCTAAAATTGCATTAGTTATAGGGAGGCCCAAACAAGAGAGCTGTGGATAATCTCATGGAGTTATAGGATCCGCCTTTAACTGGGGCATTGCTGGCTGAATGTATTAGAAGATGTCAGGCACCATCTACTGGGAGGTGAGAAAATTGAAAGGACAGAATAGCAAAAGAGAACCAAGATCATAGGCTGAGTAAGGCAAAACTAACGATGCTATGCAAGGTATCAGAGGAGTAGGGTTAGAAAATGAATACAGACATTGTCCTGTAAACAAACTTGTTCATTCTTTGAGCTTTGTAGACCATGTGTTTGCAAGGGGAGTTAGTGACAACACATTGACGGTCTGTGGGAAACAAGTATACTAGTGTACTGTTGGTGGAGCTCTGAATTGGCCCATCTATTCTGGAAACCAGTTTGGAACTATACCCAGAATGCTTCCAAATTGTGTATACCTTTAGATCCAACTATACCACTACTAAGCCACTGCTCCCAAAGAAATTCGAGAAATTTAAAAAAAGACTAAATATAGAATCATTTATAGAAGTTCTTTTCATGATAGCCAAAAATTGGAAACTATTGGGAAATGGCCAAATAAATGGTGCTATATGAATGTAATGGAATATTATTGTGCTATAAGAAATGAGGAAATGGAAATTTTATTTTAAAATAACTTATTTTTAAAAATATCTCCATAATTGTCCCCAGAAAGCCATCCCATATAACAAATACTATCTTTAAAAACAAAATCCATAAAAATCAACAAAATTGATCAATACTATATTCATGAACCTCTCATATCGGCAAAGGTGGGGTGTTTTCTCATATCTTTTCTTTTGATGCATGTTGTCTTTTGTAATTTTATAATATTCACTTTTTTGTGGCTGTTCTTCATATCATCATGTATGTTGTTTTTTTAGCTCTATGTCAACTCATGTAGATCTTTCCATGCTTCTATATATAGTCATCCTATTTGTCATTCTTATATCATAATAATCTAGAAATGGACAATTTTAAAGGAAACTGGGGAGACCATTGTGAGTTGACGCAAAATAAAAATAAACAGGACAATTTAGACAGTCATAACATAATTAAGGAAAACAATTTGAAAGACTTTACAACTCTGATCAACAAATGATAAAGAATGAAGATAAAACAGGCCACTTGCCTTCTGAAAAATGATGATGACCTTAAATTGCAGACAGACATATCTTCAGACATGACCAATATGGGAATTTATTTTGCTGGATTATAGTGCTAGATGACACAGTGAACTTAGAGTCAGGAAGACTTGAGTTCAAATTGGACCTTAGACACTAGCTTTGTGACCCTGAAGAAGTCTCTTAACCTTTGCCAAACTCAGTTTTTCTCATCTGTAAAATGGGAATAGCAATTGCACCTACCTTGCAGGGTTGTCTTGAGAAACAAACAAAAAAAAAACACATGTGAGCACTTTACAAACCTTAAAGAGCATTATAAAAGATAGCTGCACTCTATACCAAGGGCTTCATTTTTTAGGAGTTGGAAAAGGACATTATTAATTTTTAAATGCTTGTTTATTAGAAAAAATTGAAATGAACTATTAAAAAAAAGCAACACTGAGCTGAGTGGTATCAGTTGCGTTCCCAAATTATCTATGTGGATGGAGGATGGATGGAGGCAGCAGGCCTGGAAAATCCAATGGAGCAAAAGGGTTCTTAACTTTTTTGTATCATGGATCCCTTCGGCAGTCTAGTAAAGTCCATGGGTTTTCTCACAATACTTTCTTTTAATGCATAAAAAAACCAGGATTACAAAAGAATTCAATTATATACAATTATATATACACATATATGTATGTATACATATATATTCATGTATATTATATATGTACATATATATGTGTGTGTATGTATGTGTGTATATATACATATGTGTGTGTGTGTGTATGTTCATGGACCCCAGGTTAGGAACCCCTGCCCTAAAATATATTTAGGGTCTTTGTGTTATGTGAGAGCCCTTGAAACAAGGGTTGGGTTGGCTGTGGTATAGTAGGAAAAACACTAAACTAGAGTCAGGAGCTCGAGGCTAATTTTGATACCACTAGTTGTGTGAGTCTCAGCCAATCACTTTCCTTCTTTAGAGAGAATTAGAAGATCACTTGGGTCTTTTCCAGGTCTATAATTCTAATTCTGTATGAGTCTCCATTTCAGTTTTTAAAAAAGTTAGTCTCACCCATCAAATTAGCCCACCACTTTTTAACTAACCTAACTTTTCATTATTTCTCTGGGTAGATTCTCTTTTCTTTTCTTTCTACTTTCCCACATTCTACTTAAACCTATTTTCAGTATCCACCTTTTTGCCAACCCTTTAGTAACTTCAAAACCCACCATCCAAGAAGACTGTTCTTTCTCTCTCACCTTCCCCACTGCTATTGCTTCACCAGTGAGAGAACTGAAGCTGATGTAAGCTCAGTGATTTGCCCAAGGTCTTATATGGTAAATCCCAGAAAATATTCTTATGGCAAATCTAAAATTCTTCCCACAGGTGTCCTAACTGGTTTCTCTACTTCCAGTTTCTCCCCATCCAATCTATCCTATACATTACTGGCAGAGTAACACAGCTCTGATTATATCACTACTCTGTTAGAGGTTCATCTTTGCTTAAAAATTAAATTAAAAAATTTCCTCCCTGGTCTATTCTCAAACCTACTTTTCTACATTTACTGTACAACTTCAGGTTATATATTTATCCAAACTGGACTGTGACTAGAAAGTTCCTAGAATTTTACTACATTTTTGTGCCTTTGCTTACATTCTCTTTCTGCAATGTGCATCCTCCCTTACTGTTTGTTGCAATCAAATTTATCCTTCATAGTTTATGCCACCTCCCTGAAGTCTTCTGCAATCTCTACAATAAGAACTGATTTCCCCTCACCTTTGAACTCCCCATATCACTTTGTAGTTTTCTTGTGCTCTTTTCACATTCTATCTTTTATAGAATCATGATACATGTCTCACATATGGCAGACAGTAAATGTTTAGTTACTGGCTTTTGCAAAAGTTTCCAGCTTTCTGTAAATTAAATTCCAACTTCTTAGCCGGGGCATTCAAGGCCCTCTATAACCTGGTCCCTATCTATGCTTTCAGCTTCCTTTTCCCAGCAACCATCTATTCTAGTTAAATTGATCTATTCATTACCTCTGAATGGTAGCAAGATTTAGGGCTGACACCCTGTCCCCGGCTACCCCATATGCAGCTTAGGTGGAGAGATCAACCCTCTGCTACTGGCTCATTTTCTTTTTCATTCTCTTCTCACATTCTAAAGTAATTGAGGGATATGGTTATTTCTTCATAAATTATTTAAAATTGCAATCAATTGGCTCTCAGCCCTACCCCAGTTCTTTAAATATAATTTATTAAACCCAAGAAACCACTTTTTACATAAGCTTTCACTTATTTTTTTTCTCTCTTAAAGCCTCTTATCTCCTAGGTTTAAATAAACATCAAGGTAACTGTTTTTGCAATATATTGATGGTATGACCAACAATAAAACAAATAATTATTTATAGCATCTCTTGAGACAGAGTGTAGTCACAGTCACCTCTAACCATCACCACTACTGTGAATCTCTCAGTTCTGGAAACAACATTAATGGTTTTAGGTTGCTTATTAAATTCTCTTCTCAATAATCATCTTTGGAATGTTTCTTGGTGAAAAAAGAATCCAGATAGTTTCCTGGGAGAAAAAGTTTCTTAGTGTTTTCTCTCTGTCCTTTCTGTATCTTTCTAGCCATTATAATTAAAACAGGTTCCAAAATGACAGTTAACCTGCTAGGACCTCAATATTCTATTCCCTCTTAAAGATAAAGGGTTGTCCACAGTGCTTACGTGAAAGGCTGATGATACCTATCTAGGGAATCCCAGAAGTCTTAAAACAGTTTTAAGCTTTTATAGCTATTTAAGCTATTAAACTGCAATAATACTTTTGGGACACTATACATACACACATATACACACATAGCACACACATATGCATGCATGTACACATAGATCATATATGTGTGTGCACATGTATATTCACATACATATGCCATTACATTTATATATGATGTTTGATTCAGTCATCCCCTAGTCATTGAGGACATGGCATGTTTCTAGCCTCTAGTTATCATCAGCAATGTTACTGTGGTTATTTTATTGATTTAAGTCTTTTTTTTTTAAAATAAATTTATTTACCTTTTTACATTCATTTTCACAAGATATTGGGTTCCAAAATTTTCTCCCCATTTGTCCCTTCCCCCCTCCCCAATACACTGGACATTCTAATTACCCATATCACCAATCTGCCCTCTCTTCTATCATCCCTCCCTTCCCTTACCCCATCTTCTCTTTTGTCCTGTAGGGCCAGATAATTTTCTATTCCCCATTACCTGTATTTCTTATTTCCTAGTAGCAAGAACAATACTCAACAGATGATCCTAAAACTTT
>CM053774.1:49519572-49572807 GCA_028658325.1 Potorous gilbertii | reverse complement strand
TGGAAAATAGAGGACAAGCTTGTCCTCTATTTTCCATATGTTATAACAAATGTGGTTGTTTCCCCAAGCATTTTTTGATTACAGATGACTTCAAACCATCTTTAGAAAAACCTATTTTATTGAAAATTTTAAAATTGTAAAAACGTCAATCAAACTTGTGAAAGGTGGAATACTATAGTAAATCTTAAATGTAATTTGCCTTCCATACCTTTTCTTGAGGGAAAATAGTATTTTCATTGTGAATGAAGAGGTGCTTTGGAGGGCAAACACTATTTAAAAAAAAAAGTAGCAAGCTAACAGATTGCTGAGTTGATAGATATTAACATTATCCTTGTTACACAAGCAGTTTCTATTTTTTTTTTTTACATTGTGTTTGTATGTAGGGTACTAAGTGTGTAGATATGGAATTACAGAACCTGTCATCACCACTACCCTTAGATTTACATGGACCACATAGGTATTTGTTGCTATATGTAATAGATGAGTGTACCAACAACTGTGTATATAGAATTTTTGTCAAATAGAACCAATTATTCCTATTAGGGGAACTGATTAAGAGGAGCTCTGTAATAATAGTTGACAGTTACATAGCTACATGTATTATTTCGTTTGATTCTTATGACAGTTCTGTCAGGAAGTATAAATATTTATACTGTTTTATTGATGAGGTAACTAAAGTTCAACGTTGCATTACTAACAAGAGTTGGATGGATTCCGGGCTTGGGAACTGGGTTTGAAGACAAGATGATTTTTTTCAGATCACATCTTTGCTACTTAGTATAACTTCAAATAAGCCCTCTTTTCAATCACTTAAAAAAGAAAGTTGGATCACATGGCCTCTAAGGTCCAACACAGCTGCCTCCCTCCTGTAACAAATTATTTGGTAATGGAAATGTTCACCCTCTAATTTATCCAGTTGTGCAGTTTGGTTTTAAATATCCTGTTTTCCTAAAACAGGGTATATCTATGTTTGCCTGAAGCCGAATGTTTTGTAGCTTTCATTGAAATTGACTAGAAAATGTCTTTAGAAATGAATCTTACTCTAAATGAGCTCTGAAGTACCTGAACACTGATATTTTAAAAACCTCTTTGGCATATGAACTAAGGCAGCCAAATTATTTCATATGCATATGCTTTATGAAAATACAATTATTTTACGGCATTCGTAGGTGTAAGGTACTAAGTCATATAGGTAGCATAAGATACAGTTAAATCAGAGAGCAGGATAGAGGTGTGCAGCACCCCCCATACCCAAAATAGGGTCATCGAATAGTAGGTATCAGAACAAAGCTTATGATAGTGAAGAAATTTTATACTATAGTACTTTAAAATTTAAAACTTTTCCAGGTGTCTTATAAATGCTTAGGTCTATAAGCATTTTCTTATTAACTTATTTATAATCAGAAATTTTAATATAGATGGGACAGTGGTAATGATTTATAATTCAGCAAACAGCTCAGTAGCTTCTTTCACGTAGTCTTAGAAATAAATAGCCTTGTTATAACAATCTCTTTATAGCAGGATTTTATAGTGAAGCCAGTTGGGGGGTGAGGAAGGCTGATATTTAAGAAATTAAATCTCCATATAGATGGATACTAGAGAAGAGGTTCCTATGAGGATGCATTATGTTGAACCAGCCTATGTCCTCTAAAAAAAAAAAAAGTTTTTTTTCTGGATCAAGGGTACTTTTACGTATTTGTTTCATATATTTTCTTTAGCAGTCTTGTAAAGCCTTTGGATTTTCCAGAATATTTTTAAATCCATAAAACAATTATAAAGGAAGCCAGTTATATTGAACATTATAAATTAAAAAAAAACATTCACAGATCCTATGTTCGTCTCTCTCCTAGATGGCCTTTTCTGACCAATAATATTTGGGATCATATACTTCATAGGAATATCTCTGAACGGTTGCTCTGGGAGTTGCAAATGAGATAAAACTCATGACCTTGGCACCATTCATTTTGTGTTTTCACTAACTTCTTCCCTAATTAAGTTTAAAACAGTTAAAAGTCATTTTCAAAAGAGAATCTTTTAGGAACTTTAACAAACTGCCTTTGAAAACTGTGTGTGGAATATATTGTGATGAGACAATTCAGTTTCACTTATTTAGAGCCGAAAGGTACCTCAAGAATCATCTACTCTAATCCATACCTTTTATAAATGATGAAAATGAGGCCTGTAGACGATAAATGCCTAAATCGGTGTTTCAGGTAGATAAGCCAGTATTCAAACCTTGGACTCCATAGATACAGTACTTTTTCTAATGTATCATGCTACTTCTATTGATCTGATTTCGCTATTATAATAAAAGGACCTTCCACTCACACCCCATGTTTCTCTTTCTAGCTTTTGATTCTACTTCTGCTTTGAATGAACGAAAAAAGCAAATCATAAAGTGCTTATTATGTGCAAAACACTGTGCTAAGTGCTGTAGAGACAAACATAATAGTAAGACAGCCCCCTGGGTCAAGGAGCTCACACTCTAATTGGGGAGACAAACATTTGTGGAAGATTTTAGTTGCAAGTCAGGTAGAAAGGCCCCATGGTATTTAGGATACAGCTGCAAATTGGATAGTAGTGCCTCTTGGTAAATGTCATTTCCATTGATAAAATTCTGCCTTTTTTTGATGTTGAATCATTTGACAGTGCCAATGATTTTTGGTGGCTAGAACTTCATATTCTGGGTTTTTAGTAGCTACGACTGTAGCACCTGTGGGAGCCGGTGCTGGGCTGCATCTCCGCATGAGTTGTTGTGCAGTGGGCTGGAAGCATTTGTGTTTCCAAGACTCTTGGGTTCTGGGTCTTGGGCTGTCTGCATCAAAGGTCTGAGCAAAGATAACGATCAAAGTGTAGGACTGGTTTGACTTGTGTGATACATGCTACCTCTCTCTGGTTGCTTTCCTGCTTCAGCTAGGCTGGCTTGCCTGCCCTAGGGAGGGGCAGATGATGGGAAACTGGTCTATTTTCCACAGGAGTTGCTTACCAGGATGATGCTTGTGAGGACCAGTTATTTCAAAAGATCTTCTTGAGAACAGAAAATGGGTTTTCTTTTGTCATTTTATTCTATGTATCTCTATGCTTAGCACAGTGTCTAGCATGAAACAGTGCTTAAAAAATGCTTGTTGATCTGTACTTATCTGCCTGTTTGGGTGATTTTCCTCTGTGGTTAGAAGGGCTAGCCTGGAATCAGACTTGGTGATTGGAGGGCATCGCTCTTCCTGAGGCTGTTAGGTTTAGGGTACTAGGAACAGAAGGTACTGTGAGTCTGAAGGCAAAGTGTGGCAGTGGTTTGTCTTGCCTGGTACATGCTGTGTTCCTTCCCCAGGGTGCCTTCCTGCTTCAAGCTAGTTATCTCATTTTATCTGAGAAATAACTTTTTCCCCATCCATTTTGCAGATGGGAAAATTGAGGCACAAAGTTTAAGTGGTAGGCTAGACCTCACTTATCCAGATTTAAAACTCAGTGTTCCTTATTGTCCACTATGCTGGCTTCGAGCCAGGGTGCTGGGTTTTGCATTTGTTCTGTTTTGTGGTTTCTGGGTGGAACTTCAATGAGGATAAATTTGATTGCATGGATTATTTTAGTACATTAAAAGTCATTTAAAATTCAATGTAGATGTTAAATGAAACTTGACAAAACAAATGTTATGTTTTAACTGTGAAACAAGTTCCTTATCATTTTATGAGTTGTATACATCATCCTTGCCAGGTTCTGTGCATAGGAGTCCAAAAATATATCAGGAATAATCCTTATACCTTGCCCTTTAGGGCAAATTGGACCTTCAGGAATTTACAGCCTAGTTTTATAGGATTTAAGCATAAAAGTAATAATGTAAAGTTTAACTTTGTATAATTTCCTACCCCTTTCCTCATCTTTATGATCTTCCAACTCTAAACTTAGAGTGATTCCATAAATATTTTGTTTGTATAATAGACAAAGGGCAGCCTAGGGTAGTTTATAGTGATCTGCCTCAAAGCCAGGAAGACTTGGCTTCAGATCTCACCTCTGATACATTCTGGCTCTGTGATCCAGGGCAAGTCACTTGACCTCCCAGTGCTGTAGACAACTTTCATAGAATTTGGAAGTTTCAGAGTAGCTGTTCCCTTGCATTGGTAGATAGGGTTACTTTACCTTGGAGTGCACTGCTTCCACAGGTCAGAATAGTAGAACATCAGAATTGTCACATATCCCACAGGATTTGTTTTCTGGGATATTCGGACAATTGGGGAGAAAATATAGCTGTCTTTTTAGATTATAATATGGTATGCTCCCCATGTTCTCCTCCTTCAAGTAAAAGAGGAAATTTTTGAGGTTATTTAGCAGAAAGGCATATACCTTAGAACACACACAAAAGGGTTCACTTGAAAGTCGTTATCGGTGAAAGGGAGGTAAAAGGGGTAAGGTGTTAAGAGTGAGAATCCAAAGCAGGATACCAAGTCAAGGGTGTCAGTGAGTGGTAAGCCTAAGGCTATCTAGAAACGGGAGTCAAGTGGTTATGCTTTCAAGCCCTAGGTTTAAAACCAAAAGGTCAATCTGAGGGGCAGAGGCTGGCATAAAGCTTTGGAAAGTTAAATTTTGGTGGGGGAGAGGAGAAGGTGGCAAGGTATAGTGGAATAGTGACAAACCAAATCTGAGCCATTTGTAAATTTGTTGTTGAACATCAGAGTTAGTATTTGGCATTGAGATGCTGGAAATTTTATGCAGATTTTTTATGTGTTAATGAATTGTTTCAATTTTACTCTCAAACACGCCCTTACAGGGAGACTTTACTGAAGAATTAAGTACGCAAATAGCCAGTGGATATAGAATTTGGCTACTATATTAGAAATATTAAATGTCTTTTAAGCTAGTCTATCAAATTGGCATATAACTCCCCAATTTTTTTGATAATGCTTCCCAAATTAATTAGTTTATAAAATGACTACTGCATTGAATCCAGTATATGCTAAGTGAGTTTATGTTCTTCAACAACTTCTTTTTTCTTTGCAGCCCAAATTATATAGATCTGTGATGGAAGATGTCCTCAATGATGTCAGAGAAGTTTTTCTGGATGATGGAGTAGATGAACAAGTCCTTATGGAATTAAAAACAGTGAGTTGGAGTTGTCGGTTCAAAAATATTTATAATCATACCACTGCTTGCCAAACATGTTAGACAAATTTTTAAATGTGATACTCATTATAATTGTTAAAGTCCTAGTCTCTCCAAATATGCCTTTGAAAAAATGCTTTAATTTTATGAAGGTTAAATTGATACTAATATATGTTAAAATGTTATAGTTTGAATAATATCACACAAATTTTGTGCAGAGATTTTCTGTTTTTTGAACTTACCTTCTTTCTAAGTTTTTATAGGTATTTTTATGTCTTTGTTCAATTTAATAACTCTAAAATGAAGATTGTGATTATGCCTAAGTCGTTTTCTTAGGTTTGGACAAGTAATATTGGATATTTTTATTCAGCATTTATATATTCCTGCTAGTTGATAGTGATATGATAACAAATACAATTTTTTTTGCAGTATTATTTATAATTCAAGTGTACTTTAGTACTTAACTAACTGGTGAATGATGTTCTGGTTTATGATATGAATATTGTATGAATATATGATATATTCTCTATAACAATCTTTATCTTGATTTGTAGTAATTCAGTTCAGTAAACAAATTTATTCCGTGTCTATTATGTTCAGTGCACATAGTATTACTAGGTATCTTTGGAAGTACAAAAATAATTGACATGTTCTAGTCTTTTATGCAGCAAGTGAGGAAGAGGGGCCATAATTATGTTTTTTCCCACAAGATGAATCTTTTTATGGGGCAGTAAAGCTTGTCTTAGTCAACAAGCATTTAAGTGCCCACCATGTGCTAGGAAGTGCTGGGGGTATAAAGAATGAAACAATTCCTACTCTAAAGGAACTTGTGTTCTATCAAATGAGATGATAGTGAAGTGCTTAGCATAGGGTCTGGCACAGAGTAAGCACTATATAAATGCTAGTTATTACTATAAAGAAAGTCAATATATATGCTTGTAAGTATAGATAAAGTAAATAGAGAATGAATACAAATAAGTACAATATTGTTAGAGAGGTTACTAGCTATTGAAGCAGTCCGAAAAGACTTCACGTGGAAGGTGGAGCGCAAGCTGCATCTTGAAAGGAGAGGGATTCTGTGAGGTGGGTGTGAGAAAGGAATGCATTCCCGAGATGTGACTGGCCAGCGCAAAGGCACAGAGAAAGAAGATGGAGTACTTAACGTGACTGAGGGCAGGGAGGCCAACTTACCAGGATCACAGAGTGTGGGAAGAAGAATAGAAAGTTTTAAAAGCCAAACAAAGGAATTAATATTTTATTCGACAAGCAATAAGGGAGTTAATTGAGGAGAAAGCTATAGGCAGATTCACCTTTAAGGAAAATGACTTTGGTCTCTCTGTGGAAGTTGAACTGGAGTCCATGGTTTTAAGATTAGGAGGATTTTACCCTAAGCTAGGGCTAGACATATAAGATTGAATGAGAATGATATAGTAGAAATGGCAAGATTTGGCAGTTGAACATGTGACGTGAGGAAGTTGACAATGTCAAGGTTACAGACTTGGGAGTTTGGGAGAATGGTGGTGCCTTTGACAGAAATGGGAAAGTTTGGAAGACTGAGTTTTGATTTGTAGGTGTTGAATTTATGTTATATAGTATGGTACTTGTGGGTAGCTTTCTCTATAAGGGTTCATGTGTTCACAAGGCTTTTCATTAAGGAGCTCTAATCATTTGAACCTTCGGTCTGTTAGGGGAAATTATAGTATGTCAGCTTCCGGCCTACTTTGGCTTCAGAGTTAGTCAGGCTTGCATATGAAGAGAGCAGAAAAGGCTGCTAAAAGAACTTACTCTTGAGTATGTATTTGCCTGTTTGTCTTTTCTCTGCCCATGCATTGACTTAGACAAGCAGGAAAAATTGAGAGTTTAAAGCAGTGAATAGATTCTAGCTTTCTCACTCAAGTAGACAGTCACCTCAGCAAATTCTAAGCTCTTTGAACTTATTTGTACCTTCTGAGAATACAGGTACAAGCAGGAAGAAACGGTCCCTACCCTCAAGTAACTTACTTACTTTCTAATGGGGGAACACTATACAGGAAAGTGGAAAGCAGGAGAAGGCAGGGGTGAGGAGGGAAAGGGAAGAGAAGAGGTGAGGGTGTCCAACTCTAGGGTATTGTAGAAAGGTTCGGTAGAGTCTGGAGTGTAGCCTGAATAGGAGTGAAAACACAGCTGATCTGGGCTTCCTCCTTGAAATGGAGGCTCAAAGAGAAACCAGCCAGTCAGAGGAAAAGACTGCAGGATTTGGAACGTTTCCAGTGTGTGAAGTTCAGGGGTGGAGTGAGTTTCCAAAATGAAGAGGTTTCTGGGGCAAGAGAATGGAGAGGAATGAAGACATGGTTGACCTGGGTACCCTCCTTAAAATGGAAGTTTGGAGAGGAACTAGCCTCTCAGAGGGAGTTAAGGAATTTAAGGACATTAGTTCTTGAATCCTAGAAGAAGTTTGAAAAGAGAGAGAGCTCACTCCCTGGAGCTAAGATTCTGTCACATCTGGAGATGGCAGGGCTTAGAAACAAGACAGAGAGTAAAACTGGAGAGAATTCCTACTGGTCCTAGTGCAAGGATTCTTAACAAGCCTAAAAGTAACTTAGCCAAAATTCAGCTTAACCAGAAACTGGAGGCAGCAGAGATTATACCAAGCAGAGCAGCAGTCCCATTGAGCCCAGCAGAGCAATGATCCAGTGAGGAGCCGCATAGGAGGACAAATAGGTGCTTTCCTTCCCATGTGCTTCCCCTGTGAGGACCTTATCTTGTGAGATCCCTGTACTTGTTTAGTCCTTAATGGTGTGTTACGTTTTCAGTAATCCGCTTCCTAAGTTTATGGTGGACAGCAAATGCTTTTTACTGTACTGTTAAATTAGTTACTTTTACTGGAATAATTTTATCCTCTGCCTGATTATTTATTGAAAGATAAATATATGAGTGGGGGTATTCTGTACTGTATGTAGTTTTAAAAGTCCCAGACCTGACCTGTCAGTATAAGTTGAGGCTAAACTTGGTAAAGTCTTTAGGTATGTAAGGTGCTGAGTAGACTGATGAGAGTGAAAACAATGGCAAATGCTCAATACTTAGTGACCTGGATAAAAATAGAATGGGCTTATTTGAGATTCTTTAACTATTAGCCCTATTGTGGCAGGAGGGTTAATTCTTTCACATCTTTTAGCTACATTTTTTAGATAAAGCTTTTTAGACTTGAGTTTTTCCAAGTTACTTAATATTCACTTCCCATAACCTAATTCTCTTCACAACCTTCTGCTACATCTTTTTGTGAAGCCAAGGAATTACTTACTCCTCAGTTGGATTAAGGAATTTCTCATATAGAATGAGAATTCATGTTTTAGACTAGTGATACTCCAACTGTTGCTCTCCAATCAAATTAACAATCAGTAAGCTTTTAAGTGCCTGTTATATGTAGGTGCTATATCTCCAGTCTCTGAGGATGTAGATATAAGTGAATCCCATTTAAGAAACACAACTATCTAGCTTCCTTTAGTCTAAAGCAGTAGCACTTGAAGTTATCTTCAAAACTGCTATTAGTAATACTCCTGTAGATGTTCTTGAGTACCTAGTTCTCTAATAAAGAAATTAGAGGTATTAAAAAGCTACAGTGGTATTTAAACTGTACGTATATTTGCATATGAACATGTTTCATTCTATAGGATGTAAATTCCTTGAGGGAATTATTTCATTTAAGGTTATATTTTTAGAGACAGTGGGTCGGCTATCCATGGCTCCTTGTGTAGGACAGAACTATGATTTGATAGCCATAGATATCAGTAAAGCCTGGGGTTATCGTATGATAGCTCTCATAAATATTTCCTTTCTCCCAGAACCAGTATCCAATATAGAGAGACCTCATTTGGATACCTTCCTTAGTCATCCTCTGCTTAGTTTTTGCTTTTTTCCATCTAATGTCTCACTCCACTCCTTACATCTCTTGATTTCACTTGTTCTAGACCTCATCCCTTGTGGGCCAGCCTCTCTCTGTCTTTTAATATAACAATTAGCTAATCACATAAGCCCATTCTGTCTTCCTGTTCCTGGATCACAAATGTGCATTATTATAAGGCCCTTCTGGAAATAAGTAATTATTTTGTATTTCTAGTTTAATGCTAGTAGCATTATTTAAATGATGAAAACTTATAAACCAGTGAAGATGAAGTTGATATAATTTATCTAGAATTAGTCATATACATACACTTTAATGAAAAATGTATTCCTTCAAAAAGTGTGTGAGAACAACCAGGCAGTCCATAAAGGCCTTATTTAGATTCCTTGTCATAACAAAGAGTGGACTCTGGGCTTTTGAATGCTATTCAGAGTACAGTTAGTCAGAAGTTCTGTTGAAGTTGGGAGGGCTTTGAATATGGACCTCATGATAGTCTTTCTCTGAGGTTGTCTTTGTCCAGAGAAATGATGACATGGCTTACAGTTGACTTTGATTTGAGTGAAGGAAGGCTGTGCAAGGTCACCAGCCTCACTTTTCTCCTCCAGAGCCATCTGGATGTAGTGACCATTTGGTCATTCATCAGGGTAACTGGAGATGGCCCAGCATGCAATGGGAGACCCTTGCCATTTTAGACTAAGGCCTTTTCAGGTACTCATTCAGTGAATAGGCCTTGCCTCTTTAAGAAGTGAGTCAAGGGATGACCCCTTTAATTTAAAAAAATCAAACTGGGAGAGGAAGACCCCTCAGGATTGCTGTTCTAAAGAGAAACACTTAACCATTGACACTCACTCTAAATTCACTCAAAGCCAGGAGGACCCAAAATACAGCCATTAATTGGAGCTTGGGCAAGGACCAATTGTGGTCCTACCTATGAGCTTCAGAGGGGACTGGATTTAAGGTTTTGAGGAAGGAAGGAACCAACTGAATTAGCTAATTATGCAAAGGATTTTTTCCACAGAAAAGATAAAATTACACAGTCTGTCTGTACAGCTCTATTCCTTTTCTGTAGCAAAAGGGATAGTATCAAAGAAAAGGGGACAGGCAATTGAGAATTGTACAGTTCTTAAATTGTCTACAAACATTATTACACTTTTGCTATACTCAGTGTCAGTTTTTTGTCCCAGTGAGGAGTGTGTTGTGTTGATACACTATTGGAAGAACCGAACTACAGTGATACTGGTTTTATTGCTACGAAGCCATAACATAAATACTTTATATTGTTTAAATAGAAAGACAACTCACAGGCTATCCTCGGAGGTGAACAAAAGATTTTGCAGAATTTAGTTAGTCCTATTCCTGAAGGCAATAATAAGTGTTACATCACTGTATGCTTCTTCATCTTGCCCAGCATTTCTTGTGTGAGTAAGCAAACAGACCATCCTGAGGATAAATAGCAGCTTGTATTTCCACTTTGCACAACAGATGAGTAAGTAGAGAAGGTCTAGGAAGAACTCATATTTACCATGATTCCGGTTCAGAGGTAGATGTTGTATTTGGATGTGGTGAGTATAAATTACAATTTTAAATAATTGATTCCTGATAATGGAAGCCATTTCCAAAACAGCTGCCCACATAGGCTAATCATGAATAACATTTTTTTTAAAAAAAGAATAAATATCAAAAACAATATATCGCATACGACTACAGCAGTTTGATCTCTTTAAAAAAGATGTGGACTTCGCAATATGGAAAATTACCGAAAGAAAAGATACTGACCTCCCAGTTTGTTTTAAGTTTGTATTATCATGTAAATGGTATTGAAACAACATCATAAGCAGTTCTCTTTTTCTACTTTATGATGCATATGGAAATACCTATTTTATTTAATGTTAGTACAGAATATGAACTTTTTGTAAAAGGAAGATTGACAATAGACAACAGGAAAGAGAACTACTTAAAATGTTTCTTTATCAAAGAAATAATAAAGCTGGTAAAGGTAGAACAAACAGGTTTGATAGGGAATTGAATCCTCAGATTTTCTTTTCACTTCATTGCTAGCTACTTTGAATATGTTCTAATTATACAAAGTAGTTGTCCCAGCAAATAGACCATAACATCATAGAAATAGTCTCATTAAGCAAATACCTGATCTTCTTGACCTATAGTCAGAAGGCAATTGTCCAAAATTGGAGACAGTGGATGACTGAATAGTAGTATTACTTTATTAAACAATGCAAAGCTGATTGAGGGTTAAAAACTGATGTGTACTATCAGTAAACATTTATTAAGTGCCTACTGTATGTGAAGCACTGTGTACAGATCTTGTCGTGAGATCCAGTCAGCTAAGTTAGATCATTCTGAGAACATTTGTAGGTGAAACTAGAGGAATGATAAGAAATTAACATGAAACGAAATAGCTGCTTTCTTATTTGTAATTCTTCATTTCTGTTAGTAGTGGAATATATTTAGAATTTAATTACCTTAATAGCCAATGTATTTAGCCAGGTCTCCTCCATCCTGTAAATTATTGCTTTTCCTTTTTTTTTCCAGCCAGAGGTTTATATTTATACATTTTAAATTTTATCATTTTAATTTTAGCCCATCATCCTAGTGTGATATTTTGGATCTCGTTGTTTTCATCTGTCCTGTTAGCTATACCTTCTAATGTTGTCATTTGTGCTTTCGATGAAACTGCCATTAAAAGTTTCGTCAAAGTGATATGGGGCATAAGATAAACCTAAGTGACTTGCAATAAACAAGTTCTTTCAGGTTGACACCAGTGACTCCATAATCTTTTGGAACAGTTTAGCTAGCCACCAGTCTACTGTACTGTTTTTATTCATTCCACATTTATCCATCTTATTCACAAGGAAATCATGTGAAATAATGTCAAATGTTTTGCTGCTTATTTATGTGAAGATTGTAACATTTCCCTGTCTGGCAGCCAAGCAAAAAAGAAATGAAATTCATTTGCTTCTTGGAAAACCAATATTAGCTCTAAATTTTCAGCACTTTGTTTTGTAAATTTTCACTTATCATCTGTTAACAAAATTTTTGCCAGGCACTGAAGTCTTAACTCATTGTTTTGTAGTTTTCAGAATTCACTTAAGAATTGGGACAATATTTATCCATTTCTAGACCTTAAGCACCTCAGTTACCATAATACCAGAAAAGATTGACCTAGGTTCCAATATTTTTTAATCTATAATTTCTCTGGAATGTAGTTTGTCCATATTAGGGAAATTGAAAATATTCAAAATTATCAGGTAAGATGGTAAAAAGAGAAAACCTGAAGCTTTAGTTTTAATATTGTTTCCCTCAGTAGTGTAGAAAGAAGCATAAATGTTAAGTAGTTCTCTTTCTTTTTGTGGAATTTATCCTGGACTTGTTCTTACACTAAATAAAATGGGTATTTCCAGTGCAAAGTAGGACAGAAAAAAGGGAATTGTGCATGAAATTGATATTTCTGTTCTCAGTTTGCTTTCCTAAGTACGTTAAAGCTGCCCTGCTTGCTGCGTTTCCTTGAGGTCCTCCTTTCTGTTTTTCTTTTAATCTATTCCTTTCTCCTTTCACTTTCCCTACCCTCACTGAAAAGAAGAACAAAAATAATACCTTCATAATAAATATACCCCATCAAACAAAACAGGTTTCTACATTGGCTCATCATTTGGGATCTTGAGTCTGTCAACTTCTCTGTCTAGAGATGGGTAATATGATTCATCATCAGTCCTGAGATTGTACTTGGTCATTACATTGATCAGTTCTCAAGTCTTTCAAGTTTGTTTATCTGTATAATGTTACTACTGTGATTATAGATTGTTGTAGTTCTGCTTACTTCACTGTGTATCAGGTAATAACACATCTTCCCAGGTTTCTCTGAAACAGTTCATTTCATTTCTTCTTATTATTGTTGCAATAATATTCCATTACATTCATTTATACCATGATTACTTTAGCCATTCTGCAATAGACTGGCACCTCTGTAGTTTGCAATTATTTACTGTAACGAAAAGGATTACTATAGATATTTTTGTATGTGTGGATGCTTTTCCTCTTTGTTTTTTTAGTATATAAACCCGGTACTCACAGTTTAGTAGGTTTGGGGGTATAGTTCTAAATTGCTTTCCAGAATGGCTGGATTAATTCCTAATGTGATTAACAATCCATTAACATGCCTGCTTCTTCCCCAAAGCCCTTTTAATAATTGTCATTTTCCTATTTTGCGAAAACTATCCTTGTTAGATTAAAGAATGACTGGGCGTAGGCATCTTTGTGGCACAGTAGAATGGAACATAGGGCCTGGGGTCAAGAAGACCAGACTTCAGATCCAGTCTCAGACACTTCCTAGTTTTGTGAACCCTGGGTGAGTCATTTAATGTTTGCCTTGGTTTCCTCAACTTTAAAATGGGGGAAATAATAGTACCTACTTTGAAGGCTTATTGTGAAGCTCAAATGAGGTACTAGTTATAAAGCACTTGGCACAGTGCCTGGCAAATAATAGACATTATAAAATGCTTATTTCCCCCCTCCCTTTGTTTCCTTGCCCTATATATACACATGATTTCTTGTCCTTTTTTTTGGTGCCAGCTTCTAGCATTTCTTTTTAGTTTTCTTCAGTATGTCTAACAGAACTGAAATGGTAATATCAAATTCAAAGAGATGTACATTTTACTTTTAGAAAGCATGTAAAAGGAAAAATGTATGTAAATGTATCTTAAAGTGATAGATTCTTTTGGTACTTTTTTCAAAGATTAATTCTGGGATTAATTTGGCAAACTGAATGATCTGGTTTTACCAAAGTGAATTGGAAATCATTAATGTGAAATTGGAGAGGAGGGCAGGGAATAGAATGATCTTTAGTCATGATTGTATTTGGACACTTTTTGCCATGCTATATAATGCAACTCTTAGCACCCAAGCCAAACATTTAAGTTTTAATGAAATAGTAAGCTTATGTGGTTTTATTTGCATGAAATTTAGATTTTGCAAAATTAGCCAGCAAATCAACACAAAAACATTTACTTTCTAAGGATATAAAGCCAAAATCCTAACAGGAACTATTAGGCCACCATTCCTTTCCCTAAAAAATACTTTGGTCCCTATTAATCTCTTATTGCCAGAGGGACCCTGTGCCTGAGATACCCTCTTTTACATTTATCTGTGTGACTGCACAAATCACTTCTTTCTAGGCCTCAATAGTTTATTCTTTTGTGAAATGAGGAGGTAGAATGAGATAACCTCTAAGATTCCTTCCAGTTCTGAATCCTGTGATGCTGGAACTGGACATTTCTCACGGAAAAAAAAATAAATACTAATAGTAGCAACTCCAATTTTGTGTGTGTGTGTGTGTGTGACACCTTGTAGCTTAGATACTGCTTGTGCATTCATATTTCAATAGAATTTGGATCTCTCATTTCACCTCAGGTTCACTTTGGAACTTCTCCATTCTTTCCCATTTGATGCTATAGTTTTACCCATATCTTTCTATAAAACTTCCATACTGGATCTGTCAGTCACACTAGAGTGTAGGAGTTAGAGGTCCCTCTATGGTTTTCTCTTTGATTGTTCTCCTCTTGAATTGTGTCGTTTGTGTTTTCTCTCAGCCAGCTCTCAGTCTGGAATCAGGGAAGGCAAGAATTCAAATCCAGTTTCAGACGTTTAACTACCTGTCTAACCAAGGCATTTAACTTATGCCTGCCTCAGTTTCCTCAGTTGTAACATGGAGATAACAATAGCATCTGTCTCTCAGGGTGGCTGTGAGGATTAAATGAGATATTTGTAACGTGCTTAGCACAGTGCCTTGTACATATGAAGTATTTCATGAATACTTGTTTACCCTTCCTCACATGTAGTCATTGTTAATATGCTGTGGACTACTGAAACCCACCGTGTTTCTTTCCGTTATCCTTTTGAGTCATCTGCGATGTTGATTCTTTTGTGATGATGGTAATTTATATTTTGCAAAGTATAGCATTCTTCAGAATAGGTTTCTGTGGAAGGGATCTATGAAGGCGTTGTGAAGTTTCCCAAATGTATTCCAGTTATTTTGTTTGGGCCTGGCTTATTGAGTGCGTGAGTGCGTGTGTGTGTGTACGTGTGTGTACGTATATACTGATGGACTAAACTCGGTTGGTTGTCTATGCAGCTGTACTTTACATTTTGTCAACATATATATCCAGTACCTAATAGGTGCACATAATAGGTGCTTACTCAATGTAATACTGATGAGTTCCTCTGGCAGTTGGTTGCCTGTATCTTAATATACATGTACGAATACAAAGATGGAAAGCTATAATGAGACAAGTTATCTTAAGAACATTGCTTCTGGTAGTAGCCTTGAAGCTTAACATGAGTCAGCAGTGTGATAAAGCAATCAAAAAAGCCAGTGTCATCTTAAACTCTATTGAAAGGCGCATAGCATTTATGATTTGAGGATTGATAGTGCTCCAGTATTCTGTCCTGGTTAGATCACATCTGTAATACCATATTCAGTTTTGGGCTCCACATTTG
Organism: Potorous gilbertii; assembly: GCA_028658325.1. Lineage (NCBI taxonomy): Eukaryota > Metazoa > Chordata > Mammalia > Diprotodontia > Potoroidae > Potorous > Potorous gilbertii. The sequence continues at coordinate 49,557,323 of CM053774.1, read as the reverse complement.
GAAAGGACTGGAGAATGTCCAGAGAGGAGATGCCAGAATGGTGAAGGGCTTGGGGAACATGCTATTTGGGGATATTTTGAAGCAACTCAGGATGCCTAACGTGAGGAGACTTGGGGAGAAATGACAGCTGTCCTTTCAGATATTTGCAGAGCTGTCATGTAGACTAAGGATTGGACTTGTTCAACTTGACCTCAGAAGGCAGTAGTGGGAATAGTAGCTCAGTTGCTAAGAGGCATATATAGACTTGTTGTTCAGAGGGGGAATTTGTAAAAATTAGAGCTCTCTAGAAGAGTAGAATGGACTACCTTGGGAGGCAGTGGTGCCCCTTGAGTTTTCAAGAAAAATTTGGATGACCTTTGGGTATTTTTGTTTAAGATATTCAAGTGGTCATATTAGATGTGACAAAAGCTTGTTCCCTTTTCATCATAGTCTGGTGAATTCTCTCCACTCCTCAGAATAATGTTTTTAAATACAGAAAATAAAATTTATAGAATTACAAAGGAAGCCAATTATATTGAAATACAGTTACCAAAATATTTTTTAACAGCAAACTCATGGACTCCCTGGTAAGAATGATTGGTCTAGACTCAAAGGTTTTATAGAGATAGGCATGTGGGCTCCTCTGATGTTATTCCCTACTTTGCCTTTTTTTTTTTTCAGTGAGAATAATTAGTATGATTTAAATCATTGCTTTTTAGAATCTCCTTTTTGGATTTACGCTTCCAGATTGAAACAAAGTTCTGTATGTATTTGGATGGATCCAGCCACTCTTCATTTCTTTTATTTGCATCATTAGAAAAACTAAATCGTTTCTATATTAATTTTCAGGTTTTTTCTCTGGTTTTATTTATAATGAGAATACCAACGTGAATGTGGTTTCATTCTCCCAGTAGTCTTATCCCCTCCTTGGTGTCTGAAAAAAGATTACATGTTTAAGGGTATTAATATTTTTTCATTTTTGTAAATGATCTTAAAATTGTGTTTATTGATATCTTCATCCTGTTTTTCTGCCATTGTACCATAATCTCTGTGAAAACAAAAGTTGGGGTGGGGCACATAAAATGGTGGACTTTTTTTTTTAATAGTTATTAGTGTGATGGTTTACTGTGGTCAGACTTTGGTGAACCTCGGTATACTTAGCAAGGCTAGCCCTTGGCAGATGCATTTTCTTACTGGAAGCTTTTCTAGCTTGGTAGAAGCTGCAGACCTGGATGCTGCTTGCTGGTAAATGCTGCAAGATCCTGCAGTGAGACTTCCTGTCCTTTGATAAAATATTTTGAATCAGTCTTTGATGGAGGACAAGTAATATTACCTTTATTTTATAGGTGAAGAAAGCAATACTCAGCAGGGGCAAAGTAATTTTCCCAAAATGACACAGCTAATAAAGTGTCACAGCTAGTTAAGAGTTCATCTGAGTCCAAGTCTAATACTATTTCACTTGCTCCACACTGCCTTCTTTTGTAGTTGTAGGTATAATAGTCTAGTTACTATTGTACATGACGAAGACTTGTTGGCTGGGCTTAAATTTAACCATCCTTTAGTAACATTGTTCCCACCAGGTCAAGTACCGTCAGTACAGAACTTGATCCAAAATTGGAGATTTATTGAATCAAGCTTTTTATGTATTCCTTAGTCATTAAACTTACAGTGATAGATACTAGCCTACGTTACAATTTCCAAGATTCAGGTTATCTTGCATTTAAAAAAATGTGTATATTGATAATTTCTTGATGTGATTTTAGTAATCTAATTTAATCTTATCTGTAGTAGGTTAAAAATTTGCATCTTAAAAGTTGGTTACTTTGGGTAGGTTTTTGCAGATAATTTATTTTTAACCAAAAAGGTGATGCTTCCTGACCTGAGATGATAAATCATTTAAATGCTTTGTTATTTACCCTGAGCCAAGCACTGAGGATACAACTGCTGGAAGGCTACACCTGCCTTGAAAGAGCTTAACCACGTTAATCTCTGAAAGGGACGGAGAGAGCAACACTTAGGAGAACTGAGAAAAAGACAGGAGAATATGAAAGGGATTGGAAATGATTGCTAAGAAGTGAATAGAGACCTCATTCTGGATAGGAGAAAGTAAACTATAGTATCATTAGTAATTATTGATTGGAAAAAAAATTTTTAATGAAATGAAAAAGCATTTTAAGTGCTTATTCTGTTCTAGGCACTGTGTTAAGCACTGAGGATACAAATACGAAAAGCTAGATGTTCCCTGGTCTCAAGGAATTTACATTCTAAAAGGCGAAGACTACACTTAAAGGAGCTGTGGCCTGGGAAAAGTATTTTGTAAAGGGAAGTCTGAGGGATTGAAAATAGAGCCATTGAGCAATTGAGTGACAATCTTCACCTTACCTCCAGTGGCAGTATTGCTGTTCTTACTATTCCCAGAGCCAGAGGTAGAAAGTGGGGATTGGAAGTGGTAGTGTTAGCATAACATGAAGATGCCCTAGAAGCAGCCTTGTGGTGGATAGGGGTCGGGCTATATATGTGATGTAGACTTTATAGTTCGACATTAGGAAAACAATGAACATAATCATGTTAATAATAAAACCTTCCAGTTCTGCATGATTTTTTCAGTAGATGGAGAAAATACCAGTGACAAAATGCAAAACTCATTTAAAAGCCCTACAGAGGTTAGACAGAGACCTCTTTTTAATGTGATAACAGAAAGACAGTATTCTACTTACTGGGGAGCACTGGATGCTTTCTCAATAAATGGAGAGTTGGAGCCCCCACACAGACATATTTATAGAAGTGCCAGCACTAAGACAGGGGGAAAAAAAGCATAAAAAAGAGAAAAAATTATTCCTATTTGAAATTATGGTTTCAGTCATCTGGGGCACAGCTGTGACCTGAGAAGGAATTGTTTAAACCTTTCCTTTACGTCCCTCTAATTAGACTCGAATTCCTTCATTGTAGTAGAAAAGCCTGGCGCTCTACTTCACCTGCAGGGTTGAGGTTGTCCAGCGTGGGCACCTTCAGTTCCGTACTCTGTTTCTCGAAATTTCTAACTTTATATCCCATTTCTTCTCCTTTCCTTAGGTCACCAAAAAGATGCCTTGATTTCCTACTAGGATTAATTAATTTTCCTATGTATGTTCTTGCTCTCCTTTTTCTTCTCACCTCTTATAGGACTTTGTTCCAGCAATCCTTTCTTATGTATCTTGGATATTTTCCTCTCCATAGATCCTTCTGAATTTCCTCATTTCCTAATTCTTAAAGGGACTGGGGGAGGGGAGGGTGCCTTCTTTACCTTTTTTACCCTATTCAAGTACTCACCTGTCTCTCTGCCCTCCTTCACGGCTACACTTATTGAATGTTGTTGTCTACCTCAGTAGCCAGCTTCTCTTCAGTCTCACTTCGTCCCTCACTGTGCTACTCTATTTTTCCATCTGTCATCAGTGACTAAATCCAATGGCCTTTTTTTTTTTAACTGTCCCATCTGATAAAAATATTTTGTTTGACTATTTGATAGCATTCTCCTTTGGTTCTTCTGCTACTGTAATTGTTTCTTTCCTGTCCCTTTGTGGGCTTCAGATCTTCCTTACCCTTGCATAATAAGAGTTTTCTGTAAGGGCCTGTCTTTGGCTGTCTTGGATCTGTACTGGCCCTTCACAGTCTCATTCACCTCTGTAAGGACACTCTCTGTCTGTAATAATACCTTGTTCTTAACTTCTTTCTGAGCCTTATACAAGGCTCCCAGAAACCTACAAGAAGTTGATTTAAACTTCCAGTCAGCACCTCAAACTCAGATGCGCTGCGCAGCATATCCTTTTTCTTCAAATCTGTTGTTTGTCCGTAGTATCACAATAATACTACATGTCTTGTGTTCCAGATTTTGAGATTATTTTCCCTTTCACATTCCATCATTTGTTAAATGCAGGTATTTCTAACTCTACAATATCTCCTTTCTCAAATTACCTTTTCTCTTTCCACTTCTAATGTCAGAACGGAAGAACTTGTTTCTCTCCATATGGACTATTGTAACAGCTTCCTAGTTTCTACATTCTCTTTCCCTTTGTAATCCATCTTATGGCTACCAGAACAATCGTTCTCACACATAGATCTAGTCATTTCTCTATTTCTCATTGAATAAAATTCAAAACCCTTCACGTGGCACCCAAGACCTTCCATACTGATACTGTTGTATATTTCCACTGTTACCTTACTCAATCAAAGAGTTTATAGTAAACACCTACTAGGTATCAGATACTGTATAGGCACTTTGGATAAAAATAGAAAAGTGAAACACAGTTTTCCCTACCCTCAAAGAGCTTATGTTATACAGTGATGGTGTGCCATGTTTTGTTTTTTACAGATAAATAAGTGCATCATGGTTTGGAGGAGGAGGCAGTAGCAACTAGGACACTCAGGGAAATTCCCTTCAAGGAGGTGGCACTTGAGCTGAACTCTAGCCATGGGTTAGAAGAACCAAGATGAGAGCATTCTAGGCAAAAGAGACAAGTGATGGAATGTTGTGTACGAGGAAGAGCAAATAAGTCAGTTTGGCAAACCAAAGCATGTGAGAGGAAGTTGTGTGTGATCATGACTAGAAAGTCTGGAGACAGTTTTTCCAAGGCTTTTAGGAATCAGGCACAGAGAAGTTATATCTTATCCTAAAGAGAGTGAGGACTTCATGCTTCCTGAACAAGAGAGTGACATAGGCAGACCTGTGCTTTACAGATAATTTGGCAGCTCTATAGAGGATGGATTGGAGAGGGGAGAAACTAGATTAGAGGAGAGAGCTTTGAAGATACTGTTCCACTAGGCCAGGCACAGTCTATTGGTAGAAAGGAAGGCTACAGATGTGGAAGGTGGTGAATAGAATAATGTTGAGTCTTGATGTAAATAGAAGAATGAAGGTAAATGGAAAGATGAGTAAATTTGAAGTAATTTGAGTAAAAATGCATGATGCATTGTGAATCTTGTAATGCTCTCCTTCAAGTACTTGGTCTCCTGTTTTTCCGTTCTGCATGCTACTTCCTCTGTGCCTCCTTGATATCTTGTCTTTTTCACTAGACTGAAGGTAGGGACTACATCTCATCTAAACTTCCTATGTCTTCAATCACCCAAGATAGTTATTTTTTACCTAGGAAGTCAGAAAATGGAGAAATGAAAGCATACCTTGCAATAAAACTCCTGAGGGTGTAACTACTGAAGTATAATAATAGCTGATAGAATCATTAACACTATAGCATTATGAAGTTTGAAATATTAAGCATATTGTTTAAAGATAAGCACATTATGCAGTCTTAATTTAAATTTTTTATATTAAAATTATTATATGTGTTGGTACATAAGAGGGAAAAATTTGAGTTAACTTTTTGTATGACTCTTTCCTTTCCCAATAATGCTGAATAAGTGGGGCATTAGCCTTTAATAATTTAGTTGAAGATTTTTTTAGAGGGACTGATCCAAAAAATTACCAGTATGCTTTAAGGTAGGGAAAAAGATCTCTTAATAAAATCAATAGATTTATAAAACTGTAGAAGAAATCTTGGAGTCCATAGAGTCTAGCCCACTCCTTTGACAGATGACTTTCCCTTTTATTTCCATTTATTTAAAGAGTGTAAATCTGTAATGTGACTATGTTTATTGTTAGAATTGACGGTATACTGTAAAAGCACAGGATATTTGCTTTTTTATTTTTACCTAGGTGCATTTATATATTTTTTCTTTTAGTTATGGGAGAATAAACTGATGCAGTCTAAGGCAGTGGATGGATTTCATTCAGAAGAACAATATTTAATCCAAGTGCAGCAGCAGCAGCAGCAGCAGCAACAGCAACAGCAACATCACCATCATCACCACCATCAGCAAGCGCAGCCCCAGCAGACTGTGCAGCAGCAATCCCAGACGCAGCAGGTCCTCATCCCTGCGTCACAGCAAGGTTGGTGTGGAGCGGCTTTCAGGCCTCTAGATTAAGTCTGAAAGAGTTAAACCAATCATGGTTAAATGGTGCATAGTGAAACTGAAAAGTGGCCGGAAATACTATGTTGGCTGATGTCCCAGGTCCTTTCTTTTGGCTCAGTTATGTGCATGTTCGTTTACTCCTCCAAGATTAGTCCAACATAGGAGCTACTATTATAATGCCTTGCACTTAGTGGCACTTAAATATTGGTTGAATTAATGCCTAGTCTCATTTCGGTAGGGTCAAGATTTAGGGGTGGAAAGACTTTTAAAGATAATCTGTTATTATGCAAAGATATTATTTATTAGTTCAGCCCCCTTCATTTTATAGAGGAGGAAACCGAAGCCCAGAAGAGTTCATGTGACTTAATAGAGGACATGTATACTGGGATTCAAGCCTATATCTTCTGATTTGAAACTGTAACAGATGAAAGCTGAAATAGCTAAGGATACAAAAGTTTGAGCTTCCAAACATTCCAAACATATAGATTTATTAAGCCAGTGTATGCCAATTGCATAACAAATTGGGACCTTAGTTTGGCACAGGATCCCCAAATACAGGGGAAGATTTTTATGCAGTAAAAGAAAACAATAGGATATAAACCAGGATGTAAGATCTGATAATCTCATTTCTTGTTGGAGGAAAGATTGCAAATTTGCAAATTTGGAGGGGGAAAGTAAACAAGTACAATAACCAGAAATTAAAAAAAAAATTTTAAGTGTCTCTACACCTCCAAAATGTCTTTATTCATTTAAAGGATCAAGGAAATGCTAATGCTAACTGATTGACAAGTATGGAGCCAGTTTTGAGATAAGATATGTATATGTACATATGGGTTTCTTGAAATACATAATTGTGAGAAAACTGTTTGCATCCATCTCTGAATTTGGCTGTGTTTCTGATCAGTATAAATTAGGTGCTCAGTTAAAATACTCTAAGCAACAGGTCAGTTACTCTAAGCAATGATCTGGCTTCCCAGGTATGCAAGGTTAGGTTCAAATAATACAGTAAAGTTTACTCACAATTCCAATAATTGGATAAAGTTCTCTCACAAGATAGAAATTGAACTAGGCCCGTAATTGAATAGAAAGGGAACTGAGCTAGCTCCAGAATTGGGTCACAAGATGCAGTTAGTGTGGTTCACTCAGTCCCCACAATGCCCACAAAACCTAATGCTCATTTCAGTACACAATGCTCTTAATTGCCTGTATAAGTAATGGATTACTATTTCACACTTGAAATATCCCCATACCCAAGCTAAGACAGAACTAGTTTTAATTGTCCCTTTTAGTAAGATTTGTTCTTAATTACTTGAGTAAATCAGTTATCTGATCAGTCAGTTAACCTCTGGCATTCCCTTTCCTCATTTGCAAAATGAGTAGATTGGACTAGATTATTATTTCAGCTTTAAGAATTGTGATTCTAATCACTTGACAATATGACTGAAGTTTATTTTCTTTTGTAAAGTGCCCTTATCATTTGAATGATCACCTATGAGTTTTTTTTTATAATTTCAGTTATTTTCCAGTATTTGGTTTCCATAAGATGGGCTAAACTTTAATAATAACAAGAAATATCCTAATTAACTTTATGCCCTCAATTTTTGTTTTCAGCATTTGTGACATTTCTTCTTAGTCTTTTTTGTCAGTGGTGAGTTTTATTGTGCTAAGCTGTCCTATATATTTATTTGACTAACCACAAAAATTCTAAATATTGCTTCACATATTTGCAGACATTCATATTTTCCTTGTCTGTTATTTACTTTACCATTTCAGATAGTAAAGCATGTGTTCATCCTAAGTTGTTAAACCCCAAAGAATTTTTTGTTAATGGAAAAGGTGTACAAATTTATAAATACCTGTGAAGCAATATGGTAACTGCACTTCAGAAGAATGACTTTATCAGTTTTAGGTAACAATTTACATCACAGCACAGTCTGTCAATTTTCCTGAGTTTCTATGACTGAAAAAATTTCACCTGGTGACCCATCTTTTGATGATGAATCTGGCCTCACTTGGCTAGCATGGTCTTTTAGCAGCAGTTTAACTTGGGTTATACTCTGGCATAGGCTTTCTTCCATGCCAAATAAAGCTCCAGAGTATATAATCAGTAGGCTTAAAAATCACTAGATATGGAGAAAAAAAATTTATTCATTTGGAGAATTTTACAGTCTTTAATTTACTTATGGGTAGAGGGGATTTCCTTTCCTAAAACTAGTAATTTTCATTTGATAAGCTTGAAGTTATTTTTCTCCTCTCTGGCTTGATGACTGTTCCTCCTATTGCCTAGAGCTCTGGCATTAGGATTTTATGTCATCATACATTAAACTTTGACTTTCTTCACTCAGAGAGCAATTGGGATAAATGAGTTATCCTTCTGTTCTCTGAAATTTGCAGAGTCATACACTTTTTAAAATGTGCATTGCTGCTACGAAATACTGGTTAGGAGTTAGTGGTAAATTTGAAGCTAGATGATAAGATTAAGTAAGGTTTAAATGTTCTTGATGGTTGACAAGGATTTGGACAATAATTTTTAAAAATAAGTTTTTAAAGAAAAAATTAAAAATCAGCATAACTGATCAGTATATGAAAAAAGTCTGAAAAAATATGTGCAGTGTTCAATACTTGTAGACCTTCTTACCACCTCAGAGTGGGGTGGGAGTTGGAGTGTCTTTTTATCTCTTCTATTGAGCCATACTTGTTCTTTATAATTTTGCAGCATTCACTTGGGGAGAGAGAGAGAGAGAGAGAGAGAGAGAGTGTGTGTGTGTGTGTGTGTGTGTGTGTGTGTGTGTGTGTGCATGCGTGTGTGCTTCTTTCCATTTACATTGTTATAGTCATCGTGTATAGTGTTTTCCTGGCTCTTCACTTTACTAATTTCTATGTATTCATCACATTCAGCATTTCTTAGAGCACAGTGATAATAGTCCATTACATTCAGAGATCATGCTGTGTTTAGGTAGTTCCAAAAGGGTGTCAACTTTGTTTATAATTTTCTGGTGTCACAGAAGATGCCACTATAAAAATTTGGGGCTACTTAGGGGACTTAAGCAGTAATACTCTTGTTTCTAATATTCTCTTGGTTATTATTTTGTTTTCAAAATTTATCACTGACTGGTCTCAGTTACATAATACAAAAGATGACGTGGTAAGGTTATGACTTTTCAGATCCATTCTTAAATCATCTCTGTAGGTTTTGAATTGTAAAACACCAAAAACCTATTTTTGTGTCTGAGGTGTACAAGTATTATCATATATTATAAGTTATAGTATCTCGAGTTTAGAAGGATTTGTCAGGTCAAGTCCCTGAAGCATGAATCTTTACTACCAAGTGTCCTTTACAAGTGCACTCCCAAACTTAGCTTGAAGACTTCCAGTGATGGAGAGAGTTCATTCATAAGGGGCAGCCCATTTAATATGTAGATATTTCTCAGTTGGCTGAGTTTTTTTTTCTATTACATCAACATTTGCTTTGCCGTGGCTTCCACCCTTTAGTCCTAGTTCTGTTTTTTAGAACTGAACAGAATAAAGCTATTCTCTTTTACTACTTGATAGTCTGAATACATCTGTCATGTTTTCTTCTTTAGGCTAAACATTTCTAATTCAGTGGCAGGACACTAAGCCAGTTCACTTTTGTATCCAATCTAGCTTGTCAGTGTCTGTCTTAAATTTTGGTACCTGGGACTAGAAAAGATGTAATCTGAGCAGTTCCCTTTTGTTAAGAGCAGATGTACATAAGTGTTTTTATATTAAAAATAATAGTGACTGAGACTGAGACTAATTTTAATCAACCTTGAATATCTAGAATGCAGTTATGTGTGAACTGAGAAGTATAAGACCTCAGAGGGAAATAGCTATAGTTCCATAAGGAGCTATGCATATTTTAGAGTTGAGACTTAGGCTTATTGATAGCATGAAGTGAATTCTGTAAAATCAGAACTGCAGATGGGAAAGGAGAAAGGAATTGGGATTGTTAGAAGATGGAAGAAAGACTGAGTAATGAGGGCTAACACTGAGGGAGGGTACTGTAAGAACTGTGAAACAAATAGTCCCTTTTATATATCACATAGCCTTCTTATTTTGGGAATCATCACTGTATAAACACATATAATAATGAATTTTCCTACTGACTTGGAGTAATCAAAGAAAAATTAAAGTTTTGTTTGATGTACTCTGTGCTATGGAAGAATGTAGGGAATTATGTACTGCATTTTAAGTTTTTTGTTTTTTTTTAAATCAAAAAGGGTAAAAGCTTCAATTGCCTAAATCAGTGCTTCTTAAACTGTGGGTCACAAATGCTGAAGGATTTGGAAGTGGAAAAGTTTAAGAAGCCCTGGCCTAAATAGCCACTTTTGGGTATAACACCTTATTCCTTGACGGTGTTACACTATGTAAAATGATTTATCAGATCTAAATGATTTTAAAATGCCAATATTGCTGAGACTGTTACTGATCATGTGATTTTCACATGAGAATCACTTTTCTTACCTTTGAGATTTGTGCCTAGCATGAAAAAAAATGTTTTCCCAGAGGCTCCACAATACTAATCTTTTGTTTTCCTTGACCTCTAGTGCACTTTTTTAATTGATGTTTTTTAAACATAGTTTTGAATAAGTAGGAAAATGATTGGTATTCATAGTATTGATTAAAAAATTATATATATATTTTTAGTGCTTTGCCATTTTGAAATGATGAAATTTTTTAACTACCTTCTAAAATTCTGAACTCTGTATAACTTCTAAAATTCCCAACTTACATAGGAGTTCTTAAAGTGTAATTGTTTTTGTTTTATGTTTTCAGCAGCACCACCTCAAGTTATTGTACCAGAGTCGAAGTTGTTACAACATATGAATCCCTCAAGTATGGTAAGTAAGATTCACAGTTTAACATTTTGATTAATTATACCTCAGCTTCCTTCTGAATGGAGTATTTATAGCACAATGATATAAATTGATATTAGTAAGAGAAAGCAATCAATGAAGAGGCAATCATTAAGGAATGGTCACAAGTGAATTATTTTTTGGGTTTAGCAGTGAAAAAAATGAATGTACAAAAGTTGAGTTTTGAAATATATAATTCTCTTTGACAGAACATAAAATCTGGCTCTTTGTGGGAGGCAAAAAACTATTTCAGGAATTGATTTTGTGTGGGTTCTGTGTATCTGTTGGTACAAGTAATCTATTTAAATTAACCCCAGAGAAAGCATGGTGGGAATTCTTTATTTTTAATTTCTTAATGTCATCCAAAAGGGGTGTGTGTGTGTGTGTGTGTGTGTGTGTGTGTGTGTGTATCTGTGTATGTGTGGCGGGGGAGGGGGGGGTTGTCTTCTGTCCTTAATTTAAGTTTGCAGTTAGTAATTGCAGGTATGACTTTTTTCATGTTTGTAAGTAGATGCTTTATATGAATTCTGCTTTCTACCTAGCCTCACTGGCCATTCTTGATCCTATCTATCTTTTTCATGTTACAGTTTTTTAGAAAGTGGTAGTATTTAAGTGAGATAAATGGTAGGTTATTATAACAATAAGCACACACTTACACATGCATACATACATAAATGCATCTTCCATGGTACCCTTTTGGTTATTGCTTCCCTCCTTCAAATTTGAGCTCCTTGAGAACAAAGATTTGTGTTTTTGCCTTTCTTTGTATCTCCCATGCTTAGCATGTCTGTCACTTGTAAGTACTTAATATAATTTTGTTGACTAGATTGTTTACGTACTATTTACTAATGCCTAAAGAACTACTGTAAAGTTTATTAGACTTCTAATTTTTTAATGTGCTTCTTGAAATTCATAAGAGGATTATTTCCAAATATTTTGTGATGAAGATCTCAATTGCACTATTTCTGATACTTTTCTTTGAGTGTTTACAATAAAATTTAGGCACTCAAGTTATAAACACCTGTCATTCTTGTAAACACAATGACCCAACTACCCATTCTCCCTACTAATACTAGTTTTGACAGCAACCAGGTTGTTCCGTTGTGTTCATAGTGCTAACTACTTGAGATTGTTTTGCATCCATCTCTCCTCAATCATGTGCTTTTAACAGCTCACAGCTAAGTTGAATTTACTTAGACAATCTTTCTCAAATGTACATAATGTCCATTTGTAACTTTTTTTGTCTGGCTCAGGGATTTTTAACTTGTGTTTCATGAACCCCCTTTGGCATTTTGGTGAAGTCTGTGGTATAAGCTATTAAAAATTTTTTTAATTTGCTGACTTCAAGGTGAGCTCGATTTCCTGTTCTAGCTCTCTTTTGTCCTTTCTCTTCCCTTTTTTCTTCTCTTTTCCATCCTTTTGGTTATAAGTGTATGAACATGTATACCTTTCCTCAGGAAAGGGAAATCTAAATGTTTTGAAGTATAGTTGTCTCTCTTAAGGATCCTCTGTTTCATAAGTTTAAATTCTTTGAGAGTGTGCCACATTTTCTGGTGTCTCAACAAAGGTCTTTGACTATCATTCTCCTCAAAGGGAGGAAAGGAGAATTGTTCTTCTAGAAATAATCTTCAAAATCGATTTAACTTTGTCATTTTCTCCCATTCTGGTTTCTTTGGAACTGCTTTTTCTGCTGTTTGATTCAGTATTTACAATTTGACACCTGATGTTATTTTTACCTCTTTCCCCCCAGAGCGCTGCTGCCACTGCTGCCACCTTGGCCCTGCCTGCTGGCGTTACTCCTGTTCAGCAGATAATAACTAATTCAGGTAATTCAGGTAATTCAAAATGATAGGTCTGTTTCACATCTCGAAAGTTACACGACCACCTAATCTGGTTGATAAATTTATGTTTTCATTTAATTAGGAGACAGAGTAATTGTAAGCTTTTAGTGCCTATTTTGTGCTTTCACTATAACATTTCATTTTTTTCTCAATATTAACTGTGTTCATTGGAATAACAGAAGAATACATACAGTAGTGTTGAGCACTAAGATCTGAATACTTAGTTGTTCGGAGCTTAATACGTTTTACTTTGTGTTATACATGTAGGACATGTTTACCACGTTCAGTATTATTATTATATTATTTTTGCTTAAATAGTGTGAAAGGAATAAACACTACTCCGTGTTTATTTAATTAGTATCTGTCAGAGATAGTTTATATCAGTACACATATATAAAATTACATGTGTGTATATATTTCTAAATATCTGAAGCATCCCGTATAAACTAAAATTCTCTCTAACCCTCACATAGAATTCTTGTTGCATTCTGCCTGGCACACAGGCAGCTAGATGGCACAGCAAATTAAATACTGGACCTGGATTTGGGAAGACCTTAGTTCCAAGTCATTTCATCTCTGCCTTGTTTGGTTTACTCCTCTGTAAGATGAGGGTAATGATAGTATCTACCTCTGGGGGTGTGGTGAGGAACAAATGAGATAATGTCTGTGAAGTGCTATGTTGTGTTGTCATTGTTACGTGTCATTCTACTCGTTGCCTGATTTTGTAGCATCTATGAAACAGAGACATGTTCTTTTACCAAGCCAAGCCAAGGCAGAGTATAAAGAGGCCAGGTAGGGTTTTTGATTGGCCAGGCACAATAATCATGTTCAGTGTCTGGGTGGGCGCTCTTGGAGGTGACAGCTTCTTCAAAACCAGGGTTCCATCTGGCGTGTGACAGAAGTTAAGGAACAAACACCATTAGCTTAGTGTGCCATCCAAGAGGCGTCCTTATGCAGAAAGACTGGCCGGCTGGAGTTCAGCTCCTACCTCTGCTGCATACAGTACTGACTGTTCAAAGTCATTAACTTCTCACATACCAGGCAACTTGGCAAGACTGTAAGCTGCATCAGAGGGGATTTGTTGTCAGGAATTCCTGACCAACGGAATCACCAGTTGGCTGAAATAAATATAATCATATGTGTGTATGTGTTGGTGTGTGCATGCATGTGTACACAAATGCAATGCCCAGGTCTATTTCTAAAGTTCATAGAAGTATTTTCAATAGTCATGTCACTTTGATCTTGCTTTTAACTTACTTTATTTAGGAAGACGGCTCACTTAGATGTTAGGCTACTAAGATTCCATTTTGAATTAATCCATTTTTCTCCTTAGCCCTCTAGTAGTTAGAAAAATATACATACTTCTTAAGTAATGCAAGTAGAATCATAGGATTTTAGATTCAGAAGTTCTCAGACTTAACCTTTTCAAAAGCTTAAAATAAAAATACAGGTTTACAAAGGAAACCAACTACACTGAACTGCTGTTATCAAAATGTATATATGTAATACTTTCACAGACTCTAGGTTGAGAACCCCTGAGTTAGACGTTGCCTAGTCCAACCTCTTCACCTTTCAGGTGAGGAAACTGAGGCTTAGAGGAGTTAAGTGATAAATATGAGAGGTAGGATTTTAAAATCAGTTTCTGCCTCACTCTAGATTGAGACCCTTAACAGTTAACCAGTGAAGTCAGACTCAGTGTATTTAAGTCAACATTTTGGATCTTGTAATCAAATCACACTCTTAATAAAGCCCTGTTTGGAGGGCAGCAAAAAGATGAGAATAATAGAAAGTGTTGTATTTAAAGCAGCACTTTGACTGGAATTTGAATAAAAGTGAAGAAGGGGAAAAATATGAGAGAAGAATGTAGAAGATATATTAAATATAGATTATAGCACTAAATTCAAGTTTTAGGCATATTGTCAACTGACTAGCATATTCTGAAAGCTTTTCAGTGAAGCCCATTCAGTCTTACTTTTGATATGCTGTAGAAGTCATTACTTAAAAGGTAACTTGAATAACTTTTTGTTGTTGTTATAGGTCAGATTCTACAGGTAGTCAGGACTGCCAGTGGTGCCCAGTACATCCTTCAACCGCAGCAGTCAGTGGTTTTGCAGCAGCAGGTTATACCACAGATGCAGCCTGGGGGAGTACAAGCTCCTGTTATACAACAGGTAAAAGAATCTTTAATAATAAAGAATATTATGTACGTAGCACCTACACGGGATGTTAATTGTCACTGGTATTAGAACTTAAAGATTATCTCAGCCACCCTTCTTCATTGGCATGTAAAGACACTGAGGTCTGTTCTGCCAGAGACTTTGCTAATAATTAAAACTAGGTGGTTGTAGCAGAGATGGGACTAGCTTGACAGGTGTCCAGAAATTTCCCATGGTCTTTGTATGTAGTACCTCTCCATCAAAGGTATTAAGTGGCAGGGTGGGATCCTCAGAGGTAGAAAAGAAAGTGAAAGCTTCATGACTTTCTTTTTTTCTTCAGACTAAAGTTTCAGCCTCTGTAGAAAAACACTATTCTTTACAAAGAAAACTAGTATAACTTCGACATTTTGAAAAAAATCTTCCTATGTCCTGAGACATACTGAAAATTTTGAGATTGAGAAAACACTTAATACTTAATTCAAATAAATCTTAAGTGCCATCTCTATTCAGAATGCTGTACTAGGTGGGAAGAAGTTACATAAGTACTTAATACAATTTAAAAGTAGATCAACTGTGTGGAAAAGGTCAAACATGGGTGTATGATGTTGATGGAGGAAGAAATCATTGCTGATTGAGCAGATCTTGGGAAGTTTCAGAGAAGATAGTATTTAAGATGGTACTTAAATATAGAAGAAGATTTCACACGATGAGAAAGTTAAGGGATTTTGGTGCAGATATGTGGGCAAATTCACATAAAAGTAAGAAGGCAGGCTAGAATCAGGAGTAGTCCTGTTTGAGTAGAGTGAACTGAGCAGAAGTGTTCTGAGACCTTTATTAGTGAAATAACTTGATGTTATAGAGACCAGATGAACGACTTTCATTTTAAAATTGTTCTTTTCCTGTGGCTTAAAATTACCTTGCTTTTTTCTTATTTTCTTCAAATTGTGTGATCTCATTATTCTTGCCTAGATTGTTGTAACAACTTCATAATTGGTCTCCCTGTCTCAAGTCTCTCACCACTATAGTTCAGCCTACTTCTTCTGTTACTATTGCTTCCAAAGTAATTTTCCTTAAGATCAGAGGGCTTTGACTTCCTTAATCACCTAAATCCAGTGGCCTCCTCTTGCCTCCAGGATAAAATATAAACTCCCTGGTTTGACTTTTAAAGCCCTACCCAACCTTCCTCCAGCCTATCATTCTATATTCATTGGGCATTTCTTCTCTTCCCATACTCTCTGATCCTTCCAAACTGGCCTTCTCCGTTCCTCACATACAGCACACTATCTCTTCTCTCAAAGCATTGGCCATCCTCTGTTTCTGCAATACACATAATTCCAGCAAGTAACAAGCATGTTTTATTGTTTATGTCTATTGTTTCAAGGTTGTAACTTCCTTAATTCATCTTATTTACGAAGCTTTGTATGCTTGCATTATTTATTATCATCTGTCCTGTTGCTTCTGTATTTTTTGGTTTGGTTTTGTAAAACAGGTTAAGGCCAGAAGTTTTTAGATCACATATTTTAAATGGGGAGAAAAATACACTAGGTGGTATAGAGTTCTGAAAGATTTCTTCAATTTTGCTCAGCAGCTAGGTCTGTTGAAGCTAGTGTTGTTTTTTTTTTTTCTAGTCCTATAGTGTTAGAGTATCTTCTGTTGAAGATGTGAATGAAGTATGCATGAATATAGATTTTGAATTGATTTTGGAGCCATTTATTCAGTTGTTTAAAAAACTATTTCTTTAAGACATAGCTCAAGTACCATATTCTTTTTAAAAAAATTATATTTGTCTTTAGTTTTCAACATTCACCTCTGTAAGATTTTGAGGTCTGAATTTTCTCTCCCTTCCTCCACTCCATCCTGCCCAAAACAGCTTGCAGTCTGATATAGGCTATTAAACATAATTCCATATTAGTAATGTTGTAAAGAAAAATTAGAACCAAAAGGAAAAACCACAAGAAAGAAGAAACGAAAGAGAGAAAGTGGTATGCTTCAATATGCATTCCATCTCCATACTTCTTTCTCTGGATGTGGATAGCATTTTCTATCATGAATCTTTTGAAATTGTCTTAGATTCTTGTATTGCTGAGAAGAGTTAAGTCTGTCAAAGTTGGTCATTGAATAATGTGGCTGTTACTGTTATACAGTGTTCTCCTGATTCTGCTTACTTCACTCAGCGTCAGTTCATGTAAATCTTTCCAGATTTTTCTGAAGTCTACCAGCTCATCATGTACCACAACTTGTTCAACCATTCCCCAGTTGATGAGCATCCCCTCAATTTCCAATTCTTGGCCACCACAAAAAGAGCTGCTATAAGTATTTTTGTACATGTGGGTCCTTTTCACTTTTTTATAATCTCTTTGGGATATAGACCTAGAAAAAATACTGGTTGGTCAAAGGGTGTCCACAGTTTTATAGGTATTTGGGCATAGTTCCAAATTGTTCTCCAGAATGGTTGGATCAGTTCACAACTCCACCAACAAGCATCATCTTCTTCATGAAGTGTTTCCTGATCTCCCTCAGCTGCTAGTGCCCTCCTCCCAAAGTACAAAATATATTTGTTTTTGTTTGCTTTAAATTTATGCTCAATGGGTACTTTTCATCTTTATCATTAGAATATAAAGTTATTGCAAGTAGAGTTTGTTTTATTCTTTGTACTTTAATCTCCAATGTGTGGAACATGGTAGAAGGTAAGCTTGGTTAGTTGTTCAGCTATTGAAGGCAGTGTAATGAAAGTGATCCTTAGGTTACATTGCACGCACACACACCCCTTCCTTTGATTCATTGAGGGAAACTACCTTCTTAAAAAAATGGTTTTTCCTACTTTTTCCACTAGCCAGTTGTATAGTTTGGATAAGAGTAATGAGAACCTATGCTAGGACTGAAGAAGGAAGTAGAAAGGAGATAAGAGAAAAATGGATCCTGATGTATTCAGCAGTTGATAGATATGGCAAATGACAGATGAGTCAGAAGACTGGAGTCAGTGATGACTTCGAGGTTTCATGCTTTGGTGACTGGAAGAATAGTGGTATAATTAAGAAAAGAATGCATTACTGTCCATCATGAAGACATTCTAGTAGAGTTAGTGCTGTGTTAATAGTTTTTATCAGTTATGTGGATGAAGGCATAAAATGACATTTTGTCAAATTTGCAAGTTCATAAAGCTGGGAAGGTTAGTTAAAACATTGACTGTGATCATATCCAGAAAGATCTTAAGAAGACAGAATGATTTGCCAAATTTAACATAATGGAAAATAATTAAGGATCTTTGTAGTCTTCAACAGGTTTAAAATAAATATTATGTAAATATAGGCTAAGAAAAGGGCATCTTCCTGAGGTAAAAATGTGGCCTTAGATACTTAACTAGCTGAGTGACTATGGGCAAGTCACTTAAACCCTGTTTGCCTCGTCTGTAAAATGAGTTAGAAAAGGAAATGGCAAATGATTCCAGGATCTCTGCCAAGAAAACTCAACTTGGATCATAAAAAGTTAGACATGACTGAAAAACGATTGAATAACAGCAATAAAGAACAGGAGAAACATGGTTCAAAAGCATTTTATGTGAGGGGAATACCAGGGATTCAGTGAACTATAATGTTAATTTGTTAAGCAATATGATACGGTAGCTAGAAAAAAGGAAACATGATGTTTAGCTACACAAATAAATAAATGTGTAGTGTCCAAAGGAAGGAAGGTTACCAAAGTCTCTCTGTCCTCTGCCATTGCGTGTGCATATCTGGAATGCTGTGTTTATTTTTAAGTACCAAAAAGTAGTTGGAAATCACAAAATCTCCTGGCAAGGTAGCTGCTTAGAGTCAGGCCCTCCTTCCATCTGAAGCCCTGAATTAGAATTAGGAATTAAATACCCATTCACTGCTGCAGTCTGTTGCTTTGGTCCATATCTGGGGATCTTCCTGAATTCCTGCAGCTGGTACAGTAGGTAATTCACCAGGATGTCATTGGTTTTAGGCTGATGCACCCTAGACTAAAGTTTAAGCTTAGTTTAGGCCTGTCTCTTGGGAATTGACCAGTGTTCTTGTTCGGTCACCTACCACAAGGTCTAGAGTTTTGTATTTTTTCCCTTAGACTGTCGAGATTCAAGTTAGCACTGATCTCAGGCCCTGTTTCCTAGATCTGATGCATTATTTTATGGGAAGAAGGGCCTTATTGGTATTTCTCTTTATAATAATGGCACTCTTCACTAGGTGATCTCATTTGTGCCCATGTGAATGACCCGTATGGGTCTTACTTAATCATGTTTAACAAGTATTTGGAGTTTTCTCCATCTTATTCTAAGTACATGTCCTAGGTTGACAGCAGTTCTCAGTCTGTTGTTATGAGGAAAGAGCTTGACACATTTGAAACAGAAGAGAAATATTTAGGAATTTAACTTAATGGTGATATTAGGTCAAAACTGAGCAAGTGGCTAGATCTTGAAAAAAAAGTAGAGGGAGGAAAAGAAAAGAAAGCTGAGAAAATAGTCATGGAAAGTATCCATTTGGAACTAGGAACAACAACCACTGAAGAAAACTGAGGACAATGTAATAGCTTAAATTGTTAAACTTGAAGTGATAAGATAATAGGAAAGTTGCTTAGGATAAAGGATTCGTATTTGTAAAAAGTGGGTGAAGCATTAGAGAGGTAGAGATTCAAGAGGAAAGAAAATGGGAATGATAGAGGGCAAGCACTCCCAGAGAAAACACGAGATTAAAAAATGATTGCAAGTGGCCAAGTTTGCTTTTGCAAGGAAGAAGACAACATATCAAATATAATTCAGTGTTTTCCCTCGCAAGCCCACCCTTCTCTTAGTTTGCCTATTTCTGTTGAATAGTCACCTAGGAGTCATCCTCAACTTTTATCGTACCAGCCCAATCCATGCCAGGTCAGTTGCCAAGACCTGTCAGTTCCACATTTTGTCCTCTTTTAGTCCTACTGCAACCATTTTAGTGTAGGCCCTCGTCATCCCTACTAATGAAATAGCCTTTTCCTGAAACTGCTTGAATCCAATTTCTTTCTTTTCAGTTCTTCTTCCACATTGATGGTAAATAGAGATTCCTAAAGTTCAGGTCTGCTTCTCTCAGTCCCATGTTCAAAAATCTCAGTGGCTTTTAACTTTCATTTTCACATTTTCCCAGACTTAGCTCTTGTTCATCTTCTCCTCCATCTTTCTCTTCATATTCTTCTTCACCATAATTTTCCTTCTCATCTTCTTCAGATACTTCTTCAAGTATCTCCAGCCCCATCTACTTGTAGCACCAAATAAATAATAAAATGTAAATCCCTCTGTGGCATTTTTAATATTTAAAGCCCTTGATGCTCTTGCTCCAGCCTGTCTTTCCCACCTTACTTTCCCTCCTGCATTCTGTCCAAACTCCAGTAAAACTGGTCTGCTTGTGTACAACTTGCCATTTCCTTCTTCCATGCCTTGTGTTGGTTATGGCCCTTATGCCTGGAATGCTTTCCTTTTCCGCCTTCTTCCAAAGTTCACCTGAAGTTATACCTCCTTCAAGGGGCCTTACAAGTTGTTAGTATTCCCTCTGCTGTTAGTATTCTCTGCCAAATTGCTGTATATTTATTTTGTGTCTGTTGAATTTATCTATGAATATATTAGTGCTTGATGGACTCAACAGAGTAGAGTAAGAGGATAGGTGAAAAACAGGGATGTTTTGTATGATATGAGGGAATTTCTGATAGGTATTTTTAAACCTTCCTGTAGACTCAGTAATTTACTAAGGTAAAAAGAGTTGAGGTGAGGGGACATAGGGAAAATACAGAGGAGGTTTGGTCTTGGGAATGTGAAGGAGTGAGTGATTTAAATGATTTCCTTGTAACTCTGACAAACCATTTGAGGTTTGCATAAGTTTGTTTCTATTTTGGATGAAATAAATATGAAAGTGACTTTAATGTTCCCATTTTTTTATGTGTCAGGTTTTGGCTCCTATTCCTGGAGGGATACCACCACCAACAGGTGTCATCATCCAGCCTCAGCAGATCTTATTTACAGGAAACAAGACACAAGTCATACCTACCACAGTGGCAGCTCCCACTGCAGCACAAGCACAGATCACAGCAACTGGTCAGCAACAGCCACAGCAGCAGCCTGCCCAGCCACAAGCTCCTTTGGTGCTACAGGTAGATGGGGCTGGGGACACTTCATCTGAAGAAGATGAAGATGAAGACGAAGAGGAAGATTATGATGACGAAGAAGATGATAAAGAGAAAGATGGAGGAGAAGATGGACAAGTTGAAGAGGTAAGTCTGGGGAAAACAGAGAAATGCAAAACTTGACTAATGATTTTATATTTTTCATGTAGCCTGTGTGTTAACTTTTATTTGGAAAGTCAGTATTTAAGTGCGATTACTTCGGGAGCAACTTGTAGAACAGCATTACTGTTTTAAGTTCTTCATAGATCTATAGGGTTGAAATTGACCTAGCTAAAATGAAAACATTTAATATATCCTTTCCTTTAAAGTTTAACTTGATATTCAAATTTGCACAGTGATTAAAGTCTATAGGGATAAGATTTATGGCTGTTAAATCATGGCACTGATATCTACAGGTGTACTCATAGAATAAGCCTAAACATTTAACTTCTTTGATAGAGCAGGCAAATGGTAGTGCATTGCTTCACTAGGTTACTACAAACAAATAAGAACATTCAGAAATGAAATGCAACCCTAGATAAACAAAATATCTTTCATGTAAAGAATTTTCCATGTCTCTCAAATTGTTGCTTTTGGCAATTAAAATCACATATTCATGCGTATACCTTCAGAGAGTTTCAGTTTGCTGAATTTTAGTAGGATTTAATGCTAGTAATATTGATTGATGATAAATTAATATAAATGTCTTTTCTAGGAACCCCTGAATAGTGAGGATGATGTGAGTGATGAAGAAGGACAGGAACTGTTTGATACAGAGAATGTTGTTGTGTGCCAATATGATAAGGTAAGGATTTTAGCCAACTGTAGAGGTTGTTTGTGTTGAAATTTCTCATCTTGCTTTCTTCCTAATATAAGCAGGTATGTAAGCCAGTATGAGGTGAGGTGGCAGTTGGAATAGAAGAAATACTGAGAAATTTAGTAGAAGTGGAATATAAAGATTTAGTTAGCAGGATAGAAGAGGAAAATGAGAGAAAAGGGTATACGAAAAGATTACCC
The DNA here is from genome assembly GCA_028658325.1 of Potorous gilbertii. Classification (NCBI taxonomy): domain Eukaryota; kingdom Metazoa; phylum Chordata; class Mammalia; order Diprotodontia; family Potoroidae; genus Potorous; species Potorous gilbertii. Next base: position 49,535,369 of record CM053774.1, on the reverse strand, counting down.
TCAAGTAATGGGAAATTGAGAGTAGTTGCCATAGACCAAAAATAGTGTGTTGAAGAAGAAAAAAGATGAGCTAGGTTTTATTGTTGATTTTTTTTCAGGTTCTGCTAGACCTTCCAGGTGAAACTATCTTGGAGATAGTTAAAAATACAAGTTTGGATGATCTGGGAGTCAGTTTGAATAACAAATGAAACCTTGGGAGTGAAGGAAATTTCCATAGTAGAGTGTGTATAAAAGAAGAAGAAAATTGTTGGGGAATGCATTAAGGGATTAAGAAAAAATTAAAGAGCCAGGATCCAAGACAGTAAAAGCATTAGAATGGCAAAACAAAGTAATGTTTTCTCCTTAAAGCTAATGGAATAAAGAGACTACATAGGAAGGAGTTACCAACTGAGTCAAAGGCTATTGAGAGATCAATAGGTGTGAAGACTCACAGAAACCATTGGATATGACTTTTGAGGTATTTAATAACTTTTGCAAATATGTTTCAGAGTGATGAGAGCAGAAGCCCAATTTTAAAAGTCTGAGAGAATAATTTGGGGAGTGAGGAACTAGAGACAATCAGCATTTAGTGCTCATTTCATGTGCTAGACTCTGGAAAACAGTGATGGGAAAAAGTGAATGGCACTGGAGTGTAAAGTGGAAAGGTCAAAGGAAAGCAGTTTTAGAATTAAGGATAACTTGACTGTGATTGTAGCAGCTGAGAAAAACATAGTAGAGAAAGAGAAAGGCAAAGATAAATGAAAAAAAGACAACAGCAAGAATAAGGTCCTGGAGGGTGTAGAAGGGAAGGGAATCTAGGGGAGCAGATAGGTAATCATTCACCTGATTGAGGAGTATCACCAGCAAGGAAGTCGTGTGGCCTATGGGCCAGTCTTTGTCTATCTGTAAAAAGGAAATAATATCTACAGTACCTTTCTCATAGGTCTGTAATGAAACTCACATGAAATACTGCATATGAAATACTTGGCAGACTTTGAAGTGACATAGAGGACAGCTCTGTGACCAGGAGGAAAGAGATCATGGGGGAACAAACTGAAGAGGTGTGAGGACTATAGCAAAGGAGTTGAAGAGGAATGCAAATGCAGTCTGGTCTTACTTAGTTCTCAGTTCAAAGTACATGTATTGTGCATTTCAGAAACAAAAACCAAAACTGTAGTTTGCAGAATTGAAAATGTATTGTCAGCTTGTGGTGTGATAAAATACTGGATTTGAACTTAGAAGGCATAGGTTTGAATTCTGCTTATTTCGCTTACTATCCATCACACTTTCTGAGTCTCCTGCTTTCCTCATAGCTAAAGTAAGGAGGTTGGATCAATTCTGGTTCTAAATCTTTGACAATCATACTATTATCTATTTCAGAAATGTTATATGTATTTCTTATCACTATTTGGAAAAGAGAAATAGGGAATAAATTGTTTTAAATTGCATTTTACGTTTTCATAGACATATAAGCAATTTTAAAACATATTTGCTTGTGTTATGCTTAGTAGTATTAACACTAACTTTCTATCGGATTTTAAAAAAGACTTTCTTGACTTCCTTTGTAATTGATGTCAAACATTTGTTTTGTATAGAGTATTATAGAATGCAGTCTGCTCTGGTATGGTCTTGTCACTTTCTTATCTTACCTTGTGTGGTGTAGAAGTCATTAAACCCATACAACTGAAGAAGCTTAGAAATCTTCTAGAGTAAACCTCTCACTTTACAAATGAAGAAACAGACCTAGAAAGGTTGTGTTACCCCTAGATGTGTGGGTACGTAATGATAGCTAGGACTAGAATCCGTGTTTTCTGACTAGTAATTCCAGTATCTTTTTCAACTATTCTGTGAATTGACCACTGAGGTCAAAATGTTTTAGGTGTATGGCAGTCATTTCAATATGTTTTGCTCTGCTTTAAGTTAATCATGGTACTTTCACAAGTGTCAGTTACTGTACCTGCAAACGTGTGTACGCCTCCCTTCTCTTTAGCCATTTCACTGATTTTTCCACCAGAGGGCACCCAAACGAAGTAGATGAAAGACCTAGCTCATAGACTAATAAAGTACTTAGTATCATTTGTATCCCAGTGATGAATTAAGACTACTGAGGCCAAAGGTCTCTAAACATTTTGGTACATGACAATAATCTCAATTGGTCTGCTTTAAGTTAATTAGGATACTTTCACAAATGTCAATTACTGCACCTGCAAATGTGTGTTTATACAATATAAGCTTATATATCTAGCTAGACTAGAAATGGTCACAGGAGGATGTAATAATAGAGAATATCTATTTGAATTATTATCATATAGAACAGAAATTAGAGAGTCTGAAGTTCAAGGGCAGAATTCTAGGCCCAGTGATTACAAATGTCTAGGAGTTTGATTTTTTTATAAGAATATTGATGTTTCAAAAGGGAAAAAGAACAGTCATCCATTGACTTTTTTTCACAACAGTACCATGTTGGAAGGGGATATTTTACCAAGCTAATACAATTCTGACAGAGTCAGGGCAGGATTTTGAAAAGGGTGTTTGGTAAAATGAGTCAGTTAAGGAGTTTGTTTGAAGTCATCAAGATACATTGGATTAAGTAGTGTGGTGGCAGCAATGGGAAAGCATTAAGCAAAAACCAGCTATACATAGTGGCCTTGTTTGACCGTTTATACTTAATTCCACATTCATAGTCTCATCTTCTCCTTTTCCCCCAAAACACTGAAAAGGGAGGGATGTATTTGTTATCAGTTCTCTTGGGGATCTAGGTTATTCATTACAATTCAATCATGATTTACTTTTTAAATGGAATATAGTGTCATTTCCTGATTTTAAAAAAACTTCATTTCTTTGTGCCCTTTTTTTCATCTTATCTTTTTTGTTTAGATCCACAGAAGTAAAAACAAGTGGAAGTTTCACCTCAAAGACGGCATTATGAATCTCAATGGAAGAGATTATGTATTTTCCAAAGCCATTGGAGATGCTGAATGGTAAAGAATTGCCTTTTTAAAAAAAAAATTAAAAAACAAAAAAAAATGGATTCTTTAAAGCTGGACTGGTTGAAAACTTAGGACATATACTTCAACCAAAATTTACTTCTGCATGTCAGAAAAGTATGGTAGAAGCAAAGCTACTGGAACAAAGATTGACCATGACAACATAGACACTACTTCAGACTGGCAAGCCATGATATTGTAGCACCTGGCATTGTTGGGAGCTGAGTTTTTGTTAGGAATACCGTAATTATCACTTCAACATACAGGTACCTACACAGCCAGTAATTAGCATGTAAGGCTTTGTTGCCATCTTTCTCCCTCTAACTTGTTAAATCAGAAAATATTTCTTGGAACAAATTGAAGGAACTCTTCCCTTTTGATAGAATGATCTGGAACTTCTTGTGTGTGGTCATTATATTGATTAAATTTGTGTGGGGGCTTTTTACAAAAGGGAAAGAATTATGGTGTTGAATTAAAATTCTCTTGTATAAGGAAAAGATTTAAAATTCTATTTAAGAGGTCTTACATAATTTTACTTGCCATTCTCCCTCAGTGATATTCCTTCTATATCCCTACCTATTGCTTTTCTCAGCATCTGTTTAATAGAGAAAAGAATATAATCAGTGATAATATTCATAGCATCATACACTTAGAACTAGAAGGGACCTTAGGGTCATCTTACCAGAACCTCATTTTATAGATGCTGGAATTTGAACCCAGGTCCTTTGCTGGATTTGGACTCAGTCTTACTATTATACCACATTGCTTTCCAATTAAATTACTTTTTGGAGACCACATCCTTATTTGATCTAAAACTTTATGTACATATGTATCTTAAAATTAAGTTTTTAAAATCTGTTGAGTATATTTCCAAAACATTTCACAGGAATTGAGAGGAAATGACAATGGTAAGTTTGATTTCCTTAGAGAGGGCCTATCTCCTTTTCCTCATTCTTTTTCCCCTTTTAAAGCCAAATTGGCTCCTCAGGAATAGTTTTATTTCAAAGGGTACCATCTGATTGAAGTTGTATATACATGTGCAAATACATTGATTTATTCTTATAATTAGGCTGAAATTTGTCTTGGTGAACTTAATCTCCAAGGTTTTAGATATTCAATGCATTTATTATAGTTGAGGGTGAAGATACTGGTTTTATTAAACAACTTAGTTACTGAGAAAAAAAGATTCTTGTGCTTATTGGGAAAGAATAGCAAAACTTGATAACAAAATTCTAATTGTCAAAGTTAAGGGTAACAAATAAGTTTTTTTGACAAGTGACTTTTAGAGTTTTTTTTAAATACATTTTTGCTTAAGTGTAAATGTCCTTCTTGTTTACATGATGGCCCCACTTTAAAAACCAAGTAATGGGCAATGTAAGCAACTACTCCAGTTAGTTTATCCGGAAAGAAGGCAATGGGGTTTGGGATTAGATTAGCAGTCACAGTTCAGTGTCCTAGCAGAGACTTGAGCAGTGTGTCTTGTAGCACTGATAATGTCAGCTACTTGGGAGAGATTCTGTTAATATCGTTAGCAAACTGAAAGGACATTTTCTTGGTCTCTGTTCTTTTTGGATAATTAAAATTTTGTCAAAGTATTGGTTGACAAATTCCAAGTGTATTTAATCTCCTGTATATTTATTAACTGCTTTTCTTTTCCCTCTCCCATCTTAGTCTTCCTTTTACTTGCCTCTCAGTATGTTTGTAGCAGTAGCTTACATGAAAACCTTAAAGTACATTGCAAGGAAGAAAACTGTGATGAGCCATTATATGGGTTTTTTACACCACTTAGATCTCTAAAATTGTCTACTCACCAGAGAGCCTAATCAAATTACTGCCCCTCTTGTCCTTGTTTATATGTTGTAAACCTCACTGTAAAGTTGGTTTCCAGTCACATTAATAATAATTTTGTTTTGATGTAAAGATTTAAGTATGATTTTTATTTTGATTTGTCTTAATTTAGGATATAATCTTTTTTTTAATTACCACTATCCTAAAAGCACATGCAAATTTTTTGGAGGTAATTAATATGCTGAGGTGGGGGTGGAGGAGATCCAGACTAGTTGTTACCCTAACTTTTTTGAATTGTCAGGTAGTAAAGCTGCCAAATAGGTTTGTTTACCCCAAAATGGAATCGGCCATCTACCTGAAAAAGTTGAGCAATGCTGCACACAATTGAACAAATGAAACCTTTGAACCTACTTAGCAGCTTTTTTTTCCTTTTTTTTTTTTCAAACTACTGGAACCCATGTTACAATATACTTAGTCTCTTTTATGTCTTGGGTCCTCTGTGGTAGACAAATATCCTTTTTGTTCATATAGCAGCATTATAAACTGGTCTGTCACTATACTGTATTCTGTACTATGAATAACGACTGCTTTCAAAGTAATTTTTGGATTATTTTGAAGCAGGTTAATAACCATTTGTATTTGCACCTGTGTCTTACATATTAATTATGGCATGCTTGGCAAATGAGGGATTTTGTTTTAATTACCTGTGAAGTTTTTGGAAAGCCAGTCAAACAAAATGACTTACCAAATTGTGCTCTTACATATTGCTACTTCAAGTGTTCCTTTTAAATCAAACTTTTCAATTTTATTTTGTAGCAATTTGCTGTAAGAATGTAGCTTGCTTACCTTTTATCGTACTTGAATTTTAATCATGGTTTTAAACATTGTAATTGAACAGAGCATTTCATTAGGTTCCATAGAAATTGTCATTCCTTTGAAGAGGACAAGAAATTCCCACTCTTGAGTTTTAAAATGAATATAACTTGTTTATTTGAAGTAGAAGAAATAGTTCAGTATTAATATTACAGAGATGAGAGGTTTCAAAAGCGTTAAGTTTAGATTTGCACAGATGGTAACAGCACCTTTTAACTTGAAAAAACGGGAAAATATCTTTTAACATTTATCATCAGTTCTAATGGACATTTGCATTGCAACTGGAGAAAATGGAGAAATTTGTGCCTTTCAGTATACAGATTCTTGGTGGTGGTCATTTGAATAAGCCAGGCCACTTGAATTCCTGAGAGCACGTTTAATTTTTGCGGAATTCCAAATGTATCTTTAAAAACTCTTAATGTGCAATTAATTTCTAAAATCAAATAAGTAAAATGTCTGCTTATTGAGGGGAATAGACATATAAGGAACTTTATATTGGACTGTTATATTTTTAATGTTCAATTTTTGTTATTGCTAAGTAATTAAATTTCATCCTAATGTTACATCCATGTTGTCCCTTGCGTTGAAATCGTAGGCCACATCGACATAGTCCTCTAAATAATGCATTATGGTTTCAAAAGTACATGGTGATTTTAGTGTGTTTTTTGAGGAGCATAGTTCTAATACTCATTTAGAAAACAACATGAAAACATGATATATACATGTTTTCCTTCGCTAGAGTGTAAAATGAAAAATCAAGGTTTGGGCTTTCTTTTCTTTTTTTCCCCCCCTTTTTTTTTTGCCTTTTTCGAGGATTGGGGGGGATGTGGATTCCCCTCTGTTGAAAGTATTTCATGAATACCCAATAGCAATAATGTCACCATAAACTACTTCCATAGGAGAAATATTAATGATCCAGTACAGGAAAACAAATAGACTCCCATGGGAGTTCCCTTTTAAAAAATTAGCAATTTCTTCTACTTGAAAAAAATTCCTTTATTTTCATATTGATTTCACACTGAATTTTTTTGTTACTGTTTAGAAGTTATTGTGCAATGTTAATTGACCCTTTTATTGGCATTTTAAATTTTTTTTCTTTTTGACAAAATCCCCTCTCATCCCTTGTACCAATTTCAAATTAACCTATTTCAGATTTTCAGATTCAGTGGCTAAATATAGGATTAAAATAAACACACATACACACACAGAGTTTTGATTCTTATCCCACTATTTTGCTAGGGAAGTGATGTTTAAATTTATGTTCATTTTTATATAAGATTGTTCTCATTTACTTTTGGTCAGTTACTGTGGCTTTTAAAAAAATTATTTTGGCTCATGCCTATTATAAAGAACAAAAGGAACTTTTTATGGGAGGAACTATTTTGGGTTATTTACACCTATAGTCCAGTGTGTATCAAAGGTACCAATGGACTACAATATTTTTTTGGTGGGGGGAGGGGCAAATACCTTTTTTTTTTTTTTTTTTTTTTTGCTGTTCTGAGCTACAATTGTCAACTGCTGTTGTACATACTATTATGTGTACGGGGGTAAATATATTTATTATGTTTGTAAAAGTCATTCTGTACAATTACAGATCAAGATTGCTCTTCTGTGATAATACAGGATGTTATGTTTCAAAGGCCATGCTTGGAATACAATTAGAGAACTTAGTATTTTGATGTACTAAGACCTATTTTAAGTTTAATATTTTGCCTTTGCAAAAACTTTAATTAAAGATGTTATTTAAAAAACTAGTTTTTTTATTTTACTTGTTTAATAATAAATTTTATTTTGACACAAAGGTTACTACATGAAGTTATATCCTTTGGTAAATTAGGCAAAGTCTTCAAATTATGGTAATCAGTTAATTAATCCATGATGAGAAAATATTATAAAACCTGCTTTGATTAGTGAGAGAGAATACCAATCTGAATAAGTAAGACCTCTATAAATGCTGAAGAATTTTTAAGTGTATTCAAGTACATGTCGGAATATTGAACTTTAAAAATGGAACCATAGTTAATGAATAGGCCATAGAATCAAGATTTAGAATTTGAAAGAGGGAGCTAAGAAGGGTCTAGTGCATTCCTCTTTTATAGATAAATAAATTAGGGTTCAAAGAGGGAAAATATCCTTACCCAATGTTTCACAAACACAGACATTAGCAGAACTGGGATTTGAAACAGGGTAGATATTTTTTAACCCTGCATTTCATGCTATATACTTTGCTTTGTTCTCTTCCAACAAGCCATTCTTTGAATTTAAAAAAAAAAAAAAGGAAGTTCTTCAGATCCAACCAATATATCAAATAAATCTGATGATAGGATAGGTGGTATTCTGCCATAGTGCACTCTCACTTGAGCAAAGGAGCATGGAGGGTTGGGGGAGTGAGGGGCACCTGGAGAGAAGTAGGAGAGCATCTGCTCTTATCTCTAGTTTTTATTTCACATCATTCAGTTTCAGTTTTGTTCTTTTCATTTACGTTGCTGTGGTCACTGAGCATGTTGCTGTCCTGCCTCTTCCTGACTCCAAATATTGTTTTGAAATGCCTTGTACAATTTTAAAGTACTTTCAAGGAAGTACTTGAGCATTTAATTTACATTTAAGATAAAAATTGTTTCTTAAAACTTCTTTACCCTTTGAAATTTGTTTATCCAGCTTCTTATGGGTTCTCAATTCCAACGTGATCTAAATACACTTTTACTTAGGATATTATTATGTTAAATGACAGGGTTTTCGTTTTGTTTTTTTGGTCATTTACAAGTAGGTTAAATATAGATTAAAAACTGAGGTTTTTTTACCCTGTTAAGTTTTTGTTCCTTGGACCAGGATCACTGATTTCTCTTACCCTGGTACTCAGCGAAGTTTTGTCTTCCTTTAGCATCCTCAGACATTGGTCCAAAATGCTGCTAATTCATTTCTCCAAATAAGAGTTACTATCACATAATATTTAAACACTCCCCATTTGCCCACCCTGCAAAAAATTCACAGAAAAATGATTTTTAAAAGCTAATGAAATCACTTACATTAACCTTTTTGTGGGTTAGCTATGCCTAATAAAAATCAGAGGGCATGGTAAATTACAGTTACTCTTAAAGGATAGGTAATCTAATATGAATAAGGAGCAAGAAAAAGCTTTCTGCAGAAAGTAGATCTTTACCTGAGACTTGAAGGAAACCAAAGAAGGTGTAAGGTGAAGATGAGGGACAAGTTCCAGGCAAACAAGAGAGCCATTGGAAATTCTAGAGTCAGGACCGTGTTGTTCAAGGAAAAACAAGAAGAGGTAAGTGTTACTGGATAACAGTATATGAAAGAGTAAAGTATCAGAAGCCTAGAAAGGAAGGATCTGGTTATGAAGGGCTTTTAAAGCCAAACAGGATTTTATATTTGATCCTGGGGGCCATAGCTAATTATTATAATTTATTGAAGGTGGAGGGGAGAAACATAATCAGTTGATGGGGTGCTTGGGCCTCAATTTTAAAGTTACATTTCTCTTTAAAAATCACATTTCTCCCTAGCCTCCAAACACTATCCCAGGCAGCTTGTCCCCAGCCCAAGGACACAGCCTGCTCCAGCAACAACCATTATAACTTACTAGTCTGAACCAACTATGTACTGACTGAACTGACTGCCCTGGGTCATAACAACATTTACTGCTCACTGACAAATCGTATGTGTCCTAGACTTAGACATATGTATACTCCTTTACATTTACCTTGTCTCACAAGACATTGATGAGAGCAACTTGGTATTTCTGACCTTTGGTTGACTTAGTGATGTTTCAGGCCTATAACTACACCTCTAGGTAGCCCCCGCTGGACCTATTTCATGATGAATTTTGGGTAAAATACCTGGGCAGTACATATCAAAAGTGCATGTTCTTTTAAGAACTGAACACCCCTTAAATACTCCCTAATCCCACCCCAAAACACCTAGTTAGCATATTTGGCACATGCTTCACTATAGAATATCCTATATAAACTTACTCTGTACCCCTCTAAGTTTGCAGATACCCTAAGAATTCTTGTCCGCTGAAAAGCATAATAAATCTTTACCTTGACCTCTTCAGGTGATCTCCTGGTACCCCGGTCTTTGTGGGTCTCACAACCCACTTACAACCCTCATCAAGATGACTTTAGGAAGATGGATTTAATAATTCAGTGAAAGAAGGACTGAATTGAGGAGACAGGGTGGGGAGACCAACTAGCAGGCTATTGCAGTAGTTAAGGCTTGAGGAGATGGAGACCTCTGCTAGGGTGTATTAGAGAATGAAATGTATATGAGGTGTTCTGAAGTTGAAGCTATAGGAACTTAGGAAGTCATTGGATTATGATAGAGTGATGAGGGAAGAGTAGAGGATGATGCCTAAGATGCAAGGCTAGGTAATGAAAGCTGGGGGTGCCTTTGAAACTAATAAGGAAGTTAGGAAGAGGGGTGGTGTTCGGAGGGGGAGAAGTAATGAGTGTTGGACAGAATGAGTTTAAGATGCCTTATGAGATAACCCAGTTCAAGCTGGAGATGCAAAACTGGAGGTAAGGAGAGAAGTTAGTATGGTGCAAACTTATCTAAGTCATCTTAATAGTGATAATAGTGGAAGCCTTGGAAACTGATGAGATCACTATGAAATAGTTGTAGAGGGGAAAAAGGTGTCCTAGAACAGAGCCCTAGGGGATACTTGTGGTTAACAGATACAACCTGGGAAAAAATCCAGCAAAGGATGCTGAGGAATAGTCAGGAGTAGGAATGGAAGCGAGCAATGAAATCCTAGAGAGAAGATGGTAGTTGACTGCAGAGGGGTCAAGGAGGATGAGAATTGAGAAGAGGTTCTTAGGTTTGGCAATTGAGAGATTAGTAGTTTTAGAGAGCAGTTTCGGTTGAACAATGAGCTCAGAAGCCTGACGGTAGAGTTAAGAGAATGAAAAAAGGAAGTGGAGGCACTGACTTTATGATTCTTAAGAGTTTTGTCATTAAAGAGAGAAGAGATATAGGACCATTGTGGTAGGAATGGATGGGTCAAGTAAGGATAGGGGAGACACAGACATGTTTCATAAGTAGTAGGGAAGTCTTCAGTAGGCAAGGAGAAATTGAAGTGAAAATGATGTTAATGGAGGTGGCAGTCTGCTAAACAAGATGAGATAGGATGGCCTTTTTGAAGGTAGAGTTTGCTTTTGCCCTGAGAAGGGTCACCTTTTACTGTGAGGTGGGGTAAAGACAGAGGCAATAGAAGGCATCTGAGTGATAGAAGTTTAGAGGAGCAAGCCCATGGCAAATGACTTTTTTTCCCAGTAAATATGAGGCAAGTTTCTCAAGTGAGGATGAGGGGAGATGACCATGGAGGTTGAAGGAGAGATGAAAAGTTTTGGAAATATCTCTATGTTGAGTGGGACAGTGAATCAATCAGTAAGGAGGTGCCACATTGAGGGTTCAGCTGAGATTATGTAACATAAATTTGTAGTGGATACAGCATCAGCAAGTATCCTGATTTTCTGCAATTTTCAGCGGCATGTGAATAGGCACAAAAGTAACAGATATGGGAGTAATCTAAGGTTGAGTCTTGGCAGGGCAAGATAGGTGATAGGATATGAGGGCGAAGGATTGTAGAGAAAGGTACAGTATAGAGTTGTATTGGTTCACTAGAAGGTCTAAATGAGAAAGTATAGAATTGATGGCCTGGAAAAGAACTGACAGGTATAAAAATTGGAGGTCACCATGAAGACAAAGAACAGAGGTAGGGCATATGAGGCTGAGGAAGAGTGGAATGAAGTTACAATCAGAAGAAGTAATCTAAATAGCTTCCTATTTAACCTTGTACAGTTAAATGCTAGGGATTCAAAGACAAAAGGGAAGGTTCCCTGTCCTTGAGTAATTTATACTCTTTAGGACAGACAACAGCAGGTACATTGAGCACTTTCAAGTGGATAGATCCTGAAAGACTTTGCATAGAAGTATGAAGAGCCTTAAAGAAGGCAAGGGATTCTCAGAGGAAGAGATGGGGAGGAGTGTTTGTAGACATGAGGGACTAAAGGCATTAAAGTGAAAGATGGAGTCTCCAGGGAAGATCTAGTAGTTTGACTGGAATATAGCATGTGAAGAGGAATACAAAATTAGACTGTGAAGCTAGGTAAAGCCAGATTATAGAAAATTCTGATTGCTAGCAGGAAACCCTTGAAGACAAAACCTTGGGACACTCATTAAGCAAGAAAGAAATGATCCAGCAATGGCAACGGAGGAACTATACCCCTTGGTAAAACTGAGAATAATGACACAGATGATAAAAAGACTATCCAAAAGAAGAGAAAATGTTTGACAGTTAAAAGCTACAAACAGGTAAAGCAAAATGACAAAAAGTCATTGGATTGAATAGTTAAGTGGTTAGTTAATCAAAATATCTTTGATTCATAATAGAACACTGACTGCCGAGGTCCTTACTGCCTGAAAGCCAGGTACGTTACATTTCATCCTTCTCCTGGGATTCTCTGGTACCTTTTAATGGGTTTAATGGTGTCTAGACTCTGCCATTAGCTCTAGTCCCTATCTATGGTCTTCCTTTAATTGTAGGGATGGGTCCCCAGCACCCCAATTCCATTTAGCCACTTAATCAGATGAACTTTTACAAAGAAATAATTACTTCAAAGGTGTAAACAAGCAAGTCCCAATGCATGGGACTTAATTTTCTCCTCTAGATTACCTCAGTCTCTAAGGAGAGGAAGGGATTTAGATTTAAAGTTTTACTCAGTTCCTATAGATGCAGAGTCTCAAGTTTTAAGTACAAAGCTTCGTTAGGCTCATTCATGCCTTGGGCACCCAGGCTTCTCAGGACTTCTTCCCTTATGGTCTGGCTAACTGGAGCATCCCATTTAAAATTCTGACTCCAAGGTTGCCAAGGCCAGAACTCCTGGGAATTACCTCCAGTACTTGAAATTGGGAAGAAGAAATGAAAGAGAAGGGAATGAGAAACACCTTAGATTCATCTGTTGGAGTCATCTAAAGGGAGAGACAGGTTGTTGTATTCATCCTTCGTTTTCTAAGAAGACCATGATATCAGAGAACTGATGACATGACTTTGTACTTAACTTTGTTTTGTGTGAGGGAAAGCTGTGCGAGGTCACCAGCCTCACTTTCTCCTCCAGAGCCAGGTATTCATCAGAATGACTGGAGATAGCCCAGGATGCAATGGGAGAGTTTGGCCCTTTTAGGCTAAGGCCACCAAAATTTACCTTCCTTTGGAGAAAAGAAGGAAAGGAAGAGGGAGTGGACAAGCTGAGTTACCCAGCTAGCTGGGTCCCTATTCAGGCAGCTCAGTCTACTCACAGGTTGTGTTTGTCCTTCATTTTCGAAGAGGACCATGACATCAAGATGATGACATGACTTGCAGTTTGATTTGAGTGAGGGAGGGCTGTGCAAGTTCACCAGCCTCGCTTTCTCCTCCAGAGCCCCAAGGAAGGTGTGGAGGGCAGGGGTGGGGGATAGGACAGTAGGGGGAGTACTTGTTGTAAGTAATCTTATTCTGTAGGGCAGAGAGTGATCTGAGAATGTGCTTTGTGTCCTCAATTAAGGAAGGCATTGGGAGGAGTTTGATACTCCCATCTTCTAGGTCTCCAAACCAAAGGGAAAAGTACTGATGGAGGCCTGAGTTAGCTATATGGTGATGACATTATCCTGGGAGGGGCATCTTGTTCATGGCACTGTGTGTGATTTTTACAGATAATTTCAATTTCTGATATTTCTCCAGAATTATCTAGAGAATATTAACATACAAAACATCTTCCTGCTTCTGATGTTTATTACCTGACTGATTTTGAGCAAGTGCCTCAATCTCCTTGGGGCTTTGTTTCTTATGTTAAATGAAGACTAGCTCTTCCGTGTTTTTGCAGCTTTAGATTTTAGAGCATGGAGAGATCACATAACTAGATGTTTGATATACCATTCCAGATGGTGGACCGCAAGTAAAACTGAACTGATAAATCATGAGGAGATCATTAAGACCAGAGATTATAGTTGTGACAATTTAGATCTAGTTCTGTTCCTCTACATTTTGCCAATGGGGGATCTAAAGTTCAGAAAGTCATCCAGATGATCAGTGGCAGAGACAGTATTTGAATGCGAGTCTCTTAACTCCAAAATCAGTACTCTTTTTACTGGTGAAGAAACACTGGGTGTGAAATTATTTCAAAAGGTTGAGAAAGAACTGAGGAGATACTTCATGAGCATTACTCGGAGTATACAAAACTTCAAAAGTCCTCATAGGATCATAGATTGAGAGCTAGTAGGAACTTTCAAGGCCATCTAGTCCAAGCTTCTGGTTTTATGTAGGAGGAAGCTGAGGTTAAATAGTTAAGATGTGAAACCCAAGGTGAAAAGTACTGATGGGGTTATGGGACCTAGACTCCTCAAAGGAAAAGACCACGTCTCCCAAAGCAGCCTAGTCTCTGGAATTTCCCAAACATTTTCCAGCAACCCCTAACTACTGGTGCCTCCCCAAAGCACCTGACCCACTCCAGCCCACTTAGATCACCTAACTGGCCTACTTGATATTCTTTTCACTATTGTACCTACAAAGAAAGAGAGCTATTGATTAACAGAATGGATTCAAAAACATTAAACAAAGTATTGGCAAACAAAATATGAGTCAAAAACTACCTAAGTGACTTTTCCTAGTATAGAAAAAGATTGGACTAGACTTGATGTTCATAACTAGGCCAAATTAATATTATAGAGATGACAGTACTTTTCAAATTAATCTATAGATTTGACTACTGATCAAAATACTAAGAATAATTTATAGAATTTGACAAAATTATAAAATTCTTATGGAACAGGAAAAATGTCAAGATTATCCATGGAAGTTGGGAGGGAAAAGAAGTTGGAGTGAAAACTGCATTTCCAGGTTTTAAATTATACTATGACTAGCCTGTATTCATATAGTCCCTTAAAGTTTGCAGAGCACTTTACAAATATTATCTCAATTTATCCTACAATAATCCTAGGAGGAAGCTGTTATTGTCCCCATTTTATAGATGAGGAAATTGAGGTTAAATGCCTAGGATCACATAATTAATTGTATGAGGCAGGATTTAAACTTTTAGTCTAACACTCTTATCTACTGCTCCCTCATAGCTATAAAGTAGAAATTATCAAAACTGGTACCAGAAAAAAAAGATCAGTGTAATGAGTTAAATGAGAACAAGGTTAAAGCAGATGCACGCAACAGTTAAAGGAAAGCATTGTTCAACAAAAAATTATAGGAAAACTGGATAGTGTCTCCAAAAAATGGGAAGACAAAAATTTCATTCTATTTCCCATGATAAATTCGAAATGGTTCCGCTAGCTAAACAAAAAAAATCATAAGCTAGAAGATAATTTTATTATATCTTTCACACTAGCAAAGGGACATAGTCCTAGCAAGATGCTAGTTAGATAGAATTGAGTCAAAGTAAATGAATATATTTTTATAAAGGTAAACTTTTGTATAACAAAAAGCAGTGAATCCAAAAGGAAAGAAAAAAAGTTGAAGGAAAGATCTTTACTCATTTCTTTTGTCTGACATCCAAAATTAATTTTAAAAATTAACCAATTTATTAGAATGATATTAATTCTGCCGTGATACGTAATCATAGAATATGAATAGTCAGGTTTTCAAAAGAAGAGTCAACCAATCAATACACAGTTATTAAGCATTGTAGTGAGTAAAAACCCTGAGAGATAGAGTTTTCAAGTAATTAATAACATTAATTAGGTTAGTTAATTTTAAATTGATGGTCAGTGACTTCTCTTGGTAACCAAAGACACCAAAGTAGACTGTTAAATGGGGATAAATCAGATACACGTTCTAAATCAGTGTACAGAAGGTACACACCTTATGATAGGGAACTCCCTTTACAAGTGAAACTCAATCTTGATTGGTAGACGTTTAATGAGGAGGTGGGCTAGAGGTTCAGCAACCTCAAGGCATCTGGGCAGGGGAAGCCATTTTCATCCAGACTTCTCTGACTAGTTTTCTCTTTCATGAGCTCGGTGGCCCTAAACTCTAATGGAAAGAATCTAGGACAAGAAAAGATCTAACTAAGGTTGGCTTTTGTTTTACAAATAAAAAGTTAGGGTTCCTGCCCAGGAACATGCTTTGTGGCTGGGAGATTACCTTGCTATTATACCCTTCTAAAACTGCCTGAC
>CM053774.1:49483415-49519072 GCA_028658325.1 Potorous gilbertii | reverse complement strand
TTCCTTCTCCAGCTCATTTTACAGATGAGGAAACTAGGTGAATAAGGTTAAATAATTTACCCAGAATCACATAGCTAGTAAGTGTCTGAGGACAGATTTGAATTTAGGTCTTCCTGACTCTATGCCTGGCACTCTATCCAAGGCACCACCTAGTTGTTGCCACTGCAGTTATCACTGTTGCTGCTGCCACCACTGCTGCCACCACCACTGAGGGCAGCTAGAGATAGAATTCTGGATCTGGAATAAGGAAGACCTGAATTCAAGTCTGGACTTAGACTGGCTGTGTGACCCTGGGCAAGTTACTTAAACCTGTCTGTCTTACTCTAATGAAGAAGGAGATGGCAAATCACTCCACCATCTCTGCCAGGAAAACTCCATGGACAGCATGGTGCTTGGGGTCACAAAAAATCAGATATGACTGACTAACAAAAACAACCCTACTACTATTATGATGGGATTTAAAAATACAGGTCTTATGAGGGACTTCATTCTTCATTTTATCTCTCTTTTTAATACAACAGAAATCCTGTTCTCTTCCTGCAGATATTCCACCTGGCTTCATTGGGAATCTTCCTTTCCTCCCTGTTAGCCATATGGGAAGTCAATCCCATTGGTCCTAGGATATGTATCAGTTGGTGATCCATTTCTTTTTTCATTTGAGAAATGTTTGTATTTCCTATATCATTTATGTTACTGTGAGAAATAATTCATTTGGGTCCCTACTCTATTCCAGTCAGTATTATTCAGTTTGATTTTATTCCACAGAGCTAAAGATTATAAGTTCTGTATATTAGGTCCCAGAACTATGAGCTACAGAGCTTGTAAGTTCCTGAATTATAGGAAGCTAACTAGAGACCCTCCACCCTTGTTTTATGTTGTCATGGTGACCAAGCTCAGTGTGGCAGAGGTGACTAAATATCATGGAAAGCCCTCCAACTTATTTTTGTACCTCCATACCCCTCTTTCTTATCCAACATGAGCAGGTGACCATCTTATGACCATTCTTTCCTTCTGGATATTATCTTTTGTCTGGATTTTTGAGATGCTATTCTCTCTTTGTTCTCCTCCTACATATTTGGTTGTTTCTTCTCAGCTTTCTTTGCTGGATCATAATCCATATCATGCCCCCTACTGGTATATCTCAAGACTTTTTCCTGAGCTCCCTTTCTCCTCTCTCATACTCTCTTACTTGGCGATATCATCATCTCCCATGGGTTTGATTAGCATCTCTATGCAAATGACTCCCAGAAACACACACACACACACACACACACACACACACACACACATACATATATGTAAATATATCTATATCTCTATCTCTTGCCCCAAGTTTCTTTTCTGAGCTCCCTGTTCAACATTAACAAGTAATTGTACATTTTGACCAGGATGTCCATAGATATCTCAAACTCTACTGTCCAAAACAGAAGCCATTATTTTTCTCCCAACTCACCCCTCTTTGAATTTCCTTATTTCTGTTGAGACCATTATCTTTCCAGTAAACCAGGATTACAACTTTTCGTCATCCTTTATTATTTACTCATCCCATATATCCAATTACCAAATCTCACTCTCTTCACCTCTGCCTCTCACATGTCCCATTCACTCATATAGCCAACTCCCTAGCTTCTTTACAATCATGTCCCAACTTGCTTTTCCATTATTATTCATATTTTTCACACACTCTAGTTGTGAAAGGGAAGCCAAATTGACCTTCTTTCTATTCTTTACACACAGTATTCCATAGCTCATCTTTATGTTTTTGTATTGGCTGTTTCCTATGCTTAGAATGCATTTCCTGTTCTCTGCTTGAAATTTCTAGTTTCCTTTAAGATTCATCAGCTCAAATGTTATCTTCTGTATGAAGCTTTTCCTAGACTCTCCCAATGCTAATGTCTTTTCTCAGGGTAACATTGTTTCTGTTTTATGTATTTCTGTATATGTGTATATTGTCTTGTGTCAAAAATGAGGTGTGAATAAGTAACAAGACTGGATTTCATTTATAAACATGTTCCAAAGTTACTTCTAAAGTGGTAGTTCCCCAAATGTTTGAGTGATAGAATCAATGTATAGCCACCCAAGGTGATAATCTTGAAAAGGAACACACTCCTGGCCATACAATATCTTGTGCATTTATTTTTAAAAAACGAAAAACAAACTACTTTTATACTATGATGTCTCTGTGATTTCCTCAATGTGCAAATTCCTTTAAACAGTGTAGATTACAACTTATCCCCAACTTCTTATCATGTATAACTTTGTCTATATCTTCCCATTAGTCTTCTATGCATGGTCAATTAAAATTCTGGGTGAGAATAGGGTTGGGGGTAAGGGGAAAGTTCCTCAACATCTTCTGACATTGTGTGAATGTGTCAGTGGAGCACATGGACCATCTAGCAATTATCCCTTGCTTTAACTAAATGCAACTCACCTCCTTTTCTTGTCATACAACTTGATAGCCTTTACATGGCTTTTCCTATGTAGTTTTTGGTGATATATTGCATCTAATGTACACCTTCCATGTACCTTTTCAAAACTTTTCAGATAGTGGAATTCCATGACTCATATAGTCACACAGCATCACCAAAAAAAAAATGGTCTTTAAAATGTGGGTCCTTGGGGGTCATCAAAAGCAGTGAATTTGCCCCTGATACCTCTTAAAAATGTTGTCTCTCCCTACTAGAATGTGAGCAAGGACTGTTTTATATTTCTCTCAGTATCTTCAGCATTTAGCACTTTACTTGGCATATTCCAAGGGCTTAATAAATGCATTTATACATGTACAGTTTCCCAAATGCAATCCAGCCAACTCTTTCCCTCCATTTCTAGAACCAGGTTATTGTTCCATTGGCAGTATCTATCCAAGATAAATGTATTGATGGACTAGGTTTATAGGTTTTCCACTTAAGTGTCTTGGAAATAGGTATTTTTCATCCATGTCTCCTAAGACTATCCTCTTTTCCTTCTACTCTTTCATTTAATGATCTCACAAGAAGTTTGCATGGGTTCAATTACCTTTATGGTGAGGATTCCTAGGTCTGTATATTCAATCTTGATCTCTGTCCTCAGTTCCAGGCTCTCATTACCAACTGTCTTTCACACATCTTGAACTGGATGTCTTGTAGGCATTTAAAACTCAACATAGACAAAAACAGAATTATTTTTTTCCTGTAAGCCTTGTCTTTGTCTCAATTACACTCCAGCTGCTGAGTGCATCACCATCTTCTCAACCTTACAAGCTCCAAACCTCAGGGTCATCCTTGATTCTTCATTCACACTCACCTCAACTATATAAACTATTGTCATATCTTGTTTCT
Organism: Potorous gilbertii; assembly: GCA_028658325.1. NCBI lineage: Eukaryota > Metazoa > Chordata > Mammalia > Diprotodontia > Potoroidae > Potorous > Potorous gilbertii. The sequence goes on along the minus strand of CM053774.1, from coordinate 49,515,755 downwards.
GCATTCACATCTCCTGATATACATCACCTTCTTTTCCATTATAAATTTTAAAAATTCACTTTGAACTTAAATACAAAAAGAACTTTTCTATGTACACGGCACAACATAAAAAGAGAATTCAGTATAAAATCAGTTTTTTAAAAAAAGAAGTAAATAGTGTGAAATGGAAATTCATGAAGCAACCCTGCTTTTCTGTGCTTCCTTTTTGGTTTTCTTTTGTTCCCTGCTGTGCAATTTTAATATTTTTCTCCCTCCCTCCCTGCTACACTAGACACAGAAATGCATATATATGTGTGTGTGTATGTGTGTGTGTATATATATATATATATGTATATGTAAAACCGCACTATATGTAGTTCTATTTAGCAGTTCTTTCTCTAAATGTAGACAGCATCTTCCTTCATAGGTCCTTTAGAGCTGATTTGAGTATTTATAAATACTCAGAATAACTTAAGCATTCAAAGTTATTCTTAGAGAAAGATTGTTGTTTCTGTATACAATGTTCTCTTGGCATAATTAAGCATAATACATCAAGGGAAAAAATTGTCATTCAATGAAATTGAAGGATTTCAAACCTTCATAAGGAGAACACCAGAATTAACTAAAAATATGACTTGTCATAGCAAGACCCAAGAGAAGCATAAACAGGGACAAAGGGAAAAGAAAACATAAGGGATTCAATTGAACTAAACTTCCCTACATGGGAAAGTAACGCTTTTAACTCAAAAATTGTATCACTAACAGTACAGATAAGAATATACATTGACGGAGGGTATGGTTACAAGGAGAAATTGAGGGAATGACAAAAGATATTAAGAGATTAGATAGAGGGGTACAATGGGTGCAGAAGGAAGGATGAGGTAGGAAGGGGTAAATTATCTCACATGAAGAGGCGAGAAATACTTACTACAGTGGAGGAGAAGATGGGAGAGGGGAGCGATGGATATTGCTTGAACCTTATTCTCATCAGTATTGACTCAAAGAAGGAATAATCTACATAATCAGTTGAATATAGAAATCTATCTTACCTGACAGGGAAGTAGGAGGGTTAGAAATTAAGTAAAGGGGTGGGGGAACTGACAGATGGGACAGCAGATCAGGAGAAGTGGTAGACAGAAGCAAAACATTGGTGAGGTGAGAAAGGGTAAAAGGAGAGAGAAGACAGAGGAGGAAGGATAGGATAGAGGCAAATACACAGGTAGTAATCCTAACTATGAATGTGAATGGGATGAACTCTCCCATAAAACAGAAGTGGATAGCAGAGTGAATCAAAAATCAGAATCCTACAATAGGTTGTTTACAAGAAACACACTTAAAACAGAGGGACACACACAGAGTAAAGGTAAGGGGCTGGAGCAGAATCTATTGTGCTTCAGCTGAAGTTAAAAAAAAAAGCAGGGGTAAGCAATCCTGACCTTACACCAAGAAAAAGCAAAAATAGAACTAATTAAAACAGATAAGGAAGCAAACTACATCTTTCTAACAATGCCATAGACAATGAAGCAATCAGATTAGAAGAGCATGTAATAATCTGCTTTTCAGATCTACAGGGAGGGGAAGAATTCATGACCAAATCAGAGATACAATTCAGAATAGAGAGTTTTGTTCATATTAAATTGAAAAGCTTTTGTACAAACAAAACCAATGTGACCAAGATTAGAGGAAAGCAGAAAGTGATTTAGAGCATTTTTATGTGATTGTATATGCTTTTGATTTCTTCATGAAATAACTGTTTGTTCATGTCTTTTGACCATTTATCAATTGGGGAATGACATATAAATCTGACAAAGTTCTTTATGTATTTGAGATATGAGACCTTTATCTGAAAAACTATTAAAAATTTCTTCCAATTTTGAAGTTTTTATGCCCTAATATATCATCAGTTTTTGTAAAGATACCGTGTACTGCTGAGAAAAAGGTTTATTTCTGTTCCCATTAAATTCTGTCTTTCTCTCTTCAAACACACACCCACACACACACACACACACACACACACACACACACACACACACTCATTCTAGTTTATCTAAGAGTCTGTTCACTTCCTTAGGTTCTTTCTTACTTATTTTTTGGTTAGATTTACATAGTTCTGAGAGGGGAAGGTTAAAGTTACTTACTATTGTAGTGACTTTATTTCACTTTTAATTTTTATTCCAACTGTAATTAGTTTAACTTTTCCTTTAAAAATTTAAATGTTATAGCATTTGGTGCACATAGATTTAGGATTGATATTGTTTCATTTTCCATGGTACCTTTCATTGTAATATAGTTTCTCTGTTTAACTCTTTTAATTAAATCTATTTTAGATTTAAGTTTGTCTGAGATCATGATTTCTACTCCTGCTTGGGTTCTTTTTTTGTCAGCTGAATTATAATAAATTCTACTTCAGCCCGTAATTGAATTCTGTGTTTATCTCTCATTTTAAAATGTGTTTCTAGTAAACAATGTATTGTCAGATTCTGATTTTTTAAATCCATTCTGCTATCCATTTCTGTTTTATGGGTGAGTTCATCCCATTCCCATTCAAAGTTATAATTACTAGTTGTATACTTCCCTCCATCCTGTTTTTCCTCTCTATTATCCTTCTCACTTTCTCTTTTTTACCCAGTGTTACCTCACACATCTGACTTACTTCCAACCACTGCCTTCCCTAATCTACACCCTTTTAAAGAATCCCTCCCTTATCCTCTCCCCTTATCTACCCTCCTACTTTTTGATTTACACACCCTTCTAAAAGTCCCTCCCCGATCCTGTCTCCTCACCCTTCTATTTCTTTATAAACTTAGAAGACTTTTAAACCCTTCGACATGTATGTTATTCCCTCTTTAACCTAGTTTCAATGAGAATAAGGTTCCTGCATTACTAGCCCTCCATCCTCACCTGCTTCTACTGTTAACAGTTCTTCCATCCATGTCTTATTTGGAGATAATTGCTCCATTTTACCTCTCTCTATCCACTTTTCTTCCTTAGAATCATCCCATCAAACTTAACTCCAAGCCTTCTATCTGTATATGCTCTTTCAAACTACCCAAGTACTAACATTCTTGTAGGTAACATTTTCCCATATAAGAAGTAAACAGCTTGACCTTATTGAGTGCCTTATGATTGGTCTTTAATATTTACTTAATTTTTTCCTTGCTCTTATATGTCAGATTTTTCCATTGAGTTCTGGTCTGTTTTGTCATAAATACTTAATAGTCTTTCATTAAATATCCCCCTTTTATTTTCATTCAGGATTATACTCAGCTTTGCTGAGTAAGTTATTTTTGGTTGCAACCCCAGCTCCTTTGCTCTTTAAAATATGTTTCAAACCCTTCAGTCTTTTACTGTGGACACTGCTAGATCTTGTGTTATCCTGACTGTAGCTCCACATTATTGAAATTGTTTTTGTTTTTCTTGTTTCTTGTAGTATTTTCTCCTTAACCTGGGAACTTCGAAACTTAGTTCTTCTAAGTTTTTATCTTGGAATCTCTTTCACATGGTGATCAATGGATTTTTTTTCTATTTCTATTTTACTCTCTCATTCTAGAACTTCAGGATAATTTTTCACAATGATTTCTTGTAATGTAGCTAGATTCCTTTTATAAAATCATAGCTTTCAGGTAGTCTAACCATCTTATTTTGTCTCTCCTTCATCTGTTTTCCATATCGGTTGTTTATCTAATAAGGTATTTCACATTCTTTCTTTTTTTCATCTTTTTGACTTTGTTTTATTATGTTTTGGTGTCTTATAATGTTACTAGCTTCCCTTTGCCCAATTCTAAGCTATAAGGAGTTATTTTCTTCCTTAAGGTTTTGGATGTTTTTTTCTAATCGGTTTACTTTCTTTTCATATATATATATATATATATATATATATATATATACTTCTTAGATTGCTCTTATTTTTTTTCTAATTTTTTCCTTAACCTCTCATTTGATTTTAAGTTTTTAAAGCTCTTGCAAGGACTCTTTTTAGACTTGTGACTATTTGACTTTTTTTCCACGTAGGATGGCTTTTTAAACTTCACTATGAATCCAGATCTTTTTCTTCATAGTAGTTGTCTATTCTTTCTCCTTTGCTTGCTCATGATTATTATTTTTTGTGGCTTATTTTTATAGTCAGGCTCTGGTCTCAAGGTGTGGTTTGGGGGGATGATCCCCCAGGTTTCAAGCAAAGATAGTTTTCAACATTCACTTTTCCAAGATTTTTGAGTTCCAAATTTTTTTCTCCCTCCCTCCCTCTGCTTTTCCCAAGACAAGACTACAAGAAATCTGATATAAGTTATACATGTACAATCATATTAAACATTTTTCCACACTAGTCATTTGTGAAAGAAGAATCAGAACATGAGAGAAAAACCATGAGAAAGAAAGATAAAGAGAAATAGTCTGCTTTGATCTGCATTAGACTCCATAGTTCTTTCTCTGGATGTGGATAGCATTTTCCATTCTGAGTCTTTTGCAATTATCTTAGATCATTTTATTGCTGAGAAGAATTAAGTCTATCCAAGTTGTTTAATGTAGCTGTTACTGTATACAGTGTTCTGGTTTTGCTTACTTCACTCAGCATCAGTTCATGTAAGTCTTTCCAGGTTTTTCTGAAATTCTCCTCATCATTCCTTATCTCACAATAGTGTTATATTACATTCATATACCACAACTTGTTCAGCTATTCCCCAATTTATAGGAATCCCCTCAATTTTCAATTCTTTGCCACCACAAAAAATCTGCTACAAATATAGTTCTACATGTGGGTCCTTTCCCCTTTTTTTATGATCTCTTTGGAACATAGACCTAACAGTGTCATTGCTTAACCAAAGGGTATGCAGTTTGATTGAACATTGGGCATAGTTCCAAATAGCTCTCCACATTGGTTGGATCAGTTCACAACTCCATCAACAATGCCTTAGTGTCCCAATTTTCCCATTTCCTCTCTAACATTTATCATTTTCCTTTTCTGTCATATTAGCCAATTTGATAAGTGGGAGGTGGTACCTCAGAGTTGTTTTAATTTGCATTTCTCTAATAAGTAGTGATTTAGAATATCTTTTTTTTTATATCTGACTATAGATAGCTTTGCTTTCTTTATCTGAAAACTGCCTGTTCATAGCTCTGACCATTTATAGATTGGGGAATGATTGATCTTCCTATAAATTTGACTCAGTTCTCTATATATTTGAGAAATGAGGCCTTTATCAGAGATACTTGCTGTAAAATTTTTTCTCAGTTTTCTGCTTTCCTTTTAATCTTGGTTGCACTGGCTTTGTTTGTGCAAAACCTTTTAAATTTAATATAATTAAAATTATCCATTTTATATCTAGCAATGCTTTCTGTCTCTTATTTGGTTGTAAATCCTTCCCTTCTCCATAGATCTGACAGGTAAATTATTCCTGTCTAAATCATGTACCCAGTTTGATCTTTTCTTGATATATGGTATAAGATGTTGGTCTATACCTAGTTTCTACCATACTGTTTTCCAGTTTTCCCAAGAGTTTTTATCAAATAATGAATTCTTAGCCCAGAAGCTGGGGTCTTTGGGGTTATCCAATGCTGGTTTACTATGGTCATTTACTACTATGTCTTGTGTACCTATTCCATTCCTTGTGTATCTATTGCATTTATCCACATTCTATTTCTTAGTCAGTTTCAGATAGTTTTGATGATTATTGCTTTATAATATGGCCGAAGTGAACTTCTTAAAGCACAGGTCTGGTCATGTCATGTCTCCTATTTGATAAACATCAGTGGTTCCCTATTACCTCCAAGATCAAATGTAAAATACTGTTTGGCATTTAAAGTCTTTCGCAACTTCATCCCTTTCATCTTCTAGAATTTTATTGTCTTCCAAGTATTCTACAATCTAGCTGCCCTGGCCTCCTTACTGTTCCTTGCACACACTCTGAGTCGTTGCTTTTTTCACTGGCCTAGAATACTCTCCCTTTTCTCATCTTTGCCTCCTGGTTAGCTTTAATACTTAGCTCAGCTCCTTTCTTCTGCAGGAACCCTTTTCCCTTACCACCCCACTCCCACCATAGTGCCTTGCCCTCTGGGATTACTTTCTATCTAGTCGGTATATATTATGTATACACTTAGTTATTTGTATATTGTTTCCCTTATCAGAATGTACTCCTAGGAGGGCAGGAAGAGTATCAGCGGGTCCTTTCTTTGCATTCCCTGGGTGATAACAGTAGATGGCCCATAATAAATGCTTACTGACTGACTGATGGGGTGACAGGACCTGGATTTCTAAAAGGAAAAGACCATGTCTTTGAAAGCAATTCAGTCTCCGAATTTTCCCATACCTTTCAGCAGCTCAGATCATGGAGCCTCCACTCAAGACAAATAGCGCACCCCAGCCTGCTAACCCCTCCTTAATCCCGTCTAGAACCTTTCACTGTCCTTTTTGTGTAATAGCATCAGTCACACCCATTAAACTGCAGATTCCCTATGAATCTAGTCAGCACTATTGTTGTTGCCATAAACCTTGCCCCTGACTGGAAGAGGGTTTGAATGCATGGATTCATTTCAGGCAGATGCCACCTTGTACCCTGACATATCGGGGTTCCCAGAAACTCCAAATCACGTTATGACCACTAGAGAGTTAGGTTGAATCCATTTGAGTGATTATGAGAATCGTTAATAAAAGCAGGCTCGTTATTTTATAGTCATAACTCATATTTATTCATTGAGTTTCTGTTTACAGTTCCATTGTCAAAATTAATAACTGCTCCTATACTTTCATGAGCTTATCAGAAAAATAATGCGTAATTTACTTTCTGCCGATGTTTTCACAAAGTGACATTTATAAGTTAAGCACAGGGTCTCTAGCTAGCAAAAGATTATCATTTACAATAGAAACAAGTAAGACCTTTATTGACAAAGGTATTCATTCTTCTTCTAATCAGGCATTCACCCCTGTGGTCTTTAATTATAAAATATATCTTAGACACAAAAAAGAGCCCTGGAGTTAGACAGAGGAACATTGTACAATTCAAGACAATACTTTTCAGAAGAAGGAAATTTAAAGCATGAGAAAAATGTAGCACATTCCTGTTTGGTAATGATTCTATTGTAGTTACTTTTTCTAGTTCTGCGCTTTAAAAGCACTGTTTTGTATATTCAAGATGAAAGCGTATTATTTCATTGAGACAAGACACTGTAAAATGTCACCGACTAAGAACGTACCACAAAAAATAGCAATAAATTCAATAAATTTTATGTACTCGCTTGCCAGCTTGGGAATAACTAATGATATTAGGTACTTAGAATTTTCCTGTTAAAATGTGAGTCTTCAAATAACCTGGTACTCTGAAAGCTGTAGTGAGATTTGATAGTTGCAGTGAGTTCTTGGCACATTAACTTGGCAATATACAGTCTGAGAACAACAAAAAGCTTACATTTTATGCTAGAGTTAATGAGCACAGAGAAAAAGATGAGTTCTGTGTTTGGCGTCTTTCAGCTGAGAATTAGAGTGCCTATGTACAGGCAAACAAGTGACAGCATTTGTTGATAAAGATCCCAGAATTATGGACCATTATATAATCTTGGTAAAGAGAAGAGTATTTTTTATATAAGGTCAACTCAACCTGATGAGATTTTTCAGGTTCCAAGGAGAAGCCGACACTATGTACAGATATTTTAACATCATGGATGAAGGTAGCATTGTTTACTCACCTTTCTGTTGCTTCCTGATTTGGTCCAAATTTTCCTAAGTGAATCAATCAGTACTTAAGGACATATTAACTTCTTGGACTGGGGGTGGAGGTAGGGTGGGAAGGTTTCTATTACTAAGGTAGTGAATTGCTCTGATTAACCACTGTCCTTTACAATAGACATTGTTCAATTATATGAATAATTCAGACCAAAAAGTTTTGTAAGACCTCTTTTTTGTTCCAACAATCATAGAACAATTGTCTGGTATGAACCAGATGCCAATTTAACAGTTCAGATTCAGCTCAATTCATCATTGGAGTCTTCCCTATCTGGTTGAGTAATCCTAAGAACCCTGTGTCTTGGTGGAGTAAGTACTCACCTACCAAGGGCCTCTGAGAAATAGAGAACTGGCCTAGAGGAACTGTGATAGTCTCCCTGTTTCCTTTCCAATTCCTTTTTGTATGGTTCTCATGGAAATAGGTGTCAGTGGGAACCGTATCATAGAGTCTTAGGATTAGAAGAGACTTCAGGATTTATTCAGTCTAAACCCCTCATTTTAAAAATGAGGAAACTTTGGATCAGAGAGGATTAAGGGACATGCCCAAGGTCACGTAGTCTAAAAGTGGTAGGGTCAGGACTAGAACTCGGGTCTCTTGACTCCCAATCCAGTGTGACTGTGTCATAAAGCAAATATTTTATATTCCCTTATCCCTGGGAAAGGAGAGGCAGTAAGAAAGCAGTCAGTGCTAAGGAGAGATGTAAAATCAAGTGAACTTCATCTTGTAGAAACTTGAAAAAGCTTTCCATAGGAGTAATATAAAAGGAAAACTATGTATTTGTCAGTGGGTCAAAGTGGTATTTTTAAGAATACCATTAGAGACATTTATTCCTAACCAGATATGGTTTCTAAAATTCCATTCTTTTCTGCTAAGACACTCATCAGGAAGACAGGCTTTTAGCCATACAAACAAACCTGCATATTCTTCTGGGCAACACAAAATAATTGGATCCCTGGTAGGTCCATGTAGAGATGAATACAGTAAGTGGTGTCAAGGAGTGGCTAGAGTCACAGAAGACATCTTAAAAAAAGGTTCTCACAACCCCAACCCCACCCTTTTATTCGGTACTCAAAATAGCCACTTTCCTTATGGTCATTTTTTTTTTTTTTTACTTTAGGCGCAAGTCAGCTTCAGTTCTTTGTGGTAGTACCAAGCACTACAAAGCTAAAGCAGCTCAAAAGAGCATACAATGAGCTGTGTGACACCAGCCAAGTCACTGGAGAATGTCCAAGTGTAGACTCTACTCTACACGTGGCATCAGAAGTGGGAGGATCTCTACTCTCATAGCTCTACTGACTTGTGTTGTGTTCCCTTTAGAAAACTTTGTCTTTCAACATGTTTGTGGAACAAATTGGTTGGAAAATTTCCCCAGAGGATGGTTCATTTTGCTGTCACCTAAGTTTGAGATGCAGTCTCAGTCATGGTAATACTTCCTTGTTCTCCTAAGGGTTATATCTTATGAGGAGAGATTAGGTTAAAGTCATTCATGTGCAAAATATATTTATTTATTCATTGTAAGAAATGCAGAAACAGAAGGGTGAAGGAAAAAGTGTGACCCAGAATTAGAATACTTCAATTAGGAAATCACGGTTCTGTCAGTGAGATTACCATTTTGAGATGTTGTAGAGTATGAAGATGACCTTACAAAACTGTCAGTTTGCAGTCTACCTTGAGTTGGTTCTGCTTGCCTTTGACTGGATGAATGTTTTCAAATAGTTCGTAGTCATCCTGCACATTGACAAGAGCTTTCCCTGCTCCCCGACAACCTTTCTGCCCATTAATACCAACGGTATTCTTTGGAGAGATTGTCTGCCCTCGGTAGACTTGAGCCTGGTACTTACAGATACCAAACTTACTCAGCAGAATGAAAACATCTCGCCGAAATGCCTTGGTGAAGATCGCATAGAGGAATGGATTGGCACATGAGTTAAGCGGGTAGAAAAGGACCAGCAAGATTTTTGAGTTGCTAATAGTGATGAGGGGCTTGTTCATAACAGCTGACAGAGCATAGAAGGAAATTGGGGCCATGCACATGAAATCAGTAAAGATCAGCACAGCCATCCTCTTGGCAATTCTGGTGTCTTTGTCACCCGGGCTGTACTGGGGATTTCGGACAGTAATGTAAATTTTTACATAGCAGGCACAGATGGTGATAAAAGCAATGATGTTCAGCAGCAGGACTGCAATAATGTAGGCAAGAGCAAGGGGAGTCTCTGTGTCCATGGGGAGGCAAATGCTTACCTTGACATAACTACTGACCCCCACCAGTGGAAACAAGGCTAGGAGGAAACAGCAAACCCACCCCGCTAACATGATTATGCATGCATGCCGTAGGCGGATCTTCCTGTCCAGGCGCATGGCAAAAGTAATGGCATACCAGCGCTCTAGTGTGATGACCGTTAGGGTATAGACAGAGAGCTCACTGGCAAAAACGGTGAAAAATCCAGCTGTGTTGCAACCAGAGCCAGTCTGCCAGTCAATGGCATAGTTGTAATACTCAGAGCGGGTGTAGAGGTCAACAGAAGCAATAAGGAGCAGGTAGATCCCCATACAGAAGTCAGCAAAGGCCAGGTTGCACATGAGAAAGCGTGGGACAGTAAGTTTGTAACGGCTGGTAAGGATGATGAACAAGACAAAGAAATTGCCAAGGAGAGCCGGCAGGTCGACCAGCCACACTATAATTCTAAGAACCTTATATCCTATTATGTCTTCGCAGGGGTTGAACTCATCTGGCTCCGGGGAGCATGCCACGTCCTCATTGCCTCCACACACAGTATAGTCATAGTGGCTGTCGAACGCCTGTATAATTAGTTCTTGGGGGTTTTTAAGTTCTTGGCCAAATCCAATGTTCTCATCCTCCTGTTCTTCAAGAAAGACATAATGATGGGAATAGCCGTGGAAATCCTCTACTGTGGAGTCTCCCTCATACAATGCATTGGTGTGATTCTGTTCCTCTGAGTAGTCCTGGTAGAAGGGACCGTTCAAGGAATTGACAGATTTCTTCTGACGCAAGCTGTGAACACGGCTCTGGTTGCACATTAGCAACTCGAGGCTTCTGAAAGGCAACAGAGGTCAGGGCCTTGATTCTTTCTGGCAATCATTTCAGAAGGAAGCTGAATTCTGATCTAACCCCAACCACTCTAACAAGTACAGTGTTCATCTTGTCTCATGTTTTAATCTGAGCCCAACTCATTTTCTCGGTATAGAGTAAAATATCTGGAGGCTTGGCTATTCTTGTCTATGTTGGAGTTGAGGAAAAGTCAATGTGGTTTACTGTAGAGTTCATCTTTCCCAAATGTCTTATGCCAACTAAATATATTTCCCTGATCCCTCCAGTTTTCCTGCTGCTGTTAAAGCTGGATATGTCTTCCCTGCAGTATTTTTCATTGTGTGTTTGACTCTGCCCCCATAATTAGGCCTACATTTATCACCCACAGGATAGATCTGTGCAGGAAGCAGATGATGAATAGATACTCAGAAGTAGGGCAGGGAGTGCAGAGTAGATAAGGAAGGAATCATGGTAAGGAAGCAAGGATGGAAGTGTAATGGATATAGAGTAGATAGGAGAGGAAGAGGACCGTCAAGCTGGTATGGAGGGGGAAAGAACCTGCATCATAGATACATGGCCTGAAATTGGGGTAGTTTCTTAGCCTGCTTTGAGGAATTAATCCAAGTTGTTTAGACATTGTTCATTATGGCTGCTTGTCTTATATATAATGACATTAAGGGACAGGAACCATGTCCATCTAACTTGCTTTGTAGAGTGTATTTACAAATGTCAGCTCAGTTAAGTTATGCCAGCGAAAACAAATGACATTCCATAGTGTCATGATAATTGTGAGGCAGTAACAAAATTCTGGGCCTTTGATATATGAATTGAAGATGAGCAGGTAGTCCAAATCTGCTTACATCTGACAGTCATGCTCTCTCTTCTGCCCACAGAGTACAATCTTAAGCATCAGGATCATAGTATCATAGCTTTAGAGCTAGAAGAGACCTTTGCGCTCATCTAGTCCAAAGGTTCCCAAACTTACTTGGCCTACTGCTCCCTTTAAAAAAAAAAATTAGTCATTGCCCCACTGGAAATCTACTTTCTTTAATGGTTTTTTTTAAATTGTCATTTCAAAAAACTATAAAATTTTTTAAAAAATGATGCATCTTAAACTTAATAATTTATTGTAAATTTTTATTTATTTTCCTGCATTGTAATTTTGGTGTTGCAATACTGTGTCATGTAACTGTATAGTGTCATATTGTAAACAAGTCATTACATGCATACATATTCCTGTGGATGCATGTTGGACTTCCTGACAATGTGCAACATGCTCCCCTGCCAATACTTGTTTGTTAAGAACTGTTGGCAGACTTGACCACTGATTGGTTATAATTTGCATTTTGTGTGTTTATTTGGAAAATAATATAATCACTACGACTTTAGCTTTGTTACACAACACATGAAACATATATGAATGGTTTTCTTCTCCTTTCTCCTTCCCTTATGTGTCCAACGCAGCCTTATTTTTATTCAGTGCCCCCCAATTGCACCTGAGGTGAATGTCACCCCCTAGATCATTCCAGTGCCTCCCTCAAAGGGAAGCTTTGGGAAGCTCTGAACCCCTTCTTTATTCAGATGAGGAACCTGTGGGCCAAATTCATGTCACACACTTACCCTTTGTTTTTCTTTCTGTTCTTAAAAGCACAGCAGTGACTTGGATAGGAAAGGTCAGCCCGTGTTAGGTGAAGGAAACTCAAAGAAAAGGGAAGCTTCTTAAGAGTCCAAGTATTTCTTGCTATCAGTTCTCTCAGATGATCCAGACCCTTAGGTGGTAGGGCAGTAACACTAGTGTAAGAGATATCCCTGTGAGGTTAAAAGCAGATCAAATAAGGATGCTTAGTTTAGTTAGCAGGGAGATTGTGTGTGTGTGTGTATGTGTGTGTGTGTACACAAGTGTTCAATTTTTTTAATTAAACATTTAACAGCAAGAAAAAAGAATATTTTCATGTAAAAAATAGAATAGAAAAAGAGAATTGTGTGAAACCATGAATCTTCATTGCTTGCTGCTTGCTTTTACACACACACACACACGGTAACAGAAATATCAGAGATGAGATTGGAATTTAGGTCTTTGGAGGTCAAATGTCAAATTTTTCAAATTTGCTTCCCTAGCCTTCAAAGATAATCTATGGGAGTTTAGACTTTGTCAGGGATTTTCCTTCGGCTGCCCCCAATTCTTAGGCTCTTAACCTTCAACCCACTGAAAAGCCCTTCTTGGCTCCATTCTCAAACTTCTGATTTAGATCCCCAAAGCTGACTTCTCTCGTCCTTCCTTGGAGATTCAAATTCTCTGACAGGAGAAGTCCCTTTCCATTTCTCCTGTCTCTCAGCTATTGCTATATTCTACAAGTTGTATCTTTTAGCCACTTTAGTTTTTAAGGGACCAGTCACCTCTTCACTCTGGGCCTGCAGGCCAGTGCCCACCCCACCTACTTTAAACCTCAACCACACCAGTCTAGGTTTCTTTTTTGTTACTTTGAGTTGTCTCCAACTCTCCATGACACCATTTGGGGGTTTTCTTGGCAAAGATTCTGCAATGGTTTGCCATTTCCTTCTCCAGCTCATTTTGCAGATGAGGAACGGAGGCAAACAAAGTGAAGTGACTTACCCAGGATCACACAGCTGGTAGGTCTGAGACCGGATTTGAACTCAGGTCTTCCTGATTCCAGGGATGACACTCTATTCGCTGCACCACCTAGCTAAGGCTAGTTCCTCCAGACTAACTTGTTCTTTTTCTTCTTTTGTTTTAAAGATGACTCACCTCCATCTCCTTACCACTGAGTGATCTGAATAGACACATATCACTTTCTCCCCTAATAATTGGAGAAGGTCATTTGGCCACACGTGCCATAGCTGTGTCTTATGCTCTAGACTTAATTAGTTGAAGCCTCTAGCCCCAGCACCTCACTATTTCCCTGACAAATCTGGACATCCATGGCCTATGTGCTCAAAGTGCTACCCTTCACTTGAGAATCTGATCAATTAATGCTAACATTAATACATTAACTCTCAGGTAATGGTTACATTTTAGCAAAAAGTCTTAGGTTCAAATGCTGACTCTGACATTTATCAGGTATGTAGCCATGGACAAATAACTTAAACTCTCTGAGACAGTTACTTTTTCTATAGAACAAGGACAATCAAACATATAGTATCTGTGATTTCCTTCTCTTGGAAAGAAATCTCTTCTACCTATAAAGGCCAGAGATAGCATTTGTAGAGTGGGTGGTATTGATGACCTCTCTACATTCTCATCCTGGGATGGTAAACAGTAAGGCTGATCTTAGGGAGTCCCTGAGCTGGGCCTGGGTATTTAAATAGATATGATTAATGTTGAATAAAGAGCACACATAATTGACAATTAATCAAATTTAACTAGACATTCACAGTGGTCTCCCCTTTTGTATATTGACTCTGGAAGTATCACAATAAATCATTTCAATTTTTTCCATTCTAGGATGTTCTAACAATATTCTGGGGAACATAATGGAAGGCAAAAGTACAAGAAAGAAATTATTAGTTTTCTAATGTCCTTGAAAAGAGCACTAGATCTGGAGTTAAATGAGTTAGGTTTCTGAATGCCACCCCTACCGTGTGGTACTCATGTGATTTGGGGAAATGTCATTTCACCTTTCATAGCTCAAATGAAGGAGGTTTGACTAGATGCTAGGTGCTGTACTAAGTGTTGTGGATACAAAATAAAAAGCAAGACAGAATCTTCCCCCAAGAAACTTGCCAAAGTAATACCAAAGAGGGAGGCAAATGTTTAACAACCAACTCTTCCATCCAACATTATGCCAACGTACTTTTAAGTTTAGTTTGTATTATTAACATTTTCTCTACTTTGTTTCCCTCTGCTTTCCTAAGACTAGGCAATCAACAAAACAATAAATAAAGACTTGATCTGTAGCATTTGTGAGATATAAATGCTCACACTGGAAATTTCACATTCAGCTCTCTGGCTCCAGCACATCCATGCTTATATTCTAATTGAAGGAAACAATGCATATAAGAGAATGAGTGATGGCTAGGAAAGGGTGTTTTGGGCTTGGGTATTGCAGGGATGTGAAATAGAATAATAGGGCAGTCCACTGACATGGTCTATCTAGAAGTAATGCTAATGTTGATTTGATTACAATCTACAGTCAAAGAGGTAGAGATTATGTTATTTTTCAACTTTGTATCTCCAATATTTAATATATCTGCTTAGCTTCTCTCTCTCTCTCTCTCTCTCTCTCTCTCTCTCTCTCTCCATCAGTCTATCTAGCTAGTAAGTTCCCTAAAGGCAGAGACTTGTTTGCAAATTTTTTGTCTTTGTATCCCCAGCGTCCAATATAGTACCTTGTACATAATAGACACTTGGAAAATTTGAAATTTTGAATTCTATATTTTCCTTTTTTAATATATATTTTATTTTCCCACAATTAAAAGTTTCGAGTTCCAGATTCTATCCCTCCTCCCTCTTCTCCCCATCAAAGCAAAAAGCAATCCGTTATAGTTTATACATGCGCAATCATGTAAAACATTTCCACATTAGTCATTTTGTACACAAAAACTTGAATTAAAAAAAAAGAATGAGATAAAAAAAGAAATAAAAATAATATACTTCAGTCTGCGTTAAATTTTGTATTTTCAAAAAGATATCTGGTTATGTTTCTGCTTGCTTTTATGATTCCATGTAAGGTCATTTATTATTAAATTCAATTATTCATATGATTCAGAGAAGTCAAGAAGGATGATAACTAGAAAAAACTATGGGGCCTTGGTAAAAGGTCATTGGAGACTTGGAAAGATGAGTTTCCTTCAGTGGAGTGGTCCATACAAAAGCCAAATTGCAGAGACCCAAGACATGAGTGGGTGGTAAAGAAGTAGAGACAGCAAGCAATTGTAGGCTATTTTTTTCTAAATATTTGGTAATGAAGGAGAGAAAGGAGAAGGGATAATATGTTGAGGGAGATAGGTCAAGGGAAATTTTTGTTTTTCTTAATTTTTTAGTTACAGGATTCAGAAAAAGAGCTTTGTACTCCATGAGAGTTTGCCTCTAAAGAGTGTTCTGTACATAGGAAATGATAATGCATCTGAGCATAGTTCTTTTAGATGGATTGCAGTTTAAAGAATAGGTCATGGGAACCATCTCAAGATGTATTGAAGTGACTTGATATTGTATTTGTACAGAGAAAAGATTGTCACTCATTCTGAATACTGTAAGGGAGAAAATGGCCTGTTGATTTTTATTTTTCAGGTGAGAACTAATAAAAAGTAAAAAAAAAAAACTCAGGGAATGCAAAACAAAATTTTTAATAATGTAAGTAAAACATTATTAGAAATTAAATGTACTACAAAATAGCATGTAGTTCATTTCAAATATTTTTTCACTCATCTAGTGTAAAGTTTTGGATTATCTATGTCACTACTTTCCTTTCTTGGTACAAATAATTGGTCATTTGACTTGTGTGGTATCTTCATTTATTTCAAAGTAATTCTCAAGAATATGATATATGTAAGACATTGTACTATGTGACCTTCTTGATTTACAGGATAGCAAGGGAGATAAAATGGATAGAAAACTATCATACAATGAATGATGTGTGTATGTAATAGAGAAAATTGGAGGCAATGTTAAAGGATGCTGATTGGTAGGCACAAGACTTCTCAGTTCAAATCCTGTTCTGTTCATTGCTACCCATGTTATCTTGGGCAAATCACTTAATTCCTCTGGCCCTCCTTTTCTCAGTGATAAATTTAAGAGGTTGGACTAGTAGACCCCTAAGGCCCCTTGCACCTCTAGCTTTACAATCCTATGATGTCAGATGTGAAGTTCCATGTTTAGTGGAGGGAGAGAACACTTCCACTAGGGGGATCAGGCAGGATTCATGAAAGATCTGATACCGAGCTGGCGCCTTGAAGAACTGAATGTTTTTCCCTCCCTAATATCAATCAAATAAATATTTATTATGTACTTACTATGTGCTGAGCACTGTGCACTTGGAATACAAAGAAAGGCAAAACCATTCCCTGCCCTCAAAAAACTTGCATTTGAAAGAAATAATCAGGTACGTACAAGATATATACAAAGGTGTACTGGGAATACCACTGGACTTAGAGTCAGGGGCTTTCATCTTGTCTCCAATACTAACTAACCATGTGACCTTGGATCGATCTTCAATTCTCTTAGCTCCAGTTTTCTCACTGGCAACATGGGGATAAATATGTTGGAACTCCTTAGATCATGGGGTTGTTTCGATATTTTCAAGTACTTAGTAAACCTTAAAATTCCATAGAAATGATAACAACTAGCATTTATATAGTGCTTTAAGGTTTATAAAGTGCTTTATATATCTACTAGACTCATTTGATATTTAGAAATGTAATCTATTTAATGTGAGCTACCTGTGCGACCTTCAGCAAGTCCTTTGACTTCCTTGGGTCTCAGTTTCCTTAGTTATAAAATGAAGGATTTAGACTAAGTTATCTATGAATCTTCCACTCTCCTAGTGGAGTTTATCTCATTAGCTCCTAGGATTCTTACTTCCCATCCCTTGTCCCAATCCATTCTTCCCCTCTATCCCCTGCTTCTGGAAGGGGTGTCTATATCCAAAAGAGATGGCAGAGCAGCATCATATATTAAAAAGATATAACTATTTGAGAGGCTCAGGGGCAGCTAGGTGGCACAGTGGATAGAGTGCCAGACCTAAAGGAACACTCATATTCTTGAGTTCAAATCTGACCTCAAACACTAGCTGTGTCTGGGCAAGTCATGTTTGCCTCGGTTTCCTCATCTGTAAAATGAGCTGGAGAAAGAAATGGCACACCACTCCAATACCTTTGCCAAGAAAAAGCCTTAGAGGACTATTTCTATACCAGTTATTATTAAGTATATTAATTATTATTAAGTGACCATTTAGCCAATTTGCTCATTTGCATAAAATATTACATTTATTCAATTCTAATATTCCAAAGTATTCAGAAGGTTATAGTGGCAAACCTTACATTTATATATATTGCAGTATAAGGAGTTTGGTTTTCCCCATTTTGGCAATAATTTATTGCTTGCTTTCATTGCCCTATAGCTGGGAAAACTCATATTTGAACCATTCAGTTCAGATGTCATGACTATATATTCCTTGCGGCAATATGTTAGAACTAAGGTTTCTGTGTGCCTCCCATATATTTAAAATGTTTCTGAAAAATATTTGTTCACTTTTTAAAAATATTTTTATGCATCCTCTCAGCTATCTATTACCATGCTTTGCAATCGATGTTCAAATGTTTACAGTCATGTTTGACTATTCATGACACTTGTGGAATTTTCTTAACAAAGATATTGGAGTGGCTTGTCACTTCATTTTTACAGATGTAATAACTCATTTTTACAGATGTAATAAAAGGGGCAAACAGTTAAGTGACTTGTTCAGGGTCCCACAGTTAGCAAGTGTCTGAGGCCAGACTGGAATTCAAGAAGATGTCTTCCTGATTCCAGACCCTGTACTCTATCCATTGCACCACCTAAGCTACTTTTGTTTTGCAATTACCCTATAGGATTTTCTCAGTCTTTCACTTTGCATTGGCTGTGGAGTTTTGCCAGGTGCGTGCGTGTGTGTGTCTGTGTGTGTGTGTGTGTGTGTGTGTGTGTGTGCTGTCTTTTGGGCTGAGATAGTCTAGTTACATTCTGAACAATGTCATCTCTTGGCATATACCCAGCTTGGTCCCAGACACTTTCATAGAATAAGGTCTCTGTTTCATACTTTGCAGTGCATTTTATGGTTGATGAATTGTGTAGTCAGGCAGCCAAAGCTGCATTGTGTGTTACTCCACCAGGGACTTCAGCCATTCTTTTCCTTCACAACACAGCTGCTATGAGTGGTGTGCTTGGTGTGTGTGGAAAACCAGCATTGAATTGAATTATATGAGATCACATCAAAAGAGCACTTTTGTTAGGAGTTTCTTTTCCCTTTGTGTATGGTCTTTGCCTTAAAAGATTAGGTAAATGAGGATAAACAAAACAGGGATACTCAGTTGGAGAAGTAGAGGCTCAGTTGAATTTTTTTTTAGAGGATTATTAATGTATTGTTGGTGGAGCTGTAAATTCATCCAGCAAGTGACCCTTCATCATTAAACTATGCATTTCCCTTGACCTGATGACAAAACCTTTACCCTCTCATTCCAAAAAGATGAGAGAGAGAGAGAGAGAGAGAGAGAGAGAGGAGAGAGGGAGAGAGGGCGAGAGGGAGTGAGAGAGGGAGAGGGAGAGAGAATGACTTGCATGCTCAATAATGGGGCAGCTAGCACAGAGCCCTGATCCTGGAGTCAGGAAGACTCATCTTCCTGAGCTCCAAACCAACCCCAGCCACCCACCAGCTGTGTGACTCTGAGCAAGTCATCCAAACCTATTTGCCTCTGTAAAATAAGCTGGAGAAGGAAATGCAAATCACTCCAACATCTTTGCCAAGAAAACTGCAAATGCGATCACAGAGAGCTGGACACAGCTGAAAAAACAAAAATGTTCAAAAATACGGATGGTAGCTTCTCCCATAGTGGCAAAGAACAGGAAGCCAAGGGGATATGCATCCATGCTGCACACATTATGGTATATCAAAATAATCAATATTAGTGTGTAGAAATGACAGAAGGGACAATTTCAGACAAACTGGGAAGAACTTGGAGGAACTGATGCAGAATGAAGTCACCAGAATCAACTACATTGTAAATACAGACAACTGAAAGACTTCAGAATACTGATCCACACCATGACCAACCATGATTTCAGGGACCAATAATGAAACATGCTATCCACTTCCTAACCAAGAGGTCACAGATTCAGGGTACAGAATAAGACAGGTATTCTTTAGCAAGTTCAGTTTGTGAATTTGTTATGTTTGACTTTACATATTTGTTACAAGATATCTTTCCCCCTCCCCTTCTTTTCTTTTTTTGGTAAATAGTTTTTTCCCCCTCAATTACAGTAAGAAGTAGCTTTCAACATTCATCTTTTATAAGATTTTGAGTTTCAAATTTTATCTCCCTCCTTCAGATTTCTCCTTCCCCAAGACAGCAAGCAATCTGAGGTAGGTTATCATGTAAGTATAGTTCTACATTAGTCATGTTGTGAAAGAAGAAACAGAACAAAGGGAAAAACCAAAAAAAAAAGTGAAAATAGTATGCTTCAATCTGCATCGACTCCATCACTCTTTCTCTGGATATGGATGGAATTTTCCATCACGAGTCCCCTAGAATTGTCTTGAGTTACTATATTGCTGAGAAGAGCTAAGTCAGTCATAGTTTATCGTCACTCAATGTTGCTGTTAATGTATACAATGGTCTCTGACTATGTTCACTTCAATCCACATCAATTCACATCAGTTCATCTAAGTTTCTCTAGGTTTCTCTGAAATCTGCCTGTTCGTCACTTTTTATAACACAAAGTAGTATTCCATTACACTCATACCACAACTTGTTCAGCCATTCCCCAATTGATGGGCTTTCCCTCAACCCTCAATTCTTTGACACCACAAAAAGAGCCACCATAAGCATTTTAGAATATGTAGGTCCTTTCCTCCTTCTAATAATATCTTTGGGGCACAGACCCAGAAGTGGTACTGCTGGATCAAAGGGTATGCACAATTTGCCCTTAGGACATAGTTCCAAATTGCTATCCGGAATGGTTAGAGCACTTCACAACTCTACCAACAGTTTATCAGTGTTCTAATTTTCCCACATGTTCTCCAATGTTTATCATTTTTCTGTTGTATTAGCCAATCAATAGGTGTGAAGTGGTACCTCAGAGTTGTTTGAATTTGCATTTCTCTAATCAGTGGTGGTTTAGAGCATTTTTTTTACATGTGACTATAGATAGCTTTGATGTCTTTATCTGATAGCTATCTGTTTATGTCCTTCCACCATTTATCAAGGGGGAGTGATGTATTCTTATAAATTTGACTTAGTTCTCTATATATTCTACCCAAATTAGTTAACTTATTCAGTGCCACACCAAAGGACCAAAAACTCATTTTATAGAGCTAGAAAAAATAATAACAAAATTCATCTGGAAGAACAAAATGTCAAGAATATCAAGGGAATTAATGGGGGGGAAATGCAAAGCAAGGTGGCCTAGTCATACCAGATCTAAAACTACCTTACAAAGCAGCAGTCATGAAAACTATGATTTTATGAATTTATTGCTAAAGTTGTAAATTATTTCAAGTAATTCTTTAGTTGATTCTCTAAATATACCATCATATCACCTGCAAAGAGTGATCTTATTGCCTTGTCTGATTTCCTTCAATTCTTTTTCTTCTTCTTATTGCTAAAGTTAACATTTAGAAATGTACCATATTGAATAATAGTGGTGACAAAGGGCATCCATGTTTTGCCCCTGATGTTATTGGGAAGTCTTTTAGCTTATCCCCATAACAGATAATGCTTGCTGGTGGTTTTAGAGAGATACTACTCTTTATCATTTTATGGAAAGCTCCATTTATTCCTATACTCTCTAGTGTTTTCAATAGAAATGGGTGCTGTGTTTTATCAAAAGCTTTTTCTGCATCTATTATCATGGTTTCTATTGGTTTTATTATTGATATGGTAAAATATGCTAATAGCTTTCCTAGCATTGAACTAGCCCTGCATTCCAAATATAAATTCCACCTGGTCATAATGTATTATCTTACTATTAAGTTTCTATAATCTCTTTGCTGATTTAAAATCTATGCATCAATATTCGTTAGGGAAGTTGGTCTATAGTTTTCTTTTTCTTTTTTGGCTCTTCATGTTTAGGTATCAGCACCATATTTGGTAGAACTCCTTTGCCTATTTTCCCAAATAGTTTACATAGTATTGGAATTGCTTTATTATCTAAATGTTTGGTAGAATTCCCTTGTAAATCCATCTGACCCTGGAGATTTTTTTCTTCAGGAGTTCATTGATGGCCTGTTCACTTTATTTTTCTAAAATGGACTTATTTATATATCTTATTTCCTCTTCTGTTAATTTGGACAATTTGTATTTTTGTGTATATTCATCCATTTCCCTTAGTAGATTGTCAGATTTATTTGCATACAGTTGGGCAAAAAGCTCCTAACTCTTGCTTTAGTCTCCTCTTCATTGGTAGTGAATTAATTCTTTTCATTTTTGATAGGGGTAATTTGGTTTTCTTCTTTCTTTTTTAAAATAAAATTAACCAAAAGTTCATCTATTTTATTGGGTTTTCATAAAACCAGCTCTTAGTTTTATTTACTAGTTCAATAGCTTTCTTACTTATTAATCTCTTCTTTGATTTTCAGAATTTCTAACTTGGTATTTAATCAGGGCTTTTTAATTTGTTCTTTTTCTAGCCTTTTTAATTTCATGCCTAATTAAGTAATCTACTCTTTCTCTACTTTATTCATATAAACAGTTAGAAATATAAAATTTCCCCCAAAGTATTGATTATGCATTATGCATCTCATAAATTTTGGCATGTTGTCCCATTGTTTTGTAATTCTGTTTGATGAAATTATTGATTGATGTCTACGATTTATTGTTTGACCCACTCATTCTTTGAGATTAGATTATTTAGTTTCCAATTAATTTTTAATCTATTTTACCAAAGCTCTGTATTACATGTAATTTTTATTGCATCATGATCTGAAAAGGATGCATTTAATATTTCTGCTTTTCTGTAATGGATTGTGAGGTTTTTATACCCTTATTTGTGATCAATTTTTGTATAAGTGCCATATATTGAGTATTCCTTTCTAACCCTATTCAGTTTTTTCCAGAGGTCAATCATATCTAACTTTTCTAAAATTTGATTCAGCTCCTGTTTATTTTGTGATTAGATTTATCTGGGTCTGAGAGGAGGAGGTTGAAGTTCCCCACTAGTATGGTTTTGCCATCTATTTCTTCATGTAAAGCACATAACTTCTCCTCTAAGAATTTGGATGCTACATCATTTGGCGCATATATGTTTAGTATTGATATCATTTCATTGTCTTTGGTACCTTTTAACAAGATGTAGTTTTCTTCCTTGTCTCTTTTAATTAGATATATTTTTGCTTTTGCTTTGTCTGAGATTGAGATTGCTACCCCTGCTTTTTTTACTTCAGCTGAAGCATAATATATTCTGTTCCAGTCTTTTATCTTTACTCTGTGTTTCTTGTAAACAACATATTGTAGGATCCTGGTTTTTAATCCACTCTGCTATTTTCTTTCATTTTATGGGAGAGTTAATCCCATTCATATTAACAATTGTGATTATTACCTGTGGATTTCCATTCTATTTTCCCCTTTTATACTTCCTGCTCTCCTTTCACGCAGTCCCTCCTCACCAGTGTTTTGTTTCTGACAACCAACTCTCCCAATTTGCCCTCCCTTCTATCAGCTGCCCTCTCTTCTATTAGCCCCCTCACTGTTCTTTCCTCTTTCCCCCTCCTATTTCCACCCTTTTTTCTATCAACTTCTCTCTTTTCTTTTCTCTTTCTCCTTCTCCTCCCCTATAGGGTATAATAGATTTCTCTGTCCAATTGAGTGTGTATGTTATTTCCACTTTGAGCCAAATATGATGAGAGTAAGAGTTAAACAATGCCCACCACTCTCTTCTTTCCCTCTATTGTAATAGATCTTTCACGACTTTTCAGGTGTTATGATTTACTCCATTTTGCCTCCCCCATCTTTCTTCTCCCAGAACAACCCTTTTTTCATTCCTTAATAATTTTTTTAATCATCACATCAAAATTAACTATATTCACACTTTCTAAGTACATTGCCTTAATAGAGATAAAATTCTCAAGAGTCACAAGTATCATCTTTCCATGTAAGAATGTAAACAGTTAGTGTTACTGAATACCATGGTCCCCCCCTTTCATTGTTTACCTTTTCATGTTTCTCTTGAGTCTTGTATTTGAAGATCAAATTTTCTTTTCAGTTCTGGTCTTTTCATCAGTAAGCTCCCTATTTCATTGAATATTCATTTTTTTCCCTTAAAAATTATGCTCAATTTTGCTGGGTATTTGATTCTTGGTTGTAATCCAAACTCTTTTGCCATCTGGAAAATTATATTCCAAGCCCTCCAATTCTTTAATGTAGAAACTGCTAAGTCCTGTTTAATCCCCACTGCATCTTCTGGATATTTGATTTCTTTCTTTCTGGATGCTTGCAGTATTTTTTCCTTGACCTGATAATTCTAGGATTTGGCTATCATATTATTTGGAGTTTTCATTTTGGGATCTTTTTCAGGAGGGGATAGGTAGAGTCTTTCAATGACTATTTTACCCTCTAGTTCTAGGATATCAAGGTAGATTTCCTTGATAGTGTCTTTAAAGATACTGTCTAGACTTTTTTTTAATTATGGCTTTCAGGTAGTCCAATAATTCTAAAATTATCTCTCCTAGATCAATTTTCCTGGTTAGTTGGTTTTTCCAGTGAGGTTTTTTACATTTTCTTCTATTTTTTCATTCTTTTGATTTTGTTTGATTATTTCTTGATGTCCCATGGAGTCATTAGAGTCCACTTGCCCAATTCTGATTTTTAAGGAATTATTTTCTTCAGTTGCTTTTGTATCTCCTTTTCCATTTGGCCAATTTTACTTTTAAAGGAGTTGTTGTCTTCAGTGGATTTTTTTTCTGATTTAGCCAATTTTAATTTTTAAGAAGTTGCTTTCTTCAGTCAATTTTTATACAAACTTTTCTAAGCTGTTGACTTTTTTCATAATTCTCTTGCATAATTCTCATTTCTTTTCCCAGTTTTTTTTCTACCTCTCCTACTTCATTTTAAAAATACTTTTTGAGCTCTTTGAAGAGGACTTTTTGGGCTTGAGACCAATTCATATTCCCCTTTGAGGCTTCACATGTAGGTATTTTGACATCGTTTTCCACTTCTGAGTTTGTGTTTTGATCTTCCCTGTTGCTCTAGTAGCTTTCTATGGTCAGGGGTTTTGTTTTGTTTATTTGTTTTTTGCTCATTTTTAAAAGTTGAACTCTTCTCCTGGATATAGGGGATACTGTCCCAAGTTTTCTTGCACTGGGGACCAGAGACCTGGTCACTGGCTTTCTGCATTGGGGCCTCTTGGGCTGGTGGCTTGCCCACTGCATTAGGGTGGCTTGGTCCAGTTGCCTCTATTGCATATAATTGCCCTGAATTCTGGGGCTTGCAGTTTGCCTGCTGTGCTAGGGCTGGAGACCTCACAGATGGCCTGCTGTGCTACTGGACTTTAATTTAATTTAATTACTGCACTAGAATTTAAGGGTCTTGGTTACTGTCCTGTGCTGTGGTTAAGAACTTCCCATTGACTTCTCTGGGACACTGTTTGCTGGGCTGCACTCCCCTGTTACCCAAGTAAGACAGACCTTTCTAAAGTCTATCCAAGTTACCTTGAACTGGAAATTATTTCACTCTATCTTTTTGTGGATTTTGTCACTCTAGAATTCCTTCAGAGGCTTTATTTAATGTTGTTTCCCAAGGAAACTGGGGAGAGTTCAGGCAGCTTCCTGGCTTCTCTCAGCCACCCTGGCTCTGTCCTTTGCACAATTCAGTTTCAACATTTGTTTGGTACCTACTTAGAAGGCATTGCTTGAATCCACTGGCATTATTAGTTATAATATTCTAAGCATTTATATAGTCAGTGCTGATTCTTACAGAAGTTAAGTGACTGCCTGGGTTCATACAGCTGAATGTCTGAGGCTGGATTTGAACTCAGGTCTTCCTGACTCAAGGCTCAACACTCTATCTACTGAATCATCTAGCTGCCTCCATATGGACAATTTGTGCCCCACTTGTGATACAGCCTTCTGAGCTCACACTTGTCTGATCAGTCACAGTTAGACACACTGTACCTTGACCCCGACATAGTGATATCCTTTTGGTCTTCTTCAAGAATGAAGGACAGCAACTAACCAATCAGTCCCAAGTAGATGTGGAAGAATATTTGGCAATTTTGGAGGTGTTACCTGTTTCCCATCTCCAGGAATCCTTTTTAACCCAGCTTCCCATGAGGTATGAAATCCTCCAATTAGAGTCACATCTGTTGATATGTGACAAAGTATATCCTTTTCTCTAAAAGACAAGCACTGTTCAAATGTGTAATTTTTTTTTATCTAAATATGGGAGGGGGGAAACAACCCAGATTGAAGAACTGATTGTTTTCTTGAGACTTCAAAGAACTGGACTGGTTTCAGATGAGCTATTGCTTACCCTTTGACTTTAGCTTAAGTGTATTTATACTGGTATGATAGCTCCAGATGGTAATATTTACTTTTTAAGAAACACCCAAAATGGTGATCTTACAAAATAATAAAGAGTAATTCAAACCAAAGTAGGTATATGATTTTGAGACTTTCAGACAAGTAGCAATATAGTAAATAACAAACCATCCTCAAAGTGAGGAGGCCCTGGTTCCCAGTCTAATTTTGATACACACAGGCTAGTTGACCCTGGGCAAAATCATTTAAATTTGTAGTGTTCAAGGAAATTCACTGAGACTGTAAGCTTCAGAGCAAACACTAATTTTCTTTAGTAGAGGTAATTTCTTCACTGGGAATTCCTTATACCATTAAGATTCTAAGTCCAGGTTTATACCCCAGCCCACCCCACTCCCAAAACTCATAGTATTTTGGAAAAAGCTCTGGACTGGTCCTATTGTTGACCTTACAAATTTCTTTACTAATCTCTCACAAGGACTGCAATAACCAATGCTGGGCATCATCCCTGCAGATTAGATGATAAAGAGAGAGGAAATACTTCCAAAATTCCGGATGAGACACCGGAATGTGACTGGCAATGGTGAGAGGCAAAGGAGAGAGACAGTGCATGGTAAGATGGCTGCTGAAGACTAAAAGGGCTTTCATTTATTTATCTCCCAGTTTAACCTCGGAATAGCTCTGAGTAGAGCCTATTTCCCAAAGAATAATGACAGTTGGCATTTATATGGTGCTTTAAGGTTTGCAAGTCATTTTTATAGACTTATCATTTTCCTCTCACAACAACCCTGGGGGGTAGATGCCATTGTTAGCTCCATTTACAGATGAAGAAACCCAAGCAGACAGAAGGTAAGTGACCTGCTACAGTCATACAGCTAGGAAGTGTCCGAAGCTGAATTTAAAGTCAGGTCTGCCTGACTCCAGGTCCCTACTTAGGTGCCTAACATGCATCGATTTCTTCCAAGGCAATGGGAAATGTCTGATGGATTTATTATAATTTAGTTCTGTAATTAAATTGTAAAAATCAGACTTTGTGTTGAACATGGAAGGAATGGAAAGAATTGAACAAGAGACACTTTCACTTATCTGAGAAATTAGTGAGATACAAGATTTTCAAATTTGTCCTTGGCAGATAAGTGGAAAAGAAATATAATAATGTAGCTCTAACAGAAGAGCCAAGGACATGCTTCTGCAGACAGTATCATGACTGTCTAATTAAGCCCATATCCTGGGATTTTCAGAATTCCACTCTTACAAAGGCAGTATAATATAGTGGAAAGCCCACGGAACTCTAAGTCGAAAACCCTGGGTTTAGCTCCTTGCTCTACCACATGTTAATCATGAGGATATGAACAAGTCACTTAACTTTGTTAAATCTGGTTCTTCATCTGTGATAAAGGGGTGCTAACACCTGTGGTAAAGATCAAATGAGATACAATGAGAACATTATGAAAATGTAACAATAACATTCTAGATAAAGATGAGTAAGAGCAGTTGTAAAAGGTTCATTTCAATGTGCTTCTGTTGCAACCACCAAATGCTTCACTTACAGAGGAAAAATACTTTACTAAAAATTGAGTGCAAAACTAGTTTGCTTATGGGCCTTTAAAAAGTACAAGACAAAATGTGGTGGGAAAAAGTGGCATCAAACTCCCAAGTCAAATTAGAGGCTTTGTTTTGATAAATAAAATTAGACTACAGATCTCTTTGCTTTAGCATTGGCATCTGCTTTGAATTAGTCTCTGTTTTCAAGAAGTGACCCCTGAAAAAATGTTTTAGACTAAATGTGAAAATTTAGCTATTTTTGTTTACTTTTATAAATGACTGTGATATTTTATTTTTATTATTGAATAATCAAGAATAAGACACAATATCCCACTTCCCTTTTCCCTTAGAAGAAATTTGAGATTTTGTTCAGTGGATTTTACAGAAGATGACTCTTTCTCAGATAGCCATTTAAAAAGCCAGTATCAAATCAAAATTTTTTTTGTCTCTTTCCATGTACAAAGCACTGGGTTAGATGCTGTGGGAGATATAAAGAAATATAAGATACAGTCCATGCTGTCAAGGAACTTGCATCCTCATTAGGAAGACAAGATCTAAGTCTGTGAAAACTTATTGAAAAGTATGAAAAGACTGAAGATTCTGTAATTTAGTGTGTGTATGCCCTCTAGCCATAAAGACCACAGCCATCTTTATAACTTTGCTTGTAGGAATTACTGAGCATAATAAATTCATCACCTTTCCATCAATTAGGTTGTGGATCTCTCTAAATCTGGGTAGGTTAGTCCTTAGTCAACAGATTTTATATACATATATACACACACACACACACGTACATATACATATATGTAAATACACACATACACATATACACACATATATAATTATTTAGTAGTAGTAGTACTGCTTTCATATGTATGTGTATATATGTGTATATATATATATATATTTTTTTTCCTCACTAGGTCTGTATCTGCAGTATTTCCCACTTTGTGGGTCCTGCCTACATTTGAAGTCCCTTAGTGCAGAGTGCAGCCTTCAAGAACCCACAGTCACCTCCATGCCTTTTTCATGACATCAGACTAGAATTTTAGAGGATGTAGAAGTTAAATAATAACAAAAGCCCCAAAATTTTAATTACAAAAAATAGAGGGAGAGATGTCACAAGGCCCTACATGAATGTCCTAATGGTTAATATAAATACCAAAACAATTCAACTGTAGAAGCATTTAATACTGGAGGTAGATAAGATCTCAGAGATGATCTCATTCAACACTATGATTTTACAGATGGGAAAACTGAGATCCAGAGCTGAAGTGACTTGCCCAAATTAGTTGCTATACGTGGTCAGAGAATAGATAAGTCTTTTCAGGCTAGGAAGGCATCACAGAGATGAGATCTAGGTTCTTTGGAGGAGGTGACCTAGTAGATACCTAGAGAGGAAGGTCTTCAAAGTTGGGTGAATGGTGTGACCAAAAAAACTTTCCTGAGACAAAGAGTAAACAATTTTGATTGGAGCATAGGATTCCAATAGTGGATTAGTAGAAGATATGAATGTATTGATCTACTCATCCCCTGGACAGGTGACCTCATTTGAACTGTAGGCATATGCTCACTTTAACTCAGAATTGCCTTTTCACTTTTTAAAAACCATTCATAATCTGGTTCCTTCCTACCTATCTAGTCTTCTTCTTATACCTTAGACCCTTCAATATACTATATGGTCCAATGATTGGCCTCCCTGCTGTTCCTCACACAGTCTATCTCCCAAATCTGAACATTTTCACTAGGCATCCTCATGCTTGGAACACTCGTCTGCTTTATTTCTACCTCCTAGCTTCCCTTGGCTTCCTTCAAGTCCCATCTAAGAATCCTGTCTTCTGTGAAAAGCTTTTCCCAGTACTGTCTTTCTGAGACCAATCTCAATGTATTCCGTGCCTATTATGTACTAAGTGTACTAATACATACTAATATGTAAACGCTCTGTCTCTCTGTTACTTTTGAAACCCAGCTTAGGTTCCACCTTCCTTGATTGCTCTAATCCATAGTATTTTTTTCTATTCAGAACTCAAATCCATAAAACCTCAGATCTGGAAGGGAAGTGGGAGGATACTAATTCTATCCATCTCGTAAGTGTGGCTACCATACACTAAAGACTCCTGTTGCTCTAGCTGTCCAGTAACCTTGCCCCTATGCTAAACCTTCTCAGACAATATGTTGTCTAATCTTGTCTCCCCCATCTAGTATTTATGAAGCTGATTTTTTGAAAGAAGTGTAAGGTTTTACATTTATCTCTACTAAATTTCACTTAATATCGTGAGATAGTTGACAAAAATATTATTTTATATCACACACAAGCAACCTGAGGTTTAGAAAGAGTAAGTGGCTTGCCCATGATCTAAATGTTATTAAGCCTCAGTCCCTGGATTTAGATTCAGGTTTTCTAACTCCATGTCTTTCCTCCATACCATCTGCCTCATTTCCAGTGTTTAGGGAATAGCATAAAAGTAATATAAATGATCTCTTTATACATGTATCCTAGATCCCTGCCTAAAGACTAACCTACAAAAAAGCAAGGAATAGGGCTTATTCTTCTTTTTGTTCTTATTCCTGAGCATGGGGTATTGTAGTTCATGATGACTGTTCACAACAGTGATGGACAATGATGCAGAGGCACCTAGCAATGGACGGAGCACTGTCCCTGGAGTCAGAATGATCTGAGTTCAAATATAGCCTGAGATACTTACTAGTTATGTGATCCTAGAAAAGTAACTTAAACTCTGTTTCAGTTTATCAACTCTAAAATAGCTAATAATAGCACCAATCTCCTAGGGTCTTTGTGAGAATTGAATAGGATGATATTTGTAAAGTGCTCAGCATGGGTCTGGCACATAGTAGGTACTTAATAAATGTGTGTTCCCTTCCTTTCTCTTGAATCCACTTGGCTGTAGTGGCTTGATCAGGTACTACAGCAGGAAAGAAACTCTTCCAGTCTTAGCACTCTGGGATAGAGTTTCTCCAAGGAAGTTAACTCATTTGAAGAAACAATGCTCCTGGGCAGCTAGGTAGCTTAGTGGATAGAGTACTGGGTTTAGAACCAGGAAGACCATCTTCCTGAGTTCAAATCCATCCTCAGACACTTACTAGCTGTGAAACCCTGGGAAAGTCACTTAACCTTCTTTGTCTTAATTTTTCATCTATAAAATGGGTTGGAGAAAGAAATGGCAAAGCACTCTGCTATCTTTTCCAAGAAATTCCCCAAAAATGGGGTCATGAAGAGTCAGACATGACTCAAGTGACTCAAAAATACAGTAAACATATTGAAGCACAAACAATAGTTCAACATATAACATAGAATAGCAGTAATTTATCATTTAATATAAAATAAAAATGTAGAAGAAAGAAATGATGCTCCTTATCACTACTATCAATACTCTTCAGTATTTTGAACCAGGTTACCTTTCTTTTGTTCTACTTACAGCAGGGTAGGTCCACTGTATACTCCCAAAAAAGCATCTTCATCAATCTCAGTCAGATATTTGTTCTTATTTAAGTAACTAAGGACAAAACAAATAGCAGAGATATGTCTCAGAACAGTGATTATATAACTGCACCAAAAATACAGCATAGTACTATTCTATCTCTTTACCGATGGATGCTAAAGGCTTTTTATCTTTGCATAGCAGGACCCATAGTACTTTATCTTTTGAAAATCCTACATACATTTGAGGAGAAAAGAATGAAGAAGCAATTTATCCAGCAAATTAGTAGTTAGGAGATCTGACAGTCATAGGTAATACAGATTTAGCAGGTAAGCTCACTTTAAAAAATTAGAGAAGATGGGTCTCCTTTTCTTGATCTCCAGGTGGACTAGATGACCTCTTGTTTCCCTCAGGGTCTAAATTTATTATCTATGATGATGGAAAATCACTATCACTTAACAATCCCAAATAGATAAAAGCAGTTAAAGAGAAAATGGGCTTGCAGAGATACTGGCTTGAAATACTGCCTACTCAGATCATCCTGAGAGACTTAGTAAGTGAAACTGAAAGGGGAAAAACAGATAGACAAATGAAATTAAATAAATCTGCTAATATTTTTCCGAAGTGATCTTTCTTCTCAGCAACAATAGTGGAACCACTGCGTTGAGATTTTGCCACCTCGCTACCCAATGTGCTAGGTGAGAAAGTAGGAATAACCTTAAAATGGAGAATTGGCCAAATAGGAAAGGAGGTAGAAAAATTCACTGAGGAGAATGACTCCTTTAAAAGGAGAATTAGCCAAATGGAATGGGAGGTACAAAAGCTCACTGAAGAAAATAATTCCTTAAAAATCATAATTGGGCAAGTAGAAGCTGATGACTCCATGAGACATCAAAAATCAATCAAACAACACTAAAAGCAGAAAACAAGAAGAAAATGTAAAATACCTCATTAGAAAAACAAATGACCTGGAAAATAGATCCAGGCAAGATAATTTAAGAATTATTGAACTACATGAAAGCCATGATCAAAAAAAGAGCCCGGACTTCATCTTTCAAGAAATTATCAAGAAAAATTGCCCTAATATCCTAAAACCAGAGGATAAATTAGTCATTGAAAGATTTCACCTATCACCTCCTAAAAGATATCCCAAAATGAAAACTCCAAAAATTCTAAAACTCTCAGGTCAAGAAGAAAATACCACAAACAACCAGAAGGAAATAATTCAGATATTAAGAAGCTACAGCAGGGGTTACACAAGATTTTATATTTTCTACTTTAACAGATTGGAGGGCTTGGAATATGATATTCTGTAGGACAAAAGAGCTTGGATTACAACCAAGAATCAACTACTCAGCAAAATTGAGAATAATCTTTCAGGTGAAAATATAGATACTCAGTGAAGTAAGGGACTTTCAAACTTTCCTGATGAAAAG
>CM053774.1:49457539-49475403 GCA_028658325.1 Potorous gilbertii | reverse complement strand
GCTGTGACTTCAAAATTTAAAAGAAAATTATTGAAAAATTTTCCCTGTAGAATCTTCAAGAGACGTGATAGAAAAAGAAGCAGTAGATTATTTGTAATGCCAGCAGTAAATACGTAGAGTTTTAGTTAATCTTGTTCCTACTAGATTACTCTTGAACCTTCCAAAATGGTAGCCTCATTATGTCAATCAGACTTGGAGAACTGGGTTGGGAATTACGCTCCAGAGAAACATTGCTTGCTGTCTAGGATTTGATGTTATGAATTGTAAGTGGATAGGAGACTGCATAAATCATAGGTATAAATATTACCCAAACATATTCTGAATTATGGGAAGGGGAACCATCTCTCTAGTAGGTTGCTCAAAATTTTGCTTCAAGAAATGTTAAACTTACTATATGGTGTATAGCTATTTTAAATAGCATAGTGATAAAGATGAAACCTAGTACCAAAGAAAGGCAAATGAGGTATGCCAGCCCAAATATCATTTTGTGCATTAGCTTCCAACAACTCATAGTGGTGCAGAAGTATCCATGTATCTTCAAAGGTTTTGCCAATGGAGTGTAAGGTCTGACAGGCTCTACCAAATTAGAAACACTTTAAGTGTAGATCTTCAAGTGATGTCTGTCATTAGAGGACTAACCTAGTGAAATATGAAGGCTCATTGCTGGACAGTTCTCAACCAGATAAAGAATTCCCTTTTTGGCCATGGCAGCTCATGAAGACCTCATAATTATATAGGAAGACTTTGTTCTGTCCTGAAGGAGCATACTCACCTACAAAGTCAGAGAGCCTGGAAATACTTTTTTGCACTTATGTAAAATTTCCACATTAGTCATCGTGTACAGGAAGAATCAATTAAAAGGAAAAAAACAGCAAAAAAAGGTATACTTCAGTCAATCAATATCCGTTCTTTCCCTGGAGTCTCATGGAATGCTTTATCAGTCTTCTGGGATTGTCTGGGATCACTGTATTGCTGAGAAAAGCTGTCATTCACAACTTATCATCGTTACATTATTGCTGTTACTGTGTACAAGGTTTACCTGGTTCTGTTCACTTCACTATGCATCAGTTCAAGTAAGTCTTTCCAAGTTTTTTTGAAAACATCCTGCTTGTCATTTCTTATAGCACAATAATATAACATTACAGTCACATATGACAGTTTGTTTAGCCATTCTCCAATTCATGACCATCCCTTTGATTTCTAATTCTTAGTCACCACAAAAAGAACTGCCATAAATATTTTTGTACAAATAGGTCCTTTTTCCTTTTTGGGGGATGTCTTTAGGATAGAGACCTAGCAATGGTATTGCTGGATCAAAGGCTATGCATAGTATTCTAGTTCCAAATTTCTCTCCAGAATGATTGGGTCAGTACACAACTCTACCAACAATGAATTAGTATTCCAGTTTTCCTACATCCTCTACAACATTCAACATTTTCCGTTTTTGTTGTATTAGCCACTCTGATAGGTGTGAGGTGGTACTTCAGAGTTGTTTCAATTTGTATTTCTCTGATCAATAGGGATTTAGAGCATTTTTTCCAATATGACTATAGATAGCTTTAATTTCTTTGTCTGAAAATTGCCTTTGACCATTTATCAGTTGGTGAATGACTTGTATTTTTATGAATTTGACTCAGTTCTCTGTATTTTTGAGAAATGAGACTTTTATCAGAGATACTTATTGTAAAATCTCTCCCTGCCCCCAGTTTTCTGCTTTCCTTATAATTTTGGTTACACTGGTTTTGCCTGAGCAAAAAAATTTTAATTTTATATAATCAAAATTGTCTATTTTACATTTTATAATGTTCTCTAAACCTTCTTTGGTCCTAAATTCTTCCTTTATCCATAAATCTGACAGATAAATGGTTCCATGTTCTCTTAATTTGCTTATGGTATTACCCTTCATGTATAAATCATGCAACCCATTTTGACCTTGACTTGTATACGGTGTGAGATGTTGGTTTATACATAGTTTCTGTAATAGTATTTTCCAGTTTTCCTAATACTTTTTGTCAAATAGTGAGTCTTTGTTCCAAAAGCTTGAATATTTGGGTTGATCATAAACTAGCTTACTATAGTCATTTACTAGAATGTAATCTGTACCAAATCTATTTCTCTGATCCACCACTCTATTTCTTAGCCAATACCGGATTGTTTTGATAATTACTACTCTATAATACAGTTTGAGATCTGGTATGGCTAAACCACATTCTTTTGCATTTTTTTAATTGATTCTCCTGATATTCTTGAGTTTTTGTTCTGCCTGATGAATTTTGTTATTAGTTTTTAAAGCTCAGTATAATAATTTTTGATAGTTTTCTTGGTATGACACTAAACAATAGATTAATTTAGGTAGAATTGTCATTTTTATTATATTATCTCACTCTACCCATGAGGAAATAATGTTTTTCTAACTATTTAGATCTCACTTTATTTGTGTGAAAAATGTTTTATAGTTGTGTTCATATAGTTCCTGGGTTTGTCTTGGCAGGTACAATCTCAAGTATTTTATATTATCCAGTTATTTTAAATGGAATTTATACTTTGTTGTTAGATTTTGTTAGTAATGCTGGTGATTTGTGTGGATTTATTTTGTATCCTGCAACTTTGCTAAAGTTGTTAATTATTTCTAGTAGATTTTTGGTTGATTTTCTAAGATTTTCTAAATAAAACATCGTATTATCTTCAAAGAGTAATAATTTTGTTTCTTCATTGACTTTTAATTCCTTTAAGTTCTTTTTCTTCTCTTATTGTGATAACTAACATTTCTAGTATAATGTGCAATAATAGAGATAAAGATGGGTCTCCTTGCTTCACCTCTGGTTATATTGGGAAGACTTCTATCTTATGCCTATTACAGATAATGCCTGCATATGGTTTTTAGATAAATATTACTTATCATTTTAAGGTAAATGCCATTTATCCCTATGCTCTCTAGGGTTTTTAATAGAAGTGGGTGCTATACTTTGTCAAAGAGTCTGGAAATATCAAAGTATTTAAATCAATTGTGTGTGTGTGTATGTATGTAGGTATGTATGTATGTATGTATATAAAACAAAGATTGAACTTTGATCAACAGTATAAGTTAATGATGCTCTCCATAATTTGAGATATTATCCCTATTAAGTATTTGAGGATGTGGCTTGTCTCCAGGTAGTCCATTTTGTTATACTTACATATGAGTCATCTTACTCAAATTGTAGAATGAATGGGCCTCCAGTCTTTGTAGAGTTACATCTATGGATAAGTAGCTAAACACCACAAAAATATAAGATGGAAAGAGAAATTAATACTTATGAAGTAAAAACCTCTTATCAATTATGGGTAATCTATGAGCCAAGAACTCCAGATAGTATAACATGACAACTTTAACACAGGATATATATCTACATATAGATGTATATGCATGTGCACATGTATATCAAATATATATTTGTATGTGTTTATATACACACTTTTCTAGTAAAACCATGATCTCTGATGTAAACATCATACTCAGATCTCATGAAGCACTTTGTCTAAAACATTGATCATTTCTCTATGGAGGGGGTGATGTGGAGGAGGAAGGGAACAGAAGGGAAAGAATACGGACTTGAAAATAAAACAGAGTTAAAAAAAACACTCATGTAATGTAATGAATTCTGTGTATTATAGTTATCTATATTGGTGTATCTCTCACCACCAGAGAGTAAAATGCCCGAAGGCAGGGAACAGGTCTTATCTAACTTTGTATCTCCTCTAATCCTAAGCACAACACTCTGTATACAAGTGGTTTTTGATAAATGCTTGCTGTTATCTTTCATTTGTATACCCATAATATTCTTTATTTTGAATTTTATTTTATTTTCTATTCACAGAACAAAATAAACATTTCCACGACACAGTACAATAAAAATGATTGTACATGAAATTGCAAATCTACCAAGTAAATTATAGTTGGTCCTTCAAGTGCAGGCTTTGTGATGTCTGTCCAGTGAGAACTAGCTTATCAAAATTCAGAGAAATTCACTCATCACTAGAAAGTTGGCCACTGGAGTAATGATGTTTTGGCCTCAGCAATGTAGAACAGATTTCGTCTGAACTGAAGAGCATGAGATAATATGTTGGGTAGCTAGGTGGCATGGTGAATAGAGAACTGAACCTGGAATCAGAAAGACCTGAATTCAAATTCTGCCTCAGACGCTTTTGTGTGACCCTGGGCAAATCACTTAAGCTCTCTCACCTTCAGTTTCTTCATCTGCAAAATGGTAATATTGATAGCATCTTCCTCTCAGACTTGTGAGAATAATTGAGATAGTATTTGTAAAGTAATTTGTGTATCTTAGAGAGCTATATAAATGCTAGTATTGTAATTAATGGATAAAGGACTGGCTTTAAAAAGTTAGGGAGATCTGGGTTCAAATCCTGCATCAGACACTTACTGACTGTATTTCCCCAGGTCAGTCATTTGTCCTCTCAGTGCCACTCAGGCAATTCTGTAAGACTCTAAATGACTAAGAAGTAGTTAAGCTGTGCCAGTGGGAGCTGTTTTTATACCAAGAGTAGCCTATATAAATGAAATCATACATCTAGACTTCTTCATTGCATTTCCTCCCATAGTTATCACAATAAGAAATAGGAAATGTTATTAAAGGAAATAAAAATAGTGGGCATTATGTTTAAAATGAGAGGCAGTAAGTAAGTTGACAGAGATATGGTCTGGGAATAAGGATGACTTGAAGGTCTGATATATTCTTGCTTTGAGACTCTGGGCAAATCACTCAACCACTGGCCTGGCCAACTCTCCCTAAGTTGTAGGACAGTTGTCAGAGTACGTGGTTTTAGTAAACATTTCCTCATTGGGAGATCCAAACACAAATGAAACCCCAAATTGGGACTAACAACAATAATATGTCAGTCTGATAGAGTGAGTTTAAGAATAAACAAAATGAGGGAAAAGAAAAACAACAAAGATGCTTAATGGCCTCATTATAAGAATAGCTCTTGTTACAAACTCTGCAATCATCTCTTTTTGATACAGGATAATTGGTTTAACACTGAAAGGTGAAAAGAACACTGAGCCTAACTCCTTCATTGTATAGATGAGGAAAGTGAGGCACAGAAAAGGGAAGTGACTTCTTGAAGGACTTAGCAAGGGATCTAATCTAATCTAATATCTCTCAAGAAGAGTACAGATTCTCTTTAAAGAATTCTGTCAAAAAAAGAGGGGTGGGAGCTGAGAAAAGTAAAAATTTCAAGTTTTTAGCATCAAGGAACACATATCCAAATCATCTTGTCAATAAAATGAGTTACTGCACAACCAAGTCCAATGCAACCCAGATTAGGAGGGAAGCAGAAAACTGGGAAAGAATTTTTGCAACTAGTGTCTGTGATAAAGGCTTCATTTTCAAAGTATACATAAGAATACAAGTCATTCCCCAATTGATAAGTGGTCAAAGTATAGGAACAGGCAGTTTTCAGAGGAAGAAATTAAAGATATCTATAATCATATAAAATGCTCTAAATCACTATTGATTAGAGAGATGCAGATCAAAACAACTCTGAGATACCACATCACACCTGTCAGACTGGCAAACATGACAGAACAGGAAGATGATAAATGTTGGAGATGTGGGGGAGCTGGAACACTAATTGTTGGTGGAGCTGTGAGCTGATCCAACCATTCTGGAGAGCAATTTGGAGCTATGCCCAAAGGGCTGCAAAAGTGTGCATACCCTTTGACCCAGCAATATCACTTTTAGGACTGTATTCCTAAGAGATCTTAAAAATGGGAAAGGGTCCCACATGTACAAAAATATTTATAGCAGCACTCTTTGTGGAGGCCCAAAACTGGAAATCAAGGGGATGCCCATTAACTGGGGAATGTCTGAATAAATTATGGTATACGAATGTAATGGAGTACTATTGCACCATAAGAAATGATGAACAAGAAGACTTCAGAGAGGCTTGGAAAGACTTACATGATCTGATGCTGAGTGAAAGGAGCAGAACCAGGAGAACTTTGTGCACAGCAATGACCACAGTGTGTGAGAGTTTTTTCTGGTAGACTTGGATAGCAATGCAAGGACTTAAAAAAAATTCAAAATGGTCTTTTAAGGCAAAATGTCTTCCATACCCAGAGAAAGAACTTTGGAATTCACTCGCAGAATGTAGCAGAACATTTTCTTTTGTATTACATTTTGGTTTGTTATATGATTTCTCCCTTCTTCTACACAACATGGCTATAGTGAAAATGTATTTAATAGGAATGTACGTATAGAACCTATATAAAATTGTATGCTGTCTTGGGGAGGGATGGGGAAAGGAGGGGAGA
Source organism: Potorous gilbertii (assembly GCA_028658325.1). Classification (NCBI taxonomy): domain Eukaryota; kingdom Metazoa; phylum Chordata; class Mammalia; order Diprotodontia; family Potoroidae; genus Potorous; species Potorous gilbertii. The sequence continues at coordinate 49,469,090 of CM053774.1, read as the reverse complement.
GGGAAGGGAAAAAATTATCTGTTATATGGTGGTGATTGTAGAACACTGAAAACAAATAAAATTAATATAAAAAATAAAATGAAAGTTAACGATGTTTCAAAAAGTCTTCCCTTTTGCAGTGGAAATGACTGATGCAACAATCCAAACGATTACTTTCTAATACAAGGGATTTCTTTGAAATTCAAGAAATATGACTACTAGCAAATGATGATAAAGCCTCAATTTTACCTGCCTGAAGATAAAATATAAATAGATATATAGATTTATAGTTTATAGATAGATAAAATATAAGTGGAGCACTAGTTGCCTGTTTTTTTAAAATTCTTTTCATTATTGATTCCACTAATGATGCTCTAATTTCCTTTTTGAATTTCCTTTACTTTAGTCATCCTTTAATTGACCAGTTTTTATGACCTAGAATCCTTTGGGATGGGAGTCCTTTGGGAAATTCTTTAGAATTAAACATGATGTGGGATTCAGGGGAGATACCTCAAGGAAAGGAGAAACATTTAAAACAAAGTAATTTTATTGTGTATGAATAGGGTTAGGTCTGTGGGTTGTTTAGGTTTTTTTTTTAATTGGAATAGGGAACTCCCAGAAGAAAATCTCTTTACCATTGTAGAATGGCATCTGTTCTATAGCTTATGGTTTGAGAGAATTACTCAGCATTAAGTGACTTTGTCCAGGGTCACACAGTCCACGTGTCAGCTACGTCTTTTCTCCTGATTTGACTGATTTGAGCTACTTTTTATCTATTCTATATAGTCTTGTGTATATGTCTAGTTATTTATGTGTTGTCTTCCCAATTAGAACATAAGCTCTTAGAGGGCAGGGACCATGTTTTTGCTTTTCTTGACATTCTCAGCATTTAGTCCAGAGCCTGGTACATAGTAAAAGCACAATAAATCCTTTTTCATTGATCGGTAGATAGCTCTTATGGGAGCTTTGCTGTTCTCTAGTAAAGCCAACATAGGACAACATACATCCCTGGTATAGTTTAGAGAATTCAAAATCAGGAGATGCTGGAGATTCTGATATTAATCCCTCAAGAAAGGAAGAAAAATCCATTCTCTTTTTATCCTTAAAATGCTTTTTCTAAAGTATTATGAGAGGGAGTGGATAGAGTCAGGAAGATCTGGGTTTAAATCTCAGCTCTGAAGCATTCTGATTATATAACTCAGGACAAATCAGTTTACTTCTTAGCCGCCCCTCCATGACTCCCCCAAAAGCCTTAAAAATTAAAGGTCACTGAGCAGGTGCAGATTTCCATTAGCAGAGGAAATGTCCTCACTAGAAGGTTCAGTCTTTCTTGCTTCTCCTTCCTCTCCTGTTGATTATATAAAATTTCCGAACAATTTATTTCAGTTCAATTCTGAACATCCCATTAGAAGATTATTATAAGGAGAATGGGAAAATGGGTCCTTTTGCAAGTCAAATAAGCAAATGAAGTCATCAAGAGAGCTGTTGCTAGGATTTAAGAGCTCCGATGTTTTCCAGAAAAATCCTCACTTTGAATTTGCAAATTTAAAACACAAATATAATGAAAAGAAATCATTTACCTTTTGGAACAGATGGTTTTTGCTTGGGAAGATGCATGGATATGACTTGGGTAGCTATAGTTTAAGAGAGCTAGTACAAACACACACCAATTTCATTTGTTTTCTTGGGTGAATTTGTACCCTTGTCCCCAAAAGTGAATCCAAATTGGAAGTTTTCTTCCTGGTTCCTACCTTAAAATGAAGTGAACTGAACCAAACATGAATTAAATCCTTTGATCTTTGTGTTTTTGCAACCTTAGGTTGGTGAAGGTAACACAACAAGGCAACTCAACAGAACTAAGAATTGTAGATGGACTTTATAAGTGGTTTTTTAGTACTTAAAACTATAGTTATTTATAGAGCCTTTTCATACATTGCTGCTATGTTTAATTTCATTCATTCATTTGTATAAGCTTATGGTTTCATTTTCACATTTCATGAACCATGATGTATATGACAAATGCCTAATGTTGCTGAATTTTTTTTCCCAGTAGAGTTGATTCTCATGATTCCATTTCTGAAACACTTGACTATGAGCCAATTAGTTGGAAGCTTGGAGTCAAGTTTTATACATAGTCTGAGGAATGGGTAGTGGCTCTTTTTATAACTTTTTAATTTTTTATAAGGCTCGACTTTGCCAGAGGTCATAGAATTTTCTCAAACATTTTATTTTTACATGTGAGTAGGGCTTTCTAAAAGGGTTTTATCTTCTTCCTGATCTGAGGAAAGACATGAACTTAGATGACTTCTCAGTTATCTTCTAGGTCTATGAGGCTACTCAATTTCATAGAATGATAATTTACTATTGAAAACAGTAATAGAAATATATTTATATATATAATATATATGTATATAATTTATGTGTATTTTTACACTTTCCATTTTGTACTTTGATAGATTTCAATTATATTTGTTTTAAATTTGCAAATTCAAAATTACATATATAATTTATAAATACAAAAATCTATAAGAGATATCGAAAAATAGAAATATAGAAAATCATATGCATATTGATAGCTCTCAGATTATAAGGATTAGCCTACATGACATTTTACACCCAGTCTCCCACCTACAGTGAATAGGAGATGCTTTTTCAATCCTTCTCTGAGGTTTGCACTTTATTGTTCTCTCCATTTACTTTGTCCTCATTACTGTATAGTTCCTGGTTCTGGGAACTTCCTCTTGCATCAGCTCCTATAAGTCTAACTATATTTCTCTAAATTCCTCTTTCCCGTATTAATTATGTATCAAATCACTGAATGGGCCTTGCCTCAGACTGAGATCTGGGAAGGACCTTAGCTTAAAAAAGGCCAAGGTCTTCCACTGCATCCAGGGCCATCTCCATTTGTCCTGATTTATATCTTGTCACTGGAGCCAGATGGCTCCCAAGGAGAAAGTAAGGCTGGTGACTTTGCATAGGACCTTCCTCATTTAATTTAATTCATTTGCAAGTCATGACATCTCCTTCCTGATGTCATGGTTCTCTTTGAAAACAAAGAACAAACAACGACAGGTTACAATGATGTTGAAATCTCCAAATAAACTTCTTTGTTGGTGCGCTTAAAAACAAAACAAAAATATGTATAATTTGTAGATGATGGGCAACATGGTTGTGGAAGGAAAGCAAGAGGAAACCTAAGTACTCAAGTATCACACAGGTGCTGTCCTTTAGAAAGATGGAAATGTCCTTCTTGAAATTAATTGGTTAGGAAGTTACAGACCTTACGGGAGAGAGTAAACTATTTCACTTCCCCTCTTTCTGTTCCCTTCTCCTTTTTCTTCTCTTCTTGTTCCTCTTTAATGTTACAACCATTTTGTTTTTTCTCGTCCTGTAAGTTTCCTTTACCTTCACTTTAAGGGGGGAAGAGAGGGAAATTATAGCCTGCCTTGTTGGGAGAGAGAAAAGATGCCCCGCCGTATTGGAATTGCCTCATTCCATTTCCATCAGATTATTCCTCCACCCCTCTCACCTCCCACTTACATTCAGACAAATCATCTCTTTTTTTAGTTTTTTAAGGATGTTTTGAATTTGGGGCTTGGAGTTAATCTCAAGAAGAGATGGGGCAGATCTCATAGAAAGGAAGAAATAAACATTTAGTAAGTGTCTACTATGTGCGAGGAACTTTCCAAATAGTATCATTTATTCCTCACAACAACCCTGGGGGATAGATGTTGTGATTATACCCTTTACAGATGAAGAAACTTAGGCAGACAGAGGTTAAGTAACTTGCTTAGGGTCGCACAGCTAGCATGTGAGGATGGATTTGAACTAAGGTCATCCTGGTGCCAGGTTTAGTGCCCTAGCCATTATACTACCTAGCTGCCTCCTAGGAATTAAAAATCATAGACTCATAGGCTGAGTTGAAGGGAACTTCTAGGCTATCTGATCCAACCCACTCAGTTTTACAGAGGAGGAATCTGAGGAGTGAGAAAGCTGAGTGGCCTTGGGGTCATACATGTAGAAGATAACAGATGATTTAATCCAAGTCCTCTGTCTACAAAGGCAGCATTAGGTCAATAGACAGGTTTGTAAAACTAAGATTCTCGTCATCTACTAGGAGATGAAGAGGACTTGGGATGATTGTCGTTAGATTTCAGTTTCAACCTCAAAAGGCCTAGAGATTACCATATAGAGGACGTCTCATTAGAAGTCTCATCAATGTCCCTATTTTCAGGGACCTTCTGTCTCTCACCAGAACGTTATGCTGAGTGCAGTGACCTCTAGAGGCATGGGCTAGAAAAGATCCCCTGTGATATTTTGTGATAGGGTGATTTACAGGGGATTGATGACCAGGATTTTTGTGGAGAAAACAAATACTAGGATTTATACAACCAGGAATCAATCCATCATCTGGAATTTTATAACAGAGAAAAGAGATAGGAAAGGATTTAGGGCTAACTCAGATAAACCTGGAGGGTCCCATAAACCTGGAGGGTTAATGTTGTCGAAAATCAACACAAAGTTGTTGAGTCCTGTCTAAAAAGTAGTAAAATGTTGGACTTGAGACTAAGGGCTTTATATGAGTTATTTTTAATTAACATTTTTTTTTTACAACATGATTTTCCTTTCTTGCTTTCTTACAATGTATCTCCAAGTCTTCTATATCACCTCTAACTCTAGCAGAAAAATTTCTGACAACATAATGCTTCGCTGAAAAATAAAAGGGTGGAGGGTAATCAATCATTTCTTCCCACTTAACCAATGAACTACTCGAGCTATGATAGCTTTATCAGGTGAGAACATCTCTAGTGAATCAATCAATCAATCAAAGACGTGAAACTGTACAACCTTGTCATACCTTGTGGATCTTTCATAAAATAGCTAGCCAGTTCAGAACCCAAATTTAAGTGTCTGGCAGGCAATTTTAGATTGGCAGGCTTTAATTGTAAACTCTTTGAAGGCAGAGACTGTCTTTTTCCTTTTTTGTATCAGTGCCTGGCACATAGTAGGCACTTAATAAGTATTTAATGAATTTAATTGAATCCAGCAGAGTAGTTAGGTGCAAAGTGGACTTCACAATTAAAGGTGATCCAAGTAGCTTGCTATTTTGTTGTTGTTGCGTCCGATTCTTCATTACTCAATTTGGGGTTTTCTTGGCAAAAATACTGGAGTGGTTTGCCATTTCCTTCTCCAGCTCATTTTACAGGTAAAGAAACTGAGGCAAACAAGGTTGTGTCTTGCCCAGGATCACATAGCTAATAGGTGTTTAAAGGCAGATTTGAGCTCAGGAAGATAAGTCATCCTGACTCTAGGCCCAGAACTTTATCTACTGTGTCATCTAATGTCTTACCTCCAATGTCTTGCTGTTACATTTATTCTTTTTTGTTTTTTGCATTTTTTGTACTTTTTTCACTAACTTCTCTTTCTGATGTCTCCTCATGAACTGCAGGAGACCCTGGGTTCTCAAAGGCACTATCAGTGGACTCTGTGTTCTTGTAGAGTCAATCAAGCTGAAAGAACATCAAGTAAGGGCCTAAGTGATGAATACTGGCTTTCATTTGAAGACCAACGTAGATAAACTCAAAGAGACTTGTTATCAAGTTGATCACTAACAGAGGAATATTTTGGCCATAGGATGGATTATGCTGCATTGGTGGAAGGAATGCTTTTATGTTAACAAAATAAAAGGCCTTTAATTATTAGGTCACCTAATGGACCTTGTAGCATATTCTTAAAAGTTAGCAAGCTAAAATTTTGCCTGTTTTAAATTAAAATTTTGAGGAAGATTTGATTGGAATATGAGAGATGATTAAAAGACATAAACAATCTCTTAGGTGTAGGGTAAAAGTATGAAAAGGATCAGAATGATGGGAGGTGTATAGGTAAATATAAGTTCATAGAATTGAGATCATGAGTAATAGGGAGAAAACAAGTTTACTGTGGAATAAAGCATGCTTTAAAACTCTGCATTTTGATAAGAACTGTTCATTTGGGAATGATAATTTAGAAAAGGATTATGTTATACTTGATTTGTTTAGTATTTTCAATTATTTCAAATAGAAAATTTTATTGGATCTCAGTAAAGGTAGATTGGGCAAATGTTTTTATCCTCATTTCATAGAGGAAGAGAACAAGATACTGAAAGATTAAGTAGTTGTTTAAAGCTACCCAGTTGGTTATTGATTAAACCTGGACTAGAATCAGGTCTTCTGACTCTCAAGTTCAGTGTTCTTTCCACAAAGCATTCTCTATTATACTGAAAAGTCCTGAGACCTCTGAAACCAATCAACCACAGGTTACTAGAATTTGATTCTATCTTTTTATCTAGGAAATTCCATTCATTTTAAGAGCTGTTATGAAAGTCTGAGGATTAACTGAATCTGAATTCATTTTTAATTTTCAAAGTTAAGTTAATTACAATTTTAAAAAACATTAGAACCTTCATACATGTCTAGTCAGAATATGAAAGGTGGGAACATGGATTCAAATATTGTTAGATTTTCACAACCTTTAAATCATTAGGAATTAGTGATTTTATGGGAATGCATTATGTAGCAAATAACTTCTTTGAATGCTATACAACTTTTAAAAAATATTAAATGAAAGTTCATTCTTTTAATGTTAAAGTGTAACTTACATTCTGGAAATGTTGGGCAGATTTGCAAATGCATCACTAGGGATGGTTTTTAGATGAGTCTCTGTGAGCTTCCTATGGGGTAAAAAACAGTTGACCAGTTACAAGTTTGATCCAACGGAGCTCTGTTCAAGAAATATTTGTTAAGCATAGTAGGCTGTGCATTCTAAACACTGATCCTATTTACAAAAATATTAATAAAAACCAGAGGATCTCTTTTTGTTACCATGCCTAGCCTTGGCAATGAATTAGTTGCTAAGGCATAACTTTTCAAGTTTTACAACATCCCCATCACCCGTGTGGGACCACAGTACTGTGTGCCACTCTTTTTTCCAGCCCCCCTTTTATTTGTCTTTCCCTATTCAAATGTAGCAGTAGTGGCAACAATAACAATTGCTAGCATTTATATAATACCTTAAGATGTGCAAAGTGCCTTACATGTTTTATCTCATCCAATCCTCATAGCAGTGAGGTAGGTGCTTTTGTTACCCCCTTTTTATAGAGGTTAAATGATTTGCCCAGAACCACATATCTAATAAGTGTCTGAAGAAGAATTTGAACTCGGATCTTCCCAGACTCAAAGACTTACACTCTATTCATGACACCATCTAGCTACCTTAAATCTGCCTTGAACGTAGTTCTTTTGAGAATAGGGACCATCTTGTTTTCTTGTGTGTATCCTCAGCACTTAGTACATAGAAATTTTAAAATGCTTGTTAGATCCCTCCATCTATTTTATCTGTCTTCTATCTATCTATCTATCTATCTGTCTGTCTGTCTTCCTACCTGGGTCACATGTAGCTCCATTTGTCTTGAAACCACCCTAGTTCAGGCCCTGACCTCTTCTCCTGACTACAGTAATAGCCCTTTCACTGGTTTTCCTTCCTTCAATCCATCCCCTCTCTAATCTGTTTTCCACATTTTTGCCCAATGTGATCATCCCAATACTATTCAAAACCTTCAATGGCTCTAACCTCTTTTTTCCAGCTCACATCGCTGCCCCTGGCACCTTCATATGCTCTGCATTTCAGAGAAAAAGTACTACTCCATTGTCCACTCTTTTCATGCCCTCCACATCCTTTCTTTGTACATGGCATCTCTAATACTTGGGATGAATTTTCCCCTTACTTTTCATCTCCATCTGCTCAAGTCCTTCCTCCAAACACCATCTTGGTCACCTTCTTTATGAACCTTTCCTTGTCTCTCTCTCTCACACACACACACACACACACACACACACCCTTATTGGCACATTGCTTGAGACTTGTATTTCCCTCATATACCTTTGTACCATAGTTGATAGCATGCTTGGTCATTGAGGGTAGACATTGCATCAAATCTATTTTTGTATTCCATTGTGCCTAGCACAATGCCTTGAAAATAGTGGACAATAATTAATATGTGTATATATGAATTGAATTTATGATTATTTTTACATCAATTTATAGTTATTAGTCTGTTAGATTACTATTTATTATTCTATTTCCCTGGGTTTTATTTTCTTTGAACTCTTTGAACACTGCTACTGCAGTGATTGAAATGAGTATGTAATTTACACAATCAAAGAAGAAGCAGGAACAACCTCTTTTATTTATGTGACCGACTCTTGCAGGGGAGTAAAGAAATAAAAGAGGTTAATGACAAAAGAATAGTTTGTTAGCTCCTTAGAACCCAAGGTATTTTATTGGGAAGCATGATGCTGTCTTTATCACCAATCCAGAAATGTTACCAAATACTTGCCTCTGCTTGGAGGTCTTTAGTTTAACTCATCTTAACTGGATACAACTGGCAACTTATTAGCAAAAGAAACAATTCCCCATTACAAGAAATTAATAATAGCCACTTTCATACCTATTACTTCATTTTATTTCACAATAACCTTTTGAATTAAAATGAAAAAAATATTACATTTGAATACCCATTTATTTAATAATCAAATTCAACAGGCATCTATAACTCTAGACAGACATTATACTAGATGCTGAAGATACAAAGATGAAATCAGACACAATCCTTGCCCTCAAGGAACTTCAAATCTAATAGGGAAAACATTCCAAACAAATAACTATACTATGAATCATGAAAGTACAAAGAAGGAGTTCTGATTAATTTCAGAGGGAGAGATTACTAGCAAATGGGAGAAATCAAGACAGGTTTCATGGATAGGGTGGTCCCTAAACTGGACCTTGAAGGAAAGTCCATTATCAAGACTCAAGTTATACAGTAGCACTGCGTGATGATCAAGTATGATAGACTTATCTTTTCTCAACAATACAGTGATCCAAGACAATTCCAAGGAACTCATGATGGAAAATGCTATTCACATCTAGACCAAGAACTGTGGAGTCTGAATGCAGATCAAGGCATACTGTTTTCATTTTATTTTTTTTCATGTTTTTTCCCCTCTTTTGTTCAGTTTCTTCTTTCACAACATGATCAATATGGAAATATGTTTTACAAGACTGCACATGTATAACCTATAACAAATTGCTTGACATTTTAGAGAGGGGAGAAGAGGAGAAAGAAAATCTGGAATTCAAAATTTTATTTTAAAAATGGTTAAAAGTTTTTTCTTTACATGTAATTGGAAAAATAAAATGCTTAAAAAAACCCTCTAGGTTTTAGAGAAAGTACTTCATTGATAGGGCAAGTTTCTTCATCCAGGAGTTCCTAATACCAATGCAGTCACAGGTCCAGTCCAGGTCCAGTCTCTGTTCTATAAATTTTATAGAAATGCATATATATCTATATATATACACGTATATGTATGTATGTACATGTATATATACAGATATGTAATACTATGCTAATAATTATGTACCTTATAAACTTACACAGAAATAGAAATAAGATAAGGCTGAAATAATATTACGAAGATAAGTTGATCTTTGCAGCATCTGACATCAGTGCCTGTGTCACAGTTAGGTTAAAACTCCCTTGAAGAGCCAACACTTGGGTTAAAAGGAGGCCAGTAACAGGGGGTCTAATGGGAGAGTCTTGATCTATTAATGAATAAAGCAGGTGGGTGGTGTGACTGTGTTTGAAACAAGCTAAGAATTGGCTATTTTAAGAAGGATGGGATGTGACTGATGTTCCCACTCTCTCAGATCAACTAGGGTCAGGCCTTGGTTGCTACTTTAGACACTTGACAACACTCCATTCTACAAGCAAAGCTATATATAATCAGGCACCAGGTTAGTCATTTCATTGTAAAACTTGCAGCAAAGTGCAATTCTCACCGCCTAGACAAAGTTTGGGTTTAGTCTCTGCACATAACGATTAACACAGATGGTCAGAACCTAATATCCAAACAGAGGGAAAGAGTAGACGGAGGTGACAAAGTTAGTATGGAATTTGGGACTGAAAATGAAAAGCTTTTTAAACTTTATTTGAGGCTTATAGTTCTAATAATGTTTATATTCTACTTCCAAAGTACCAATTTTTACAGTATATAATTTAGTTTGTCAAAATACACACACACACACACACACACACACACACACACACACACACACGCACATACACACCACGTGTGGGCGTGTCATTAAGAAGGAATTTTTTAATCTGAGGCAAGAAGCAAGAAGGTGCCCTGAGTTGCTAGTGGGCTTAGGGCAGAGCTAGGGAAGTCCAAAGCCTAGGGTCACTATTATGAAAAATTGATATCTAATCCATAAGAATCTTTTCTTAGCTTGCCTTTCATCTATATACTGCCCTCTAGCCACAGGGGACCTCAAGACTAACCTGAGACCACTTTACTCTCTCTCTCTCTCTCTCTACCTGTATTTACTCCCTTGGTGATCATATCAGTTATAGTTTCAATCATCTCTTATCCTACAACTCCTAAATCTATACATAGTAGAACACTGGAGATCAGTGGATCTGCTAGTGGATATGAAATCCCTAATGCCTGTTTGTGCAAGCCCCTGAAAATGGGGCTCTACCTAAAATGGCAAGACAAAAGTCTCCTTTCATCAGAGAAGGAGAGGGAGATGAGATCTCATCAAGAGAGAACTATAAGCAATACAATATACTCTGGAGAGAAAAGAGACAGAGGTAAGAGATGGGGGAGAAAGAGAGAGGGAGAGAAAAGGTAGGAGAGATAGGGAGAGAGAGATAGAGAGAGAAAAACACAGCAGTGGTTCTGTGGCACCACTGTCTTTGCCATCACCACCACTGCTTCCCAATCAGGGTGGTTAAAGGAAGTAGAAAATGCTAATGTAGAAATGACTAGCTGTTTTTGTTTCAAAAGAACAATGATAGGGACACTTCACCTACCTCTCTCCCCCTGCTCCCTCCACCTCACCTAGTATATACTACAAAACTTATTTTTGTTTCTTTAAAGTTTATATTTTACATTGCTATTCTCCTAGTCTCTACAAACTGGTATTAAGATAAGACTGTGCTTAACTCAAAGCATTATTGTATTTAGTTTCCTTAGAAACAGTTAAGAAGGATGTTATGGTCAGCTGCACACCAAGTATAATGGAAGCTCTATTTCTATTTACTAGAAGGTTTCCCTGACTGAAGTCTCAAAACCAAACAAAGTTGAGTTTTTTTTTTTAACTGATAAACAGTAAAATAAAGGGCAAAAGCAGGGAAAAGAAGAAGCCACTTGAAATTGCCCTGGGCAAGGCATGAGCTAAGGTGTGGCTTGGAGAGAGAAGGGGAATAGAGGAACATAGAGCTGGAGTCACTTCCCTCAGAAGTTAGTTAGTTAGTTAGTTGCCTTAGTAGGCTCAGGCAAATCTACCTTTGATACATTTTCCCTTCCAGGTTCAGGGGTTCCCATCTACCCTTGAAGGGCATGAAGGCATTGACTGAGGAAAAGTCACATCCACAGGAATACCTGAAAGGAGCTAGAAAAGAGTGACTATTTTTATGAGGGTGGGGCCCAGAGAAGAAGCAGCTTAGTGGTTAGCTTTCCTCTTTTTTTTTTTT
>CM053774.1:49396414-49457039 GCA_028658325.1 Potorous gilbertii | reverse complement strand
GAAGCAATGGGGGGCAGGATAGGATGGAGGGAATTATAGTTAGTCTTACACAACACGACTATTAAGGAATTCATTTGCAAAACTACACAGATTTGGCCTATACTAAATTGCCTGCCTTCCTAAAGGGAATGGGTGGGGAGGGAGGGATGGGGGGAAGTTGGAACTCAAAGTTTTAGGAACAATTGTTGAGTATTGTTCTTGCAACTAGGAAATAGAAATACAGGTAATGGGGTATAGAAAGTTGTCTTGCCCTACAGGATGAAAGAGAAGATGGGGATAAGGGAAGGGAGGGATGTTAGAAGAGAGGGCAGATTGGTGATAGGGGCAATTAGAATGCTCGGTGGTTTGGAGTGGGAGGAGGGGAGAAATGGGGAGAAAATTTGGAACCCAAAATTTTGTGGAAATCAATGTTGAAAGGTTAAATAAATTAATTTAAAAAATACTAAAGATGAAAGCAAATTTGCAAAAAAAAAAGTGAATAACTAAAATGATGTTTTTTCCTTAGATGAATATTAAACAGATACTTTAATAAAATACTATAAAACAAGAAAAAAATAGAAAAATGTTTGTCTAGCATAGAGACTGTAGCATAAAGGACAACTAGGAAAATCAGAGGCAATTTTGTTTTTAGCAAATTGGTGAAAAAGCAGTCTTTTGTGGAAAGCAACTTTGGAAAGAGCATTAGATTTGTAGTCAGAAGACCTGGCTCCGCCATTTGTTTCCTATATCACCTTTTTCACCTTTTCATCCATGTCCCTAACCCCTGCCACTAAGGAGGCTGAGGTTTAGGTATAGGAAGGAAATATTTTATCTGTTTTTGCTCTCTGGAGTCCAGTTCATACTTCTGCATGGCATATTTTGGTGGAGAGAGAGAGTGTTTCAAAATGTATTGGACGTCCTGGGAGGGTGTAGGCTTCCGCAGCCCCCAGGACTGGTCCAGACAGCCAGGACTGCAAGATTCTCTGGCTATTTTGAGGCAGCTGCTACTTTCTTCCTTCAGGGAGCATAATAAAATCCTGAAATTATGAGTTCACAAATTTGGAGGCATGGTAGAGCTAGCTCCTATCTGTTGAGAGAGAGCTAGTTGTTAAAATTTTAGTGTGAACGTTTATTCTTCAGAAATCAGCAAAGACTACAATTCACAGCTTAATTTATCATTTTTGTTGAATGTCTGTCTAGACTTAAGAAAGTAAGGAAGGAAATGTTGATTCAAGTATGTTCTGCCTACATTTTTTTCTCTTGCAGAGAGTTGATTATTAAACATTTACCAGCACACCCCTGGATATTTCTATAATGACGAACTTCCAAGGGCTTAAAAAGTTTTAATTCTAACATTTTTTTTCAAACTAATGCAAAACCAAAGGAAAATAAAAAACAAATTATAAGCTTCTGACATGATATTCTCTAGCCCTTTGAATTTGGAATAACATATGATAGTTTTCTGTGGAAGTAAAGTATAAATGACTAAGAAACATATGAAAATAATTTACTTTAAAATATACATGGATTTCTAAATGAAAGAAAAATATGCTTTGCACAAAACTCACTTGCCAAAAAGCCAAAAGCGCTTAAGAAATTTAAAAAATAAGACAAAAGCTTTTATAGGTGTCTGACAAGGTATTATTTTGGCTTGTTCAGCCTGGAACTATGTCTGTATTTAACACAGGGAAAAGGAGATCTATAAACTCCATGACTACAGATTTGATCAGGGTGGACATCCAAACCAGATAATTTAGGCTCAAAAAATACTTCACCTCTCACACATAGAACTCTAGTAACTATTGTAAAGGTAAATTCAAACCCATAAAGCCATTCAGGTAAAATGCTTGGAAAATAATAAGATCTCGTTATAGGATGCTTTTTTTTTTTTTTGAGATTAGGTCTCCCAATCTTGCCTGGTCTGAAAGTGAAGGGGCCAGTTATGGGCCTGATCACAATTTTGATCAGCATAGAAGGTTTGAACTGCTCTATTTCTCAACATGGGTCAATTATTCCCTCCTTGACAGTTTGGTGGCCCTTGGTCCCAGGAGCTGATGAGATTGGTGCCAGACAGTATGGATACTGGTTTGTCTTTAGCCCAAACTCAAGTGATCCACAAACCTTGGTCTTAGCAAAAATGACTATATCTGGCACATATAACACCTCTAAATTGAAATGCCGGTTTTACACAGTGAAGGGCCCTAATAAAGGAATTTCATTCCTGCTTATAAGACTAATTATTTATTAATTTTATTAATATAAGGATAGGATTTTAATGTGATTTTAATGGCAGAAGGAATTCCCAGATAAGGAACTCCCTCTAACAATGTAGGTCAATACCTTCTCTACCACTTACATTCTTTGTAGCCTAGAGCTTGAAGGGTTAATTGATTTGTCTGGGATTACAACCAACGTGTGTCAGAAGAGGGACTTAAACCTAGGTCTTCTTGTCTCTGAAGTTAGCTCTGTATCCATTCTGCCATATTGTTTCTATATGCATAAATATAGAATGTATATAATATAAAGTATGTACATAATACATAATAAAGAGTACAAGGGAGGAACACAGCTCCACTTTATTTTTCATAATAAAAATTATATTAGCAATTATTATATACTTTACATTTCCATATTACTTTACATGCTTCTGGAAAAGCAACACGAGATAGTAGAAAGAGTTCTTATCTTGGAGTTAAGATCCAAGTCTATCTCTTATACTTAGTATCTGTGTGACCATGAGCAAGTCACTTAGCTCTCTGAGCCTCAGTTTCCTTATCTGTAGATAATCATTTAAATCATTTGAACCTCAATAAGGGCCTGAATTAATCAACCAGAAGAAGAGCTTGGACCTGTCAGTTATCCCTTTGCTCTCTGAGTAAACTCAGAAAATACCTCTTCATATATCAACAAGACCAAATGGGACTGACTTAAGAGCATTTTTTCCTCTGTTTATGGCCATTAAGATTGAGACTCTTAACCCAAGACGCTATCTTAAATAGTGGGACTTTTTCTTATCTTAATATTATATGGACATATACTATGTTATGGCACGCTAATGATAAAGTAAACATAGATATCCTGGGTTGTAATTTCAATGGACACTTTGTCAACTCTCTTATCTTATTGTTTTTACCATGTATTCAATTAAGGAAATTCCTTTCTCATAATATGGTTAAAGATATAAGGGGAGCACAAATTTGAGATAGAGACCCTGAGTTGGGATTGTTCTAAAACATATAAAAAGCTTGTCATTACTTTATCAGACAGTCAGAACTTATTTTTTGCCTCTGCAAAAGCTTTAAGGGAATAAACATATGAATTTACATATTATCTAGCCTGTTTGCCTCCTTTAACCAGACTTTCAGGTTGACACTGTAAAAAGGGGATGAAAAAGATTCTTATATTCATCTAACAGGGTTGCTGGGAGAACCAAGTGAATGGATGTATATAAAATACTTTAGAAACCATCAAGTGCTGGGTAAATGTCAATTCTATTGTTACAAAAATTGCTTTTAAAAAGTGCATGCTTTTGCATGCATCATTTCATTTGATCCTTATAAGATTGTTAATTGGATAATTGAAGTATTATTATGCCTATTTTTATAGATGGGTAATAAACTCAGTGAGCTTATATGACTTGGCTAAGATCACACAGTCAAGTGGAGATAGGATTGCAAGCCATGTCTTCCAACTTCAGATTCTTCTACTCCTTCTAATTCTTAGGACAAATAATGTTCTACTTTCATTTATAATATGTTATTGGGGAAAATCACAACTTATTTTATAAATAAAAAGGGTATTTCCTTCATGTACATATGCTTTGTTTCTGAAATAAAGGGAATAATTATTTTATTCTTTCATCTAAGGGGTTAAAAAATGGTCATAGGTATTAGGCTTTGTATCCATCAGAAAGATTCAGTTGGACTTTCATGAACAAGTGAGCTTTTTTTCTCTAAGGGTTCTTCACTTTTCACACTAGAATGCTAGTGCCTGCCTTTCATTTGCAAAGACTTGGCTTCAGCAGGCCCCCAACCAAATTCTAAGCTAAGGCTCTGCATTTCCAGAGTCTCTAGTGTCCATTAGCACCACTCCTCAAACATCTCAATGGATTGCAGTTTGCAAGACAAAAAATACACAAAGATTAAAATGCTAACCTTTTACAGTACTTGCCTACCCTAGAAATCTCAGAACGGTGGAAGATAGCCCTATTTCAAAATGCCTGTGTTTAGGACCCGTCAATAGCTACAGGAAACAGTAATTATATTCAATGATAGTAAATTACTTTCCTGCTGATGGGACTTGGACACCACAAAAAGAACAGTCTCCATAAAAAGCCAGACAAGCTATTAGGATGCTGAGCTTCAAGGTTTGTAGTTTCGGGGTCCACTATTTCTCTCTATCTTCATCTCTCCTTGGGGAAAAACAACAAGCTCCATTTTCTCTTTAGACCATCAAGCATCAACCAGTGTTTTTCTTAAATCCCCCGGCTTTAGACTAGCTCCCTAAAATTGTCTGATGAGGGATGCATGACCCTTACCTTTTTTCTCAAATGAATTTAGATGTCTACTTCTTAAGGGGACAGAAGAAAAGTTTCAAATAAAATGGTCAATGAGAAGCCCATTGTCTCAAGAACCACTTAAAGCTCCTTTAGGAGATATTGACATTCACATAGGCTGGTCAATGAAATATTGAAACTAACAGGAGCCCCTTTGCTCCTCAACCCTGGAGTGAATAGTAGAATAGATAATGCCAAAACTTCCTGGTCACCTCATCTCCTCACAAGTTGGAGGTTTTACTTTACAAAAATCCTAGCTTCTCTCGTCTAATGGGCATCTTCCTTTAGTAGAGGGCATCTCTTTAGTGGGTCTTCCTCCTTAACTGGAGGATGTCCCCCATAAGCTGGGATCTCCCTCGATGAGTGTCTCCCTTAAGGCCTCTCCCTCATTGGTCCTCCTCTCCTTTGGGGGTGTCACCCCCCTTAAGGGGCAGAGGAGTTTGTTTGGTGTATTGTGCTTGGTGTGTTATATTGTCTGCATTACTCCCAATAAACTCCTTGATTTGGAGACTGCCTGAGGGAATTTGGGGGGCAACCTTGCATGGTAACATTTGAGCTCATCATTATCCATACTTATTTCAACAAATAAGTGGAGAGCTTTTGGAAAAAAAGATTCTGCAAGGCCGGAATGAATGGACATCTATTCTCTACCCTTTGTGAACCACCTTCAATTCATATTTATGTTACCAAAGTCCCTTCCAGGGCAAAGTCATGTAATTCTATGACTCCTTGTCCACCCCTGTCATAAGAACATACTTTCTTTTTTTATAATGAGTCAATGTTGTTATATAAGTGTGCGAGAAGGAATTCAACTCTGAACAAATGAAAAGGAATATCCCAGAGTACAACGGAGAAGTGTGTGGTAACTATAAGCAGATCACAACATATGTCAAAGAGGGACATTTGAGGAAGAGTCGATATAGGAGAAGCTGGGCTGGTTACATGAGGGATGAGGTATGATAAGCCTGAGTGTTCTGATATCCTCAGATTGTCAGAAGAAACTATGGAAAGCTCCTACACAGTACAGTGGATGTAATGAACTCATGGAAAGATGAGCCATATTTACACAAGATTTACAGGGATGGATGGGTTACATACAATATACACATAATACAATAATGGAACATGCAAATCGATGAGATCATATCTTCTTGAATGTTCCTCTATTTGATTCATACTCCATGTGACAAAACCAAATAACCTGTTGGAAAGTGGGATTCAGAATTTTTGCAGTGGAGTATTAAACAGAAAAAGAAATCTGAATCAACCATTGAAATGGCTCCTATTTGCAGATAACTGAATGAATGTACTTCAATTGTGACGTTTTCTAAGAGTAATTTTTGCTTCATCTCAAGCTCTTTTTTAGATGGGAGGGTATGCAATGTTTTTCAGGAGAAAGACTATTTCTTGTGATTATTTTTAAAACACAAATTTTTAGAGGAGCCAAACATCTGTGAATTGTGGAAAGCCAGTATCTCTAAGAATTGGAATATTATGCGCATAAGTAGTTTTGAATAAATTACCAAAAAATAATTGTACAAGAGAAATGAGTTATTAGACAAATATATGAATGGGTAAGGTAGACTAGTGATGTAGCAAGCATGAGGGATAACAGACACATAGCCTGGTGATCCCTTGATATGCATATAATGACAAAATGTCTAGAGAAAAGGCCCCAGCATGATAGATGGACCCCCTGCAGATAATTTCTAGGGGGACCTGAATGAGTAGCACAGAACTGAGAAATTTTGGATGGGCTTCAATCTGCATTATTGGAGAAAGTACTTATATTTGATGAGGTCACAGATCTATTTTATCATCAAAGATTTATTAAGATACATACAAATATAGATATATCTTCCACTAAAATATCATTGTGAGGCCTCATTAGACATGACCCTGGATTCTCAAGGGTAATAGTGTAACCTGAGTCCTGTCAAGCTGGCTAGTATAGAAGTATAGAACCCATACTAGACTAGGTAACTTTCATCTGTGGAACAATCTGGCTAAATCTTAAAGACTCAACTAACTAGCTCTATGGAAATGTTAATTTGTCTTAAAATATCAGGATTCTTGTTTGTCAAGATTGGTTTAACCATCTATTATTGACCCATCTGATCACAAAAATTTGAACTAGGGACATGAGAGATCAATTAAATTATACTCTTCATTTTACAGATAAAGACATGAGGCCCAGAGAGAATGATTTGTGCAGTCACATAACAGGGCCAGGATTCAACCCTCAGTCTACCTACTTCAAAGTTCAAGTGCTTTTTACTGTATGACTTAGTTTTACACCTCCTCAAAGGGATCTCAGAACTACATCCACGACCTTGGTTTTTAACTTTTCTCACTATATTTTCACATCCGAGGGGAGAAAAAACACCTTTTTTTTTTTTTAAAGATAGGAGGCATATTTGCACTGATCTGTTCCCATCAGTAGCTGCAATTTCTAGGCTATTTACAATTCACTGACTATAATGCATGTTAAGAATTGCTGTCAAACTATGTTTGAAATTGGAGTCATTTATATGGACAAAAAGTCTGAAAATCTGTGGACCTTTTAAGTGTTCTCTTTTGAAATATAAGACCTCACTGATGTAAGTATATACGCTCTTTTTTTTTTTGTTATTGTTGCAATCAAGTTTCACATTTTGCACACTAAAAAGGTTCATTGAATGTTTTCAATTAGATAAAACAATTATTGGGAATGAGGTCTTAAAACAACAAAAAATATGATACTGAGTTCTGGATAACCTATATGGTCTTTAAGTATACTTTAGTACATGAAGGGGACAGGAAACATGATTTAAGCTTATAGCATCTGAAACAGCTTAGAGAAATGAACTGTGGTATAATACTTGTTATAATATTAATTACCTTTTATGACCACAACCAAGTAGTATGAAGTCATGGACACTGGCTTTGAAGTCAAGAGGATCTGAGTTCAAGTCCCACCTATGAGTGGGACTATATGAGTCTATAGCGTAATATAGACTATATGAGACTATATGAGTAATAGACTCATATATTTTTATATCATTTATTCTTTCAGTGATGAGGTTGAAATTGACTGGTCAATGAGAAGCTCATTATCTCAAGTACCACTTAAAGTCACTTTAGGAGACTATGAGATTCGAGCAGGCGAGTCAATGAAATACTGAAACTGCTCCCTCCTTACTCTGTGGCTCCACCCTCTGAACTATTGTCCCTGACTACCTCATCTCCCCTCCTATGAGAATCCCTGCCTTCTTCTGGCTCAGGGACATCTTCCTTAATCAGAGGGTGTTCCCTTTAAGGAGGTTCTCCCTTTAGGGGGTATCTCCCTTAAAGACCCATATTCCTTTAGTGGAGGGCATCCCCTTTTCTCAGGCATCTCCCTTCATTGGGTGGTCCCCTTAAGTAGGCCTCTCCCTTTAGGGGAGGGCATTTCCCTTAAGAAGCTGTCTCCCTTGGGAGGGGGGCAGGTTATTCTCTTTCCATGGGGAGACTGTCTCTTTTAAGGAGCTGCTGTCTCTGTTAAGGAGCTGCCCCCGCCTTAAGCTGAGGTATCCCTTAAGCTGCATCTCCCTTAAGGGGTGAAGGAGCCTGCTTGGTGTGTTGTTACCCCCTTTTCTTAATTTGTAGTCAGCCTGAGAAAATTCTTTCAAGATGACCTTGCACCCCAACATTTTGAGGCGTACCCTGAACTTCAACATGCTCTAGGAAACTCCCAAGGAGTATAAATAAAAGATAAAATTCCATCTGCATTTATACAGGAAATTTTCTATACCAATGAAATCACTGATCTAACTTTTATCACTTCTATGCCTTTTTGGAAGGGAGAAAAAAAAACTGTATTTAAATCTATGATTACGTCAATGTGGATAAATCCTACAATGAAAAGTTTCTCCATCCCATAAAGATTGTCAATTTATTTACAAGTCTGTAATTTGTAAAGTGTTAGAGGATTGTCTAGGAGCAATACAAGGTTAAGGGCTTAAGCTTAAATCCAGGAGGATTTGTAGGCATTTGAAGGAGTTTGGTTAAGAAGGGCAAAGATATAAACAATAATATCAGGGATAGTATGAGCTACTAATGAATTTTTTTGGACTTGAGCGTGTTTGTAGGTAGAAAAAAGTAGAGAGGTAGAGATTGAATATTAGAAATAGAGGATGATAGTAGGGCTTATCTATAGAAAAGCTGGGAGGAAATGGGAACTGTCATAAATGTGGCTAAATTGACCTTGTGGAAGAGAAAGACTACCTATTTACCACAGAGTAGAATAAATGAGAAAATGACAGGATTTGATGTCAAAGTATTGTGAGATAATAACTTGAAAAGAGAGAATTTATGGCTAATTGCCTTGGTTTTCTTAGTAAATAAATATGAGGCGAGGTCTTCAAGTTAGAGAATAGGGAAGGAGCTGTGTGAGAGGCTTGAGGAAAGCTTCAGTTTGAATAGCCAATCATGAGTGGGATATCAATTAGAAGAGAATAGAAGAATTATCTTTTGGCTGTGAAGATTCAGTTGAGATAAGAGAACACAAATTTGTAGGGGATACAATTAATATAATTGTATTACTTCCTTCAGCTCCATTCAGCAGCGTGTATCAGAGTCCAGAAAGGGGGATGTGAATAATAAAGGTTGGAGTTTGGCAAGGTAGTGATAGGACAAGGGAGGAAGAAATTTGAGAGTAAAAAGTAATAGATATTGTGACAATCGAGCAGAAGCAGTGGCCGGAGAAGTGGAAGAATTGGAAATCCCAGTGATGGCAAATAATAGGTTTCAGAGGAATAATATTCAGGGAAAGATAAAGTGATAAAAGACTTCTTGCTTGTTGGCTGTTTGTCCTCCATTCTGGAAGAGGACCATGACATCAGGAAGGTAATGCCATGACATACAAGTGAATTGGATTTAAATGAAGGAAGGGTTGTGCATAGTCATCAGCCTCACTCTCCTCCAGAACCATCTGGATCCAGTGGTCAGGATGACTAGAGATGGCCCAGGATGCAGTGAGAAAGGGACCTTGGCTTTTTCAAGCGAAGGTCTTCAACGGATCTCAGTTTGATACCTGTTCAGTGATTAAGAATTAATGAGAAATGAGGCAAAGAATGGTGTCTTAAAAAAAAAGAAAACAGATCTGGTAGGTGAAGACCCTCAGAGTTTCTACCCAAAACGGAAACAATTGCTATTCACATTCATGATAAGAGATGACAACTGGATGAAGGAATTTCAGAGTTCATAATTATGGAAGTTGAATATTTGTGTGTGATGGCAAAATCAAGAGTATAACGAAACTGTGTGTAGCTGATGTGGAATGAGTTGAGTAGATTGAGGAATGTAATGGTTCTGATGTTTGAGGGAATGTCTATTTGTATGTTGAAGATCCTTAATATATGGGCAGGAATTGGTGTAGAGAAAGCAGCTACAAGGTAGGCACTGAACTCACAGAGAAAAGAGAGAGCATGTCCTGGGGGCCAACAGGTAACAGCCATCAAGAGCTATACTGGGTAATAAATTTGGGTAAAGTAAGACTCAAAGGTAATAAGGTAGATGAGTAGAGAGAGAACCTAGAAGTGATTATATGGAACAAGGGGTAGTCCAACTGCTTTTCTAGGATCTGTGGGTTGGGCGAGGGGTATTAGAGAAGGTACCATCACTACTAGGAAGGACAGCCAAAGATGCAATATCATCTGAAGGAGTCAGGTACTAGAAGACAGAAAAAACATGAGAGAAAGGGGTGAATGGAGAAAAATGGAGGGATGTATAATTATGGATAAGAGTTTCAGAGGGCACAGTAGAAGATGTGGGCATATATGAACATTAGAGAGGTAAAGATGAATGAGAGGGCAGAAGGGGTTCAAGAGGACAGTGATATTCTCTTAGTAATTTGGAGATTCGTTATCACTACTACTTAAAAGACTAAGAGGAGGTGTGAATTTTCTAACCACTGGGACATGCGTCCTGGTAGAATGTCAGCTAATGGGAAATCAGTCCATAAGCATTTAAGGGCATACTATGTTCATGGCACTGCTTCAAGTACTGGAGATACAAAGAAAGGCAAAAAATAGTTCCAGTCCTCAAGAAGTAAGTATATCTTCTAAAGAGAGAGACTATAAACAAATACCCAAGTATAAACAAGACCTATATAAAGTAGGTGAAATAAACTGAAAGGAAAAAACATTAGGAGCTAAGGAAGATTGGGAAAGATCCTTCCAGTCTACTCTATCTCCGCACCAGCTGCATTTCCCATCCTTTCCCCATCTTTCCAGCTCCCCTTTATGTCTTCTTCTACCATATCCTTGAGATTAGGGACTATATTGTTTTTTCCTTTTTATTTCTCTAGAGTTTAGCATAGAGCTTGACATGTGGTAAGTGCTTAACAAATGTTAAATATTTGAGAGATGTTGTGAAGATGGAAATGATGGGAATTCACAACAGATTGGATGTGTGGGATGAGTGAGAGGGAGAGGAATCGAGGATATACTGTTTTCAGGTCTGGGACACTAGGGGGATGGTAGAGATACTGATATTAATAGGGAAACTCAAAATAGGAGACAGATTTCATAATAAAATGAATGGGAATGCTTACAGGTTATTCAGTTCAAGATGTCCAAAAAGGCATTTGGAAATGTGTGACTACAACTCAGCAGACAAAGTAGGGCTGGATATATAGATCTCTCAGGTCACAGCAGTCTCTCTGGCTGTCCTCCATACCTGGAATGCTCTCTATCCTCAACTCATACTACTCTTCTCCCTGGCTTCTTTTAAGCCCCACCTAAAATCTCACTTTCTACAGGAAGCCTTGCCTAACCCCTCTTCACTACAGTGCCTCCCCTCCTTTTTTTGTAATTTAAAAAAAAATTTTACACTTAAATACAAAAAGAAAAAGGAAAAAATTGCCATGTACACAGCAGACTGTAAGAGAGAATAAAATATAAAAATAAATTTCCATTTCAGAAAATCAATATATTAAATACTATATGTTGTTTTCAAAGTTGCCTAGGGTTGGGTTTTTTTTTTTTTTTGCCTTCTTGTTGGTTTTCTTTTGTTTTCTGCTGTGCATTTTTTACTTTATTTTCTCCCCCTCCCAAAAGAGAATACAATTAAGTGTGGATATACACATATGTACACATATACATGTACATCTATAAACATACACATATACCCATGTACACACATACACATATATGTAAGACCCTACTATGCTTATTTCCTCCTATCTTCTGCTTCTCTGAAGGTGGGGAGCATCTTCCCTGCTAAGCCCAAATCTTTCCATGTTTTTCTAAATAAACCAGCCCATCATTTCCTATGCCACAGCAGTATCCCTATCTGCTTCTTTCTTCATAGGATATTTGAGGTTAATTTGGACATTTAAAATAGAATGACTTGGTTGTTCAAAGTTGTTCTTAAAACAATACTGCTATTACTATATACAACGTTCTCTAGGTTCTTCTCATTTTGCTCTTTATTTCATGGAGGTCTCTCCATGCTTTTGTAAAATAATTGAGCTCATCATTTCTTATAACAAAGTTATATTCCATCATGAATACATACCACAGTTTGTTTAGCCATTTCCCAGTTGATAGACTTCCCCACAATTTCCAGTTCTTTGCTGCCACAAACAGAGCTGCTATAAATATTTTAGAACATATAGGTTCTTTTCCATTTTCCCTAATTATCTTGGGAAAGATCTAACAGTGGTTTTGCTGGGTCAAAGGGTATAGACAGTTTGACAATTCTGAGCATAATTTCAACTCTCTCTCCAAAATGGTTGAATCAGCTCACAGATCCACCAACAATGAGTTCAAGTCCCAGTTTTTCCACATCTCCTCCAATGCTTGTCACTTTCCCCTTTTATCATTTTAGCTAATCTGATAGGGGTAAAATGATATCTCAAGGTTGTTTAAGTTTGTATTTCTGTAATCAATAAAGATTTAGAACATTTCTTCAAATGACTGTGAATTGTTTTGATTTCTTCATCAGAAAAGTGCTTGTTCATATACTTTGACCATTTATCAATTGAGGAATGATTCGCATTCTTACAGATTTGACAAAGTTCTTTATATATTTGAGATATGAGACCTTTATCTGAAGAACTATCTATAAATTTTCCCCCAGTTTTCTGCTTTCCTTCTGATCCTTGGGTGCTTTCTCTTTTGCTTCCTAATCTTTTAACAGCTTATTCCTTGGCTATTAACTTTATGTTAGAGGCGGCCCTAGTCCCAGGCTTCAGGTTTTTCACACTGTTGTTTTTGAAGCTCTGTCTATGGTCCTGACCTCAGGTACTCCTCTCTGTTCTTGAGCGGTGACCAGGACACCCAGCAACATTGTCACTACAAAGGCAAATGCTTTTATTTCCTGACAATCCTTCTGGCTGCAAGCTTCAGTTTAGCCCTTTGCCCCAGAACCAAAAGCAGGAACTCTATTCTCTTTCGAGTAACCATAGCCAGTGGGGCCCTCCTCCTCTGTAGCCACATTCATTAGCATGTGAATGGGCCATTGCTCCTCCTCTCCAATAATCAAAACCTGGAACTACATCCAGACAAGCACACCTCAGCCCCAAGTCCGCAGCCTTCTGAAGCAAAAGCTTCTGAAGCTGATGCCGCCGCCTACACAACTGCCCTCAGGGCTTATTGTTTGTTGATTCAGCAGTATCTTAGAGGAGGTTATCAGTACTTCTGCCAGGCTGAAGATACATATCTATTATCCTGAATAAGAAGCCTCCTTTGAGAGCTGTTAATTAGTCTTCTAAAGTTTTATATAGAAAAGAAAATTGTTTATTCTTCCCAGAATAGTTGTAATGTGCAAGAAGCCTTGAATTAGCAAAAAGAAAGTTCTAACATTTTTAATGCACAGAAAAAGTTTTCAAATCACTCCAACAATAATATTTAGAGTGCTTAACTTAGACCAAGATCCACTCATTTTATTCCATATATTCAAACTGAGAGGTATGTGGGAATAAGAGAGAGCCATCTTCAGGTCGTGAAGATCTAGGTCCACCTGTCCCTTCTGGGCTTGCGCAGGGAAGTTTCCTACACTTGTCTATGTGACCTCAGGTAATTCTCTAAACTATAAGTTTCAGAGAAGATTCCAATCTGCATCAGAGGAAGAAGTCTCCATATCAGGAGTTCCCAACATTTATGAAATCACACATCTGGAATAACAACAATAAAAAAGAGGAGCAAAAAGAAATACTTGTTAGTGGAAATGGTATATGTTGCATACAATGGATTGCAGTTGATGTTTAGTAGTTTCCTGGTCTTGAAGGATTCTCCATGACCCTATTTGCAGTTTTCTTGGCAAAGATACTGGAATGGTTTGTCATTTCTTTCTCCAGCTCATTTTACAGATGAGGAAACTGAGGCAAACAGGGTTAAGTGACTTGTCTAGGGTCACCCAGGTCTTAGACCAGGTTTGAACTCAGGAAAATAAGTTACATGATTTACTTAAGAGCACACAGCTATGTCTGAAGCAAGGGTGGGAAACCTGTGGCCTCAAGCCCACATGTGACCCTCTACATCCTCAAGTGCAGCCCTTTGACTGAATCTAAATTTTACAGAACAAATCCCCTTAATAAAAGAATTTATTCTGTATAACTTGGACTCAGCCGCACCTAAGGACTTAGAAGGCCACACACGTGGCCTTGAGACTGTAGGTTCCCCACCACTGGCTCTGAGGCCAGATTTGAACTCAGGAAGATGAGTTTTCCTGACTCCATCCCTGGCACTAAACCCAGTGTGCCACCTAGCTGTACATATAGTGGATATTAATGTTTATTGAATTGAATCACAGAAATTAAAAAAAACCCTGAAATTACAGATAAAAATGTAAACAACTCAAGTATCTGTAAAGGATCTGCAAAAGTCAAATGTTTATAAGTTTAGGGCTACATACGTATAAACATAGAAAGTAGAGGGAATGACTTAGCTTCTTTAATAACAGAGCTGAAAGACTGGCATTCTTTAAGTGGTTTTTTTCCTCCTGAATTTACCACAAAAATTCTAATGTTTTAAAGAATTCCTTCCTAATAACATTGGCTACCTGGTTTTCATTAACTTTAAATTATCTTTTAAGAAACTGAATGTGATAATGACAATGACCATCTAGTTTTTATCGAATCTTAGAGCTGGAAAAGACATTTGAAATAATTTACTCCCAACTACCTTATTTTATAAATGAGGAAACTTAAGGTCTAAAAAGGGAAAATGTGCTATTCAAGGTCAAGAACTAGTTAATAGAAAAATAAAAACCTGATTCCAGAACCTCTGAAAAAACATTGTTCTTTCCACTACCTCATTTTGTTTCTCTTGGCTTTATATATCCACAAAATAATAATCTAAAGAGGTATTATTCCTATAAATAATAATAAGCAACATGCCTTCAGTGACATAAGGAACTTCCAAATGAGTAAATTTCTTTTCTCCACACAGTTTGGTACCTTCTATCCAATTTATCATCTTAGAGAGCGGCTTAGAGCACAGAAAGACTAAGTGACTTGCCATACAGTCAGTATGCATTAGATGCAAGAATTCAATCCAGGTCTTCTTGGCTTTGAGGCCAGTTTTCCACCTACTACAGCATGCTACCTTTCTAATAATAGTAGTACAATGAGTCAACAGGTATGTATTGGGACTCATATTCCCTCTAATTGTTTTCACTTGGGAGTAAGTAAACACTCATTTAATACTCATTCAATAAACATTTATTAAGTGCCTACTGTGCCGACACTATGCTAAGCTCTGTGGATACAGAAAGAAGCAAGACAGTTCCTACTTTCAAGTGACTTACAATCTAATGGAAGAGACAATATGCAAACAACTATATAAAAATCAAGCTATATAAAGGATAAGTTGGAAATAACCAAAAGCACAGGATTTAAGAAGGGTTAGGGAAGGTTTTCTGTAGAAGGAGGAATTTTAGTCGGTATCTAGAGGAAGCCAGGGAGGTCAGTAGTTGGAACTGAGGAAGGAAGAGCATTCCAATCATGGGGGACAGTCAGAGAAAGTGCCCTGATCTGAAAGATTTGGGGAAGAGACAGGAAGCCAGTGTACTGGATTACAAGAATGTATTGGAGAGTAAGAAGAAAGATCACTAGAAAGGGAGGAGGGGGCTAGGTTATGAAGGGCTTTGAATGTCAAACAGAGGATTTTGTGTCTTGCAGGCATTATGGATCCTCTATTGAGTGAAGGTGTAGGGTGACATGATCAGACCTGAGTTTTAGGAAAATTACTTTATTGGTTCAACAGAAAATGGATTAGAGGAAGCAGGCTGACCCACCAGCAGGGTACTATAGTGAATTGATAAGGACCTGCATGAGACTGGTGACAGTATCAGAAGAGAACAAGGGGCATATTCAGGAGATGTTGCCAAGGTGAAACCAATGGGCCTTGGCAATAGCTTGAATATGAAGGACAAGAGATAGTGAAGAATCCAGGATGATTCCTAGTTGCCAGCTTGAGGGAGTGGAAGGATGGTTTTATCTTCCACAGTAATAGAGAAGGTGAAGACAGTTTATATAGAGTATGGTGGTGTGGTCAACTAACTTTGAATCAAGTTAATCTAGCATACTTAATATAATCTGCATGACTGTTACTATATTGCATTGTAGATAGGCATTAATGCTGAAAAGGTTACATAAAGGACTGATTCATATTATTTTTCTGTACCAAAACTAATTATTTCTAGAATTAGCCATGGGGAAGGGACAAAGAAATTGACGATAGAGCAGGAAACTTCTCTAGAGATCTTTTGAATATTTACTGATCCCACACCCAAGGAAATTTAGACAGCCTGACATAAGCCCCTTTCTGACAGAGTCCACCTATAACCCCAAGAGTCCCAAGGATATCTATTATAGAGGCTTTAGTGCAATCTTTTAAGAAATTCTTTCCCACATGTACAAAAATATTTATAGCAGCTTTCATGGCGGTGGCCAGGAACTGGAAATCAAGGGGATGCCTATCAACTGGGAAATGGCTGAACAAGTTGTGATATATGAATGTGCTGTAAGAAATGATGAACAGGAAGACTTCAGAGAAGCCTGGAAAGATTTATATGAATTGATGCTGAATGAAAGAAGCAGAACCAGGAGTTCACTGTACACAGTAACAACCACAGTGTGTGAGGAATTTTTCTGGTAGACCTAGCCCTTCACAGCAATAAAAGGACCTGAAAAATTCCCAATGGATTCTTGAGGCAAAATGCCTTCCACATCCAGAGAAAGAACTATGGAATTGGATCACAAAATGAATCAGACTATTTTCTCTTGTGTTTTTATTTTTTTCTCATGGTTTCACCCATTCATTTTAATTCTACCATGCAACATGACTAAGGTGAAAATGTAAAAAAAAAGAAAAAAATTCTTTAAAATTCTGAACTTAGAAAACAATAACCAAAAAACCATCCCATATATAAAGTGGAACAGAAAAAGATTATATGTAAAAAAAATCTATATTATATGCAGCTTACTTTTAAAAAGTGCATAATAAATTCATTGTATTACTTTCAAAGTTATCTTTGAACTTCTGTTCTCTGAGCTTTTTAAAAAAATGCTTCCAAGACCTTTATTTCATTTCTTTTTTTGGCAACTCAATTGCTAGATCTCCCTCTTCTTTTCTTCTTCCCTCAGTGGAAAAAAAAATGAAAAACACAGTCCTTGTAATGAATAAGCGTAGTCAGGCAAAAACAAATCCATGGAGTGACCATGTCCAAAACTGTATATCTTAATCTGAAACTTGAGCCCACTGTCAGGCAGTGAGTAGCATGATTGGTCTTCTAGAGTCATGGTTAATCATTTCCAAGTGTCCCCTAGTGACAACCAAAAATTTTTTTTGTATCAAAACTGAAATTACCAAGCTTTGTCACCCCTTTTGTTTAAGCAAATTTGGTGTCAAATCACTTTTGACAATTTCTAAAAATTAAATCTACCTTCTGAAGAGTGAGATTTTCCACTATCGAAATGTATTCCTAAGAATGTGTTATAAGCTCTGAAAGCAATTCCAAGGGATTGAGTATTAACAGCATGGATAGAATAAATATACAGTCTCCTAAGGTGACTTCTTTAAAAGAAACAACATACACTTGGGTATATGAATTCTGTTTTGTTTAAAACACGTACACAAATCATCTTGTTTCTCTATATTCATACCTCATATGATCAATATTTAACCAGTATTTTGTCTTGGGGCAGCTAGGTGACACAGTGACCCCTAGGCCTGGGATCAGGATGACTCATCTTCCTGAGTTCCAATCTGACCTCAGACATTTACTAGCTGTGTGATTCTGGACAAATCATTTAACCCAGTCTGCCTCAGTTTCCTCATCTGCAAAATGAGCTGAAGAAGGGAATGGCAAAGTACTCCAATATCTTTGCCAAGAAAACCCTAAAAGTGTCACAAAGAGTCAGATACCACTGAAAAAAGAACAAAATTTCATCTTGCTTCAAGTCCTTCCTGTTTTTAAGCTAGCTTTCTTAGTAGACATTGGACATGTCTTCTGCATGATTTAATAACAATTGTTTTCCTAACAAAACTTATTTTCTCCTTCACATCTGAACTGTAATTTACTAACTGGAGATTTTTTCTAGAAACTTTGATTAAATCCTGAATCCATCTGTGCACCAGTTACTATCTTATTAAAACATAAAAACAATTTTTTTTACCCAAACCACTCAAGATAATGCTGCCTAAATAGAATCCAGTTATTTGCACAGAATTTGTATAGAATCCACTTAGAATAGTGGAGTCAAAGAGCAGAAAAAGTAGGAAATTCTTTTTGTTTTCCCTGAATGACTTCAGTAGCTGTATCCAAGAAGAAACAAAAATGTCTCATAATATTTTTTTATTTCATTTCCTATGCAATTAAGGAAAAACTAAAGGATACTGCGAGATACCCAGGTTTAAAACTCTCTTTTAATTTTTAAAACTCTCTTATTTTGACAATAAAATTGATAATCTTTAACAAATGAATAACAATTTCATGAAAACTATGATGTTTTCTTTTTTTACTTTCTCCATTCTGTGAGGAGAGTCAGATACATTGTTGTTGTGAGATAGCATGAATGGTGATTATTTTTCCAATTTTTGCTATTCTCAGAAAAGAATTATCTAAACTTTTTTCTTAAAACCTTTGTTGTTACTGTGCAATGATCAACTATAATTGATTTAGCTCTTCTCAGCCATACAATGATCCAAGACAATCACAAAACATTCATGATGGAAAATGCTGTCCTCATCTCGAGAAAGAACTAGGGAGTCTGAATGCAGATCGAAACATGCTATTTTCACTTTTTTTTAAATGGCTTTTCCCTTTTGTTCTTTTTCTTCTTTCATAATATGACTAATGTGGAAATACATTTTCATTACACATGTATAACTTGTATTAGATTGCTTGCTGTCTTGGGGAGAGGGGATGGAAGAGAGAGAGAGAAGGGGAAAAATTGGGACTCAAAATTTTATAAAAATGAATGTTGAAAGCTACCTTTATATGTAACTCGGGAAAAAAACTATTTACGAAAAAACACCAAAATAACAAACAAAAAATCTTCTTGTCATATGTTGTCATTCAGTTGTGTCTGATTCTGTACCCCCATTTGGGTTTTTTGTGGCAAAAAGACTGGAGTGGTTTGTCATTTCCTTCTCCATCTCTTTTTCTATAAAAAAGAAACTGAGGAAAACACAGTTAAATGACTTGCCCAGGGTCATACAGCCAGTAAATATTGGAGGCCAGATTTGAACTCCAGAAGACTCATCTTCCTGACTGCAGGCCTGGCTCTTTATCCACTACTCCATTTATCTGCCCCTTTCTTAAAACCTATTTATTTCAATTCAATGAATAGTTATACATTTACACTTTGCTTGGGAATAGATATAAAAAGAAACATGCAAACAATAACAGCCTCTGGTCAAAGGAGTTTACGTTCTACAGTATGAATACCACAAACATACAGATAGGCATAATGCAAATTTGAGAGGGCAGCTTAGGAGGAACAGGTTATAAATGACTGACAGCCATCAAGGAAGGCTGCTTGCATCACTGTCCAGACCTCTAGTTTCTGATCTGGGCTCAGTATGAGTATATGTAACTTCTATGTGTTTCTGCCTCCCAAAAAGTCATTTTCAATTCCTGGAAAAAAAAAACAGTAGCACAGACTTCTCTTCTCCCAGGACCACCCCTACTCTGCTGCATACCTGTCCTTTAGGCAAGAAATGTTGTGTAACAAGTACTATTTGACTCACTATTCCAAAGCCTAGCTAGCCATATCACTCCCTTAGGGCTCTGGGTTCCTTTTGAAGGGTGGGATGTCTTCCCTAATTCCATTTAAAGGTTCTAATGCCCCAATTTTAGTATGGTTCTAAGGGGGTGATGGGGCCTGGTAAAAAAAAAAAAAAGACCTTGTCTTTGGGACCTGGACCCATGTAAGATTAATGGTGGGTGGGAATAAGAGTTAACAGTCTTCCCCTCCCATTAATAGGCCTCAAACACCTTTTGTTAATTTCTAATGAGGTCACCTGAGACCCACTGGGTCACAAAGGTCATGCGCTCCAGCCCTGAAAAGAGTATATATACTCTGAGGTGAGGTTTTACTTTGTGATTTAATTTTTGAAGGAAGTTTTGTGTGCCAGATTAGACTCTGGGTAGCCGCTAAGGAAAGCAGATCTAAGAACCTGTGCAGCAGGCTCTCCTCTGTATGCTAGAGTCCTTGCTCTTATAACCCCTAAAAGGAAAAGACCTTGTCTATGAAAGCACCCAGTCCCTGAATTCTCCCATACATTTCAACAGCCCAGATCACTAGCATCTCACCCAAGGCATCAGGCTCACCCCAGTCCACCTAGATCCTTGACAGTCCTTTCATCGTCACTCTGGGCCCACCCCAGACTACTTTACATTTCTTTCTTAATACTCTCAGGCTATTTACCACCCTTAATCCCATCTAGATCTTTTCACTGTCCCTTTTTTGTATATAAATATCAGTCTCACCCCCATTAAGTTGCAGATTCACTGGGAATCTAGTCGTTATGATAAACCTTGACCCTTTGACTAGAAGAAGGTTTGAATGTGTGAATTCTTTCCAGGTAGATGCTGCCCAGTCCCCTGACATTTTGGAGTTCCCAGCAACCCCAAACTGCATCAGTTCTCCATTTTTAGCTATCAGTGATTAATTCCCATTCCAATTAATTCCAATCATTTAACATCTATTAACTTTTACAGAGGGATATTCACTGAAAAGAACAGGAGCATAAACATCCCCCCCACACATTACTTTTGAGTCACAGTCTCCCCTATGCTACTTCTGTATCTAGGGAGAATGGTCTTAGATTCAGCTCAGTTTCTGCATAGTTGATGTCCATATATGACATTGCTGGAGGATAAACCTTTGTCTCAGTAATTGGTGGGTTAGGTCCTGAAGGTTACTCCCTTCTTAATGGTTGTTGTCCTTCGTTTTCGGAGGACCAAAATGACATCACAATGATAAAGTGAAGTTTCAGTGTGTATGACTGTGGCTACTCAGACCAATATGAACTTGGAATGCTCTACCACAGTTTGGGCACAGATAGTTTGGGTGAATATTTGGGGTGGATACTACAACTTTATGCATCCTACCTTTACTTTGTGCTGTCTCAATTCTGCTTTGCTCATGGAGCACAGCACCCTTTCTTATGAGGGCACACCATGCTGAGCGGTCCTATGCCAGTGTCTCCCATGTTGCACAGTCAAATCCAAAGTTCTTGAGAGAGACCTTGAGAGTGTCCTTGGGTCGCTTCTTCTGACCACCATGTGATCACCTGCCTCATGTGAGTTCTCCATAAAATAGTCTTTTTGGCAAGCGTATATTTTACATTCCAACAATGTGGCCCAGTCTATTGGAGTTGTATTCTCTGAAGCATAGTTTGAATGCTTGGCAGTTCGGCTTGAGCAAGGACTTCTTTCTTAATAAATGCTTGCTGATTGACTAAAAGTAGGCAATCTAGATAACTACCGTCTTAGGAATTTCCTTAATATATTCTTTAAATTCAGAAATAAGCATTTACGGAACATGCAGAAGAAAGAGAAAGATCCAGTATTGTGATACACCATGAAAAATCAGACTTCAGAGGTGGACAATCAACAACCCACTACTGTATAACCCTCTTCTACTTATCCTAGTAAATTAAATAGAATTTTTCTTAAAAACCTCTGTGCCACTTTTTAGATCTGCTATAATCTGAGAAGCCAACAGAAGATGGATCTTGACAACATTTGCTGATAGTAATGTAAACGACAAGCTATCTGACATAGTTGATAGAGGGCTTCTCTCAAAGCCAGGAAGACTTTGGTTTAAGTCTCACCTCTGACATATACTGGGGTATCACCCTTAGAAATCCATATAACTTCTTACTGTTCTCAACAAATGTTTAAGACTAGAAGGTGTTAAGCTGCAGTGAGAGAAAGACTTCTCTCACCTGGGAAATCACAGATGTAATTTGTGTCTTTATCTAGTTAATATTGTTAGGAATTGATTTTTCTTTTTCTTTTCTTTTTTTAAAAAGTTTTAACCTAACAATCACCCCACAAACAATGGTGCTTTGGAGCTGGCTAGTATTGGCTTAGATGACAGATTGTCACATTTTCCATGTAAGCATTTACATTTTAGAAATTAGTTAATACTACCAATCAGGGCTTTTGTTGATTGTCAAAAGCAGGAGTGGGGAACCTGTGACCTCAAGGCCACAGGTTCCCCACTCCTGGTCTAAAGTCTAGACTTAAGAAAATGATAGGGAAAATATTTAAAATGTAACTCAAATGTAAAATTATGCAGAGCATATTTTTTCCATAGAGAGCTAGTTTATCAGCACACCCCTGCAAATAAACACCATTGCCACTGATCAGCAGTGGTATACTGGAAAGAGAACCAGGCTTGGCATTAGGAAGTCTGAGTTTCAGCTTCTGCTTTGACACTTACTGGGCAAGTCCAAATGCAAGTCTCTTAATCTCTCTGAACCCATTTCTTCACATGGATAATATTCATATTATCTACCTCATAAAGTTGCATTGACAAAGGTGCTTTGTGAATCTTCAAGCATTGTAGAAATCAGAATTTTTAAGATAAGAATCTCTTATTTCTGCTCCTAAAATACTATGATAACCACATTGACACTGATTCCAACATAAAAATACTTCTATCACAATAAGTCATATATGAGTCATATCTACTGACCAAGAGTTGAAATAAAACTGTCTCTTATACCTATTTAAACTTAAATAACATAGTCAAAAAGTTTTCTGGCCTAGACTTTTTTCTTTCATCAAATGTCACTGGATTTATTCTACTTTAGATAGTGAGACCATCCAAGCTAAGTATTGAGATGTTAATGATCTGCAGATTGAACCAAAGAAAAGAATTCTTTTACCATAATAGTACATGAAATATATAAAAATCAACATGTCTCTCATCCCTGTGTGACTCCTTTCTGTTCCCAAAAGTAACAACGGCAGAGGGGTGGGAAATGGGGCAGAAAATACTAAAAATCTTATTTTTAAAGTATACATGTAACTACTTAGAGCAAAGGGTGGATTGGTCACAAAGCCCTTGGGGATTTGTAGTTCTTCCAAATTTGGGGCAACAGATTAGCCCTTGCAGGAGGTAGGGTGGAGTTTTGACAGATACCAAGGAAGGCTCCTGCCTGAGAAGAGAGGAAGAAGGCCCATTATGAAAGTAGTGCAATCTTAGAAATTAATGACCAGGATATTTGCAGTTACATTTTTGTTTTGTTTTGTTACCTCTCCCCTCAACTGCCCCCCTCAAAATAAGAGATGACCTCTCCATAGAAATATGTGTGATTGAGTGGGGAAGGGTGTGTGTGTGTGTGTGTGTGTGTGTGTGTGTGTGTGTGTGTGTGAAGGGAGTTTGTTGAGGGCTCATTGTAGCAGCAGGAGTGCTGAGGGAAAACCAGATGGGAGGAAAAGGCTGTTCCTAACCCAAACCTGTTCAGTCCATCAATGGAGTTTGACAATTTGTGACCCTGTGGACCACACCATCCATGGGGTTTTCTTGGCAAAGATACTGGAGTAGTTCACCATTTTGTTATCTATCCAGATTCTTGCCTTCTACTTAATTGTGTATTTTTAAAAAATTGTTAGGGGACTACATTTGTTGGATTTTTAATATTAATTTTATAGCAAACACTTGTGACTGACCTTGTCTTTGAGTTGCTTGGTATCCATTGTTTGATACTTGAGGGTGCAGGAGGCCAATGGGAGCTACTAGAGAGAGTCTTTCTTAGTTCAGAGATAGAAACTGAAACTCCAAGTGAGAGTTCTGCTCTTTAACAGACCATTTCTTAAGTGCAGGCACTATAACTCTAGACCCTATTATGTAAATTTACTTCAGAGCTGTGACCCAAAGTTATGTATATGTGTATATAATATATGAACATATACATATATGTGCACATGTGTAACTATTATGTGTTAATTTACATAGTAATATATGTATGTTAATAAACATATACATATATACGTATCTACACACATGCTATATGTACACACATATATACACACATGCATATATATATACACATATACATATATATTTATTAATATTGGATCACATCTATGAAGTAACTACATGAAAAAGTATGTATATCCATACATTATGTATATTTAACTACTTGTAATCTAAACGTGAGGCTCCAAATGTATATACATATATATATATATATACACAAGTAGACATATTGCATGTATATATATACATACATATATACATTTAGAGTCTCACATTTAGATTACAAGTAGTTAAATATACATAATACATGGATATGCATACTTGTCACATGAAGTTCCTTCATAGATGTGACTCAATATTAAAATATATGTATATATATGTGTGTATATATGTATGTATGTGTGTATATATATGTACATGTACACAGCTAGCAAGTGTCTGAGGCCATATTTGAACTCAAGATGACTTTTCCTGATTTCAGGCCCAGTGGTGCCACAAACTCTAAATCCTATATCAGAGTTTAAAGTATTAATGAATTTCCCATACCTGAAAAGTTTCAAACAGAGATTAGATGATCATCTATCAAGGATGTTCTACAAAGGATTACTGAATTGAGTGAGGGGTTATTTAAATCCCTTTGAACTTAAAAATTCTCTGGAAATCCTAATTCTTCCATTTCACTTTTTTGTAGACAATCATCAAAGGCAAAGTATAATATACTCAAAAAGGTTGTCAAAATAAGATTTAAGTGGAAGTGAAAACCCTGATTTCATCCTTAAAACTGAAATTAATTTTAAAATTCTTTTTAGAAAAAAAGAAATTTTTAAATAAAAAAAAGATAAAATTATTTTCAGGAAGCTAATCAACCTATTGTTGCCCATTGCCTTAGTCAGTGAAACCAAAGTTTGTAGTAGGCAAAATTCAATCCAAACATGTGGCTTTCCAACGCTATATGATTATGAGGAAAAAAAAACCCAGAAATTGCAATGACAAAAAAAGAAGTCAGCAGAATTCATAATAAATCACATACTAGGATCAAGAAGACCCTTCTTTTCACTGTTTTGTATGCAATATTTGGGCTGAGGAAAGAGAGGTAAGTGGGCCTGGAATGATGTAATTTAATTCACATTTCCTTTCAGTAGGAGAGAGAAAGGTTGAAAACCAAGATGTAAGTATACTACTCTCTCCTTAGATTACTTGCTGTTTAAGAGATTAAAGTTTTTCATTGTTAGGGATCATTTCGGTTTGCTAGTATGCAACTGAGACTTTAACTTGGTTTTTAACTGCTTTTCACGTAGTGGCTAAAAGTACAGTATGTATCTGCTGTATGGATGACTATGTGTATACTTAAAATAGCCATAAAACTGATAGCCTAGTTGTGAGAAATTTTCTAAAATGTAAGAGCAACCTGTCTATTTTGTTTGGCAAGTCATGTACTGAAAACTGCTGAGCCATTAGGTACATACCACAACCTAATGTGTTCCTGGGATAAAGAACGATAGGCTCATAAGATCGTAAGTTTGGTGTTGGAAGGGACCTCAGAAGTTATTTAATCCAGGTCTATATTTCAAAGAGATCAGAGGAAAAGGAAAAGGATCTACATTTACAAAAATATTTATAGCAATTCTTTTTCTGATGGCAAAGTATTAGAAATTGAGGGGCTATCCATCAATTGGGGAACGGCTAAAAAAGTTGTAGTATATGATGATGATAGGATACCATCGTGCTATAAGAAATGACAAGGGGAATAACTTGGAACGGACCTGTACAACTTGGCAGTAGGTATGGGCCAAAATTAAAACAGGCTAAATTTCTTTGGACCACAGATGGGTTTTTAGTGGCTCACTTTCCAAATAAAAATATAATTAATAATTAAATTATTTTGCAAAAATCCCATATTTTAAAAGGGAAAATTTCAATTAATATCAATTAATTATACTTATAACTTAAGATTTTTATTTATCATGAAATCACATTAATTTTTTAAAACAGTACTTTGCTGCAATCACTTTGTCCCTGTTCAGTGCCAATAACGACCAAAAACACAGGGAAGAGATATGGCTCTTACTTCTATCAGACTAGAGACAGACTGATGCTGGTTGGTTGCTGTGGGTTGAATGACAAACAGGAGAGAGTATGCAGTGGCAACCCACTGGTCAAGTTACATAATGAGCACAGTGGGGCATGGAAAAAGTATTTGTTATATCTTTACTTTTTTTTTAACTGCTCTACATTTTTCATGGGCTGCCTGAAATCTTTTGGCAGACGGCAAGCAGCCTGCAGGCCATATGTTGTGCAGGCCTGCTTTAGAGAAACTGAGAAGACATATAAACTGATGCAAAGTGAAGTGAGGAGAACCAGGAGAACATTCTACAGAGTCACAACAATCAACAACTCTGTAGGACTTAGGTACTTGATCTAGACAGTAATCCAAGGGAAATCCAAAGAACGCATGATAAAAAAAGAAAAAAAGCTATCTACCTCCAGAGAGACAACTGATGAACTGAGTATAAAACAGAACATACTTTACCTTTTTTTTTTTTTTTGCAACATGGCTTACATAGAAATAAGCTTTGCATGGCTTCACATGTATAATGAGTATCACATTGCCTGCCTTCTCAATGGGTGTGGGAGTGACTGGAGGAAGGGAGAGACTTAGAACTCAAAATAAATGAATTTTAAAAGTAAATAAACATCCATTAAAAATAGTTATCTATTCCAATTCTTTCATTCTACAGACGAGGAAACCTAGGTCCAGATAAGCTAAAGGACTTCCCCATAGTCATGAAGGTGGAAAGTGACTAATAAGCACCAGACAAAGTAGTCAAAAGAACAGACAATCTTATTGTGGGATGTTCTGATAGTGTTTGTTAGTACCCTGGCTAAGATTCTACTCTTCACTGTCAGAGAGTTCAGCTTCGTATACAAATATTTTCATCCCCATTTTACAAATGAAGAAACTGAGGGTTAGAGGAGATGACAGTTATAGAGCTACTACTAAGTATAGTGCCTGAATTCTTAATCCTAGCTCACTGTTTATTTTACTATATCATAAAAAAAGGAAGACCTGAATTCAAATCATGCTTCAAACACTCCTGAGCTATTTGGCACTGGGTAAGTTCACTTAACCTCTTCCAAGACTCTTACAAATGAAGTACATTTATAAAACGATTGCATTGGACTTGATGGCAGCTAAAGGTCTCTTTCAGCTCTAAATCTATGAATTCTATGATTATATTGTCTAGGAGAGCAGTAATGATGACCTGAATTCAAGAGGTGAATGCAAAGAAAAAGGTGTATTTCCAAGAAACAGTAGAGTGCCTAGTGATTAAGGTTACCCCTACATAGCATGAGGTTAGTCATCTTAGAAGACTATCACACCTTTTAAACCCCAAGTATTTCCCACAATCTTTGGCATGCATTTGCAGCTATATTCTATATCAGCTTGGGGTCTATGGGGTTACAGAATGCCTAGGTGGAAAGAATGTCAAAATATAAACAAAAGGAGTGTTACTGTTGTTCAGTCATGCGAGACTCTTCATGACATCATTTGGGGTGTTCTCAGCAGAGATACTGGAGTGATTTGCCATTTCCTTCTCCAGCTCATTTTACAGGTGAGGAAACTGAGGCAAATAGGGTTAAGTGACTTGTCCAGGGTCACATGAGTCACTAAGTGCCTGAGGCCAGTTTTGAACTCAAGACTCTTCTTGACTCCAGGACAAGCACTCTATCCACTGTGCCACCTAGGAACCTTAGAAGTCTTTTCATCTAATCCTCTAATTTTACAGATGGGAAACATAAAGATGAAATTACTTGCTCAAGGTCATGTAGATAGTAAATAGCAAAGACAAGATTTGAATCCAGGTCACCTAACTCCAAGACCATAACTCTTTCTATTCTATCACAGTGCTCCTCTTCTTTATTACAATGACACTGAGAATTTTATGTAAAACTCAGAATTTAAGATTTGTCGTGATAAAATTCTTGGTCCCTGGATTCTGAATACAGCATTTATTACTAACAAGAGTAAGGGTAGAGTTTGTGGGAATTGTTTTTTATTAATTCCTGCAGTTATTAAGATTCTGGTGGCCAGAATATGCCTGCAGTAGGATTAGTTAGTTCTCTTTACACTCCCTCTGCTGGGAGAATAAAAACCTCCCACAGTGGCATAAAAATCATCAACACTCCAATATGTAATTCACACAATTTCTAGACAGCCAAATTGCAATAATATTAGTAGGTCAAACTAGAGGATTTCCCAGAATGATGAAAGATCCCAAAGTTAACCTGCATTACGAGATATGCTGAAACCAGCTGGGGAGAGCCAAATTTTGACTGGGAGCATTTTTACACTTCTGAAATTGGTGAACACTACACATCAGAACTTGAGTTATTGTTGATTGTCTTGTCTTAAGAAAGTGATGGAGAAAATGAAAATAATGCATATTAAACTTAAACATGTGTTTTGTATGTATATTTGTGTGTGTGCATATATATATATACATATGTATTTTTTTAGCGAACTGGTTTTTAAACATTCACCAGCAACCCCTGGATAAATAAAGGCAGAAAGTCTTTGAACAGATTATTCCAAGAGTAGGGAGGCAGGAGATAAAAATATATTTTGTACATCCAAACAACATAAATGAGTTTGCCTTGAGCCACAGCTAAGAATCATTTGGAATTTGAACAAGGAAGAGACTCAAAGGTCACTGAGAACAGGGTTGATAGCATGATTTGTTGGACAAAGAGCTGAACTCAGAACCAGGGAAGACCTAAATTCAAGTCTCACCTTGATGTATATGTGTGAAATTTTTGATAAGTTTCAGCTCCCTACAATGTAAATGGCAAATATTTTTCCATCTGCATTGGTAAAAAAGAGTTTCCTTACTTGGAGTTTCGTGTATGAATGAAATTACCAATCTAGATTGGACAAAACAAAAAAACAGTTCTTTTACATTTCTTACATGAATAAGATAACCTCAAAGCTGCAGGTCTATAAGCCCCACTCCTTCTTTTAAAGGAGAAATGTGTGTGTTGAATTTTTGTAGTTGTTGTTTTGAAATAAGAATAGAGGAATCTGGATCAAAATTATTTCAGAGAAAAAGGGTATAGGCTTTCAAAAGTAGGGGAAAAAATTTAATGGGCAGAAGTCCTTGATAATCTCTTAAAATTCTTTTAAAAGAAAACTCTAACCACGAATATTGTTGTTCTGTCATGTCTGACTTTTTGTGACTATCCATGGGTTTTCTTGGCAAAGATACTGGAGTGGTTTGCCATTTCTTTCTCCAGTTTTATGCAGGCAGGAGTTAAGAGACTTCCTTCGGTTCACACAGCTACTAAGTTTCTAGTCATATTTGAACTCTGGCATTTTTGACTCCAGGCCCAGTGCTCTATCCACTGCACCACCTGGCTCACCATGACTACATCTATATAAATAACATGAAAGAGAATTTAGAGAGTTACCTACAGACAGGTCAAAAGGTAAAACAGATACTTGCTGCAAATATGTTTTTTAATTCTTGTGGCTTTTTAGAGAAATTGGTTCCATTTTCCACTTTGGTGGGTTGTTTGTCCTTTGTTTCTAAAGAGGACCAAATTGACATCACCATTATAAAGTAAAGTTTCAGTGAATCTGACAATGGCTGATCAGACCAATATGAGCTTGGAATGCTCTAACATAGGTTGGGCACAGATAGTCCATATGAATATTTGGGGTGGATACTTCAAATTTGAACATCCTACATTTACTTTGTGCTGTCTCAATTCTGTTTTGCTCATGGAACACAGTACTTTTTCTGATGTGGGTATGCCATGCTGAGCAGTCCTGTGTCAGTGTCTCCCATATTGCACAGTCAAATCCAAAGTCTTGAGAGTGTCCTTGTATTGCTTCTTCTGACCGCCATGTGATCATTTGTCCCATGTGAGTTCTCCATAAAATAGTCTTTTTGGCAAGCACGTATTTTGCATTTGAACAACGTGGCCAGCCCATCGGAGTTGCACTCTCTGAAGCATAGTTTGAATGCTTGGCAGTTCAGCTCAAGCAAGGACTTCAGTGTCTGGTGCCTTATCCTGCCAGGTGATCCTCAGAATCTTCCTAAGGCAGTTCAAATGGAAGTGATTCAGTTTCCTGGCATGGCACTGGTAGACTGTCCACATGTTTCACAGGCATACAACAATGAGGTCAACACAACGGCTCTGGATACCTTCAGTTTGGTAATGAGTCTAATACCTCTTCTCTCCCAGACTTTGCTTCAAAGCCTCCCAAACACTGAGCTAGCTCTAGCAATGTATGCATCAACCTCATTGTCAGTGTGTACATCCCTGGTAAGTACGCTACCAAGATAAGTGAACTTATCCACAGCATGCTTGGAGAGGAGCACGCCCAGGCACAGACAGGACTGGAGTAAGCTTCAGAGCATGGAATCATGGACAGCTGCTGTAGTTTCCAGATTTCTCAACCCGCAAACATCAAAGACAGCTTCAAAGGTCAGTGAGAAAGCTCTTTCACCTAGGTGAGAGGGGAGCACTGTAGGGCCCCAGGAGCAATCCTAGTCCTATACCTAGGGTGGTGGCAACCACTGCTGCATTAGTAGCCACTTTTGGAGCTCTCAGCCTACAGATCCTGTGGGAATTGAACAGCTGACCTGGGTCTCAGAACTGAGTGACAGTGCTGGGGTGAGGAGGAGTGCTGGCATGGCAGAGTTGGTGGTGACTTTGGAGAGGGAATACTACTCGCATTTCCAGGGCAGAAAAGAGTACTTGCAGTTGCTCACAGAGGAGACTGCAGGCCAGAAGAGGAGTAAATACCTCTTCCTTGACTATGCCACTTTGAAGGAATTGAGAACTTACAGGTCTCTAGAAATATCTCAAGGAGAACATTTGCACAAAATCTTTGAAGCCTGGACTCCACTTGACAAAGGACTCAAAAGTCAAATAATTGACCGGGAAAATGCTCAAAAAGGGGGAAAAATAAGACTATAGAAGAAGACTATATATACTTTCTTGGTGAAAAGGCGTTTTTCTTCCATTCTTTCAGATGAGAAAGAATAAATCATTCAAC
Source organism: Potorous gilbertii (assembly GCA_028658325.1). Classification (NCBI taxonomy): domain Eukaryota; kingdom Metazoa; phylum Chordata; class Mammalia; order Diprotodontia; family Potoroidae; genus Potorous; species Potorous gilbertii. Next base: position 49,425,971 of record CM053774.1, on the reverse strand, counting down.
CAGAGAAAAACCAAAGCATGCAACTGGAGGAAGATAGCAAGGTTAAGGCACCTACATTCAAAGCCTCAAAAAAATGCAGTGGTCTCAGGCCATGGAAAAGTTCAAAAAGGATTTTCAAAGTCAAGTAATACAGGTGGAGGAAAAATTGGGAAAAGAAATGAGAGCGATGCAAAAAATCAAGAAAATCAAGCAAGGAATGCAAGTCAACAAACTTGCTAAAGGAGATAAAAAAAATGCTGAAGAAAATAACACCTTTAAAAATAGACTAACCCAACTGGCAAAAGAGGTCCAAAAGCCCAATGAGGAGAATGCCTTAAAAAACAGAATTGGCCAAATGGGAAAAGAAGTTTAGAAGCTCACTGAAGAAAATTGTTCTTTAAAAATTAGAATGGAGCAAATGGAAACTAATGACTTTATGAGAAATCAAGAAATTATAAAACAAAACCAAAAGAATGAAAAATAGAAGACAATGTGAAATATCTCATTGGAAAAATAACTGACCTGTAAATAGATTCAGGAGAGATAATTTAAAAATTATTGTTCTACCTGAAAACCATGATAAAAAAAAGAGCCTAGACAAAGAAAGCTGCCCTGATATTCTAGAACCAGAGGGTAAAATAAAGTGGAAAAAATTCACTGATCACCTCTTGAAAAAGACCCCAAAAGAGAAACTCCTGGAAATATTGTAGCCATATTCTAGAGTTCCCAGGTCAAGGAGAAATTATTACAAGCAGCCAGAAAGAAACAATTCAAGTATTGTGGAAATACAATCAGGATAACACAGGATTTAGCAGCTTCTACAGTAGGGGATTGAAGGGCTTAGTATATGATATTCCAGAGGTCAAAGGAGATAGGATTAAAAGCAAGACTCACCTGCCCAGTAAAACTGAGTATAATACTTCAGGGAAAAAAATGGAATTTTAATAAATAGAGGACATCCAAGCATTCTTGTTGAAAAGATCAGAGCCAAATAGAAAATTTGACTTTCAAATACAAGAATCAAGAGAAACATGAAAAGGTAAACAGGGAAGAAAGGCCATAAGGGACTTATTAAAGTCTAACTGTTTACATTCCTATGTGGAAAGATTGGTATTAGTAACTCATGAGACCTTTTTCAGTATTAGGGTAGTTAGAAGGAATATATATTTATACATGTGTGAGTATGTATGTTTACACACATATGTGTGTGTGTGTGTAGTTGTATATAGGTCTGTATGTATATGTACATTATAAATGTGTAGGTATGTATATGTACATGAGTGTATATATACATACATATGTACATACACACACATATATACTATACATATATATATTATACATACAAATATATATACTATACATACATACATACACAGGGAGAGCTCAATATGAAGGGGGAATACCTAAAAAATAAAATTTATTGTTTGAGTTGAATGTACTAGGAACAAGAGAAAGTGAGTGGCAGTATGTAGCAAATCATCTCAAATTCGCAAGATAGAGCTTTCATAATGGAGGAGAAGAGTGGGGAGATGAAAGGGAATAAGTAAGTCTTACTCTCATAGTATTTGACTTAAGGAAGGAATAACACACACTCAATTGGGTATGGAAGGTAGGAGGGAAGGGGATGGCAGAGGGAAGATAATGGAAGGGTCAGCAAATTGGGGAAAGGGATAATCAGAAGCAAACATTACTGTGGCAGGACAGGTCAAGGGAGAAAATGGAATAAATAGAAGGCAGGATAGGACAGAGAGAAATGTGGTTAGTCTTTCACAATATAACTATTATGGAAGTGTTTTGCAAGGCTACATGTGTATGACCTATATTGAACTGCTTGCTTTCTCAATGAGGATGGGCAGGGAGGGAGGAAGGGAGAGAATATGGAATTCAAATCCTTCATAATGAATGTTAAGAACTGTTTTGCATGCAACTGGGAAATAAGATGTACAGGCAGTGGGGTATAAAAATCTATTTTGCCCTACAGGACAATAAAGGGGAGGAGGAGCAAAGAAGGGGAGAGTAATAGAAAGGAAGACAGACTGGAGAAAGGGGTGCATAGGGTACATGCTGTCCTGGAGTAAGATGGGGGAGAGATAGAGAGAAAATTTTGAATTCAAATTCTTTTGGAAGTGAATGTTGAAAACTGAAAAATAAATAAATTATATATTAAAAAAAAACCCCAAAAACTTTCTCTAGACTCCACACTCCCTTGAAGCTATAGTCTTATATTTCTCCTCTCCTTCTTAGACAAACTTCATGAAAAAACTATCTTCATTTCTTTTTCTCTCACTAACTCTTCAACTCCTTGCAGTGTGGCTCCTGACCTCATCACTCAACTAAAACTATTTTCTCTATTGTTACCTGGGTTTGAAATCAAGATAACCTGAGTTCAAAACTGGCCTTACATACTTACTATCTCTGTGACCTTGGGCAAGCCACTTAAACTTCTGACTCAGTTTCCTCATCCGTACAATGGAGACAATAAACCTACATCCAAGGGTTGTTGTAAGGATCAAATGAGATATTTATAAAACTGTTGGCCCAGGGCCTGGCACATAGTAAGCGCTATATAAATGCCAGTTATTTTTATATATTTATATTATTATTGCTAATAATAACTAGTCCTATATTATAAATATCATTAATCATATATTAACACAAATATAAAATATAAATATAATATATACTGTATAGTTTATATTAATATACAGAAATTTTCAATTATAAATATGTCATAAATCAGATACTTTCTTAACTGATAAACTTGATAATCATTTCTCAGTCCTCATCTTTCTTGACCTGTTTCATTTGACACTATTGACCACTCTCTGGATTTTCATGACACCATGCCTTCCTTGTCCACTTCTTATTTATCTGACAAGTCTTTCTTCAGTCTCTTTGGTTGGTTGCATACCATGATCTATAACTCTAGATATTACCCAAAATTCGATCTATCCTAAGCCCTCTGCTCCTCTACTTCTTTCTACTCTTTCTGTGTGTGTCTCTCTCTCTCTTTTTCTTTCTAACTCATCTTTTATTGATTTAACAATCATCTCTATGCACATGACCCCTAGATCTATATATCTGCCCTTTCCCCTCCCCCCTGCCATTTTTTTTCAATCTGTTTCTAGTTCTGCTCTCTGGGATCACACAGAATCCTATAGAGAAGCTCAGACTTTGGAAGATTGGTTGCCAGCCACATTCTCATGAACCTTGTTAGATGATCCTAAGTGATGACACTTGATGCAGGGAGACACATTAGAGGACTGTTATAGTAATTTAGGTGAAAGGTGATGAAAGCCTCAAAATTATACCCATGAGAGAAGGGAAAGTGTCAGATGTAAGAACTATTGTAAAGATGGAATATCAAGATTTAGCGATTGGTTGGATTGAGGGAGAATGAGGAGTGAAGAATCATGCTGAGCTACTGCAAGGATGGTGGTCCCTTCAACAGGAATAGGGGGAAGAGGAAAGTTTGGGTGAGTGGGAATATGAGCTCAGTTTTGGACATGATGAGTTTGAGATGTCTCAAAAGTTAGCCCAATTAGGAATGTTCCATAGACATTTAGTTGTGGGGGAGGGGACCTGAAGCCTAACACTATTCAAATATATGTTTATCTTTTCCCCAGAAATCTCATCTGAACATTTTTTGTGCAACTTAATATATAATCAACCATGTGTTATGAGAGGTGCTATTTAAATCCATAAATGACAGTTATCAATTTATGAAGACATTCATTTTTCAAAATAATGGCCTACAGTGAGGTTCCGATCATTTTGCTATGTGAGAAAATGTATTTGAAGGTTTTAGATATGCATAAAACAATTATATGGTCTGCTTCACAATGAGATTGAAATTAATTTGTCTATTCACAATGCATCACTATAGCTATTCTAAGCATACATTTCCCAATCTTAATTTTTTTATTTTATTTTTTAATTAATTTATTTGTTTTTAGTTTTCTACAATCACTTTCATATTTCTCCCCCTCCATCTTGACCCCCACCCCAAGATGGTGTGCAATCTTATATGGGCTCTACACATACATTCTTATTAAACACACTTTCACGTTAGTCATATTGCATAGAAGAATTAAAATGAATGGGAGAAACCATGAGAAACAAAACATAACACAGGAGAAAATATCCTGCTTCACTCTGCAATTCAATTCCATAGTTCTTTGTCTGGACGTGGAAGGCATTTTGCCTCAAGAGTCCCTTGGGAATGTTTTAGGTCCTTGTATTGCTGTGAAGGGCTAAGTCTACCAGAAAAATTTCTCACACACTGTGGTTGTTAATGTGTGTAAAGTTCTCCTGGTTCTGCTTCTTTCACTCAGCATCAGTTCATATAAGTCCTTCCCGGCCTCTCTGAAGTCTTTCTGTTCATTATTTCTTATAGCACAATAGTATGCCATTACATTCATATACCACAACTTGTTCAGCCATTCCCCAATTAATGGGCATCCCCTTGATTTCCAGTTCTTGACCTCCCCAAGGAGAGCTGTTATAAATATTTTTATGCAGGTGGAACTCTACTTTCCCATTTTTATGATCTCTTTGGGATACAGTCCTAGAAGCAATGTTGTTGGTTCAAAGGGTATGCACATTTTTGTAGCCCTTTGGGCATAGTTCCAAATTGCTCTCCAGAATGGTTGGATCAGCTCACAGCTCCACCAACAATGAATTAGTGTTCAAACACTCCCACATCTTCTCCAGCATTTATCATCTTCCTGTTTTATCATGTTAGCCAATCTGATAGGTATGATGTGATACCTCAGAGTTGTTTTGATTTAAATGTCTCTAGTCAATAGTGATTTAGAGCATTTTTTTCATATGACTATAGGAAGCTTTAATTTCTTCCTCTGAAAACTGCCTGTTTATATCCTCCCAATCTGTAAAAGACTTAGTTCTTTCAGCACACATCAGGATTGCATACATGAAAAATAGTGCAATTTCATTCATTTACTTTATTTAAAAATTCTACTCACTATAGAATCCTATTAGGACCAGAAATTAGTATCTCTGGCCACCAAAAGAGATATTACATGGATGTTTTAAATAGACCTTGCTAACAAAGGACTAGAAACAAAATGAGTTCCATTGATTGGGGAATGGTTGAATAAACTGTGGTATATAGATGTAATAAAATAGTTTTATTTTAAAATAGAAATAGATGTATGAGTACAAATCATTCTCCAATTGACAAATGGTCAAAGGATATGAGCAGGCAGTTTTTCGATAAAGCAATCAAAACAATTTACAGTCATGAAAACAATGCTTTAAGTCATTATCGATTAGAGAAATACAAATTTTTAAAACCTTAAGATATTTTATGCCTATAGATTGGCTAAAATGATTGAAGGAGAAAGCAGCAAATGTTGGAGGGGATAGAGAAAAATTGGGACACTAATTCATTGTTGGTAGAATTGTGAACTGATTCAACCATTTTGGAGAGCAATCTGGAGTTATGCCCAAAGAGTTTTTAAACTGCCTATGCCCTCTGATCCAGCAATACCACTACTTGGTCTTTTTCTAAAGATGATTAGGGAAAAAGGAAAAGAACCTATACCTTCTAAAATATTTATAGCAGTTCTCTTTGTGGTGGCGAAGAACTGGAAATTGTGGACATGTCCATCGATTGGGAAATAGCTGGACAAGTTGTGATATATCATTGTGATAGAATAATACTGTGCTATACGAAATAATGAGCTTGATGATCTTAGCCAAACATGGATAGACTTGCATGAAATAATGAAGAGTGAAATGAGAAGAACCAAGAGAACATTGTATACAGTAACAGCAACATTGTTTTTAAGAACAACTTTGAGTAAGTCATCAAATTAATTACAAAGGATATATGAAGGAATATGCTATCTGCATCCAAAGAAAAAACTGATAAATAGATGGATAGAACAAATTATATATATATATATATATATATATATATATATATATATATATATATATATGTATGTATGTATGTATTTGTACCTAATGGTAACCATCTCTAAAGGAAGGAAAAGGGGAGGGAAGAAAAATAAAGGAAAAAAATTTACATTATAACTTTATTATGAACTTAAAAGAAATAGCAAGTTATACATAATAGATTTGCAGTTTCATGTTCAATCATCTTTTTAAAAAAAAAAATATATATATATACTATATTATGGAAATGCTGGTTTTATCCCATAAATTAAAAATAAAATCAATAAAATGTTTTTAAAATATTTTAAAAAATAGAAATGATAAATACAAGAAATTCAAGAATCATGGGAAAATTTGTATGAACTGATTTAGAGTGAAAGCTGAATAATATACACTACATGTTTGCAAGTCCTTTTCCTTCATTAAAGTGTGAGCTCCTTGAGGATTTTTGCCTTTCTCTGTACCCCCAGTACTAAGTACAATGTCTGGCAGATATTAAGTGCTTGATAAATGGTCACTGACTGATCTCAACCATTACAAGGTAAATGAAAACATCACCACAAGGAAGCCAAGCTTTGAGCTGAGAAAACAATGACTCGAGAACAAATATCCCTTTTCCAGGCAAAGTGGGGGGACTACTGGAACAGAATGTTGTATTCACTGCTACACTGAATTCATTTATCAAGTGTGTTTGATGAACTGCTTTTCTTTTTTACAAATGAAGTTTTAATTCAGGGCTATGGTGGGAGGGGTGGCAGAGTATATTTTCAGAATTAACTATGATATACAAACAAAAGATTCAACAAAATTTACTTGGAAAAAAGAAACAGACAATGCATTTTAGAAGTAATTGTAGTGTTAATAAAAAGACAAATGCTTAAAGATCAACTTTTTCAATCAATCAAATCAGTCAATCAAAAAAATTAATTACTTTCAATTTGATGCTATTTGATGAAACTGGTTTCTTTCTTCACCTTTTCTCTTAAATCAAACTTAGGCAATTGAACTTTTCAGCTGAAATCTCCAAAGAAAAATATGCAGGAGCTCTTGAAGTGTATCCAAAATCTCAAGGCTTTTTGTAAGTAGGTTAAGCCACTTGTTTGAAAAGTAAGTATTTCTTCCTTACACTCCAGCGATCTTTGCTGTGTTCAGTGGTTTACAGCTTTGGTTAAGTGTTAGCATCTAGATGAGAGCTTAGGATGAAAGCTTAGGAGCCCTGAGCATGCTGGAAGACATGAATTTCTGCAAAATAATTTCATAGAAAAGTTCATCTGAAACAAGCTCATGTCAATTGGTTTATGTTCACATTTGGTATTGCTTGGGAGAATATCATGATTTATTGACCAAAAAAGCAACACATAGTTTTAAAAATATAATTGAGTTTAGATAAAATGAAAAAAAACACATGCTTAATATATATGGAAAATTCTATAGTTTGTGGATCTATCACAAGGATGCCAGATTATGAGCTACATTGTCCAGAAGGCTTTTCACCCTAGAAAGTCTCTCTAGTCCTGTACTCTTCTAATGCTGAAAGCTTCCTGTGTTCTGATTAGTCGTTTCCTTCCAGAACCTTCATTTTAAGAAAGTCCTTTGCCCCCCACCCAGGCTAGCAATGTTCACTCTCTTCCTCTCTTGGCTGTGTTCCTGACTCAGTATTTCCCTCATACCAGGTACCTCTTTCCTTCATCCCCCTTTTCATCTTCCTTTTATGTGTTGTTTCAAGCCTCCGTTGAAACAGCACTCACAGCCCAGCCTTTCCCCTTGACTCCAGCATCATCATACTGCCAGGAAAAGCTCACCATCCAAGAAACCCATCATCCTAGAGAGTACATCAGCTTTGGCCCTCATAGCTCATCAATACTCTTAGCCTCTGTCATTCTGATTGGAGTTTTGGAGAGCAGAGCAGCTTTGTGGAGAATAAGGACTGCCTCACTTTTCTGTTTTCCCAGTGCTTAGCACACAGAATAAGTGCTTAATAAATACTTAGTCGGTAAATCTTGCTGTTCATCCTTTGTACTCAACCAACGACATCACATGAGTGATGTCTTGACCTGTGTGAATTGGATTTAAGTAAGGCAGAGCTTCGAATAGTCATCAGCCTAACTCTATCCTCTAGAGTCATTGAAGTCCAGGGGCAAGACAAAAGTCAAGATGGCATGAGTTTACATTCTAATGAACAAGAAATACAGAGGAGGGTTCAGCTGCAGGTTAGATGGCAAAGCCCATTGGTCCTCAGGATGCAGTAGTAGAATGGATAATAGGGCTCAAAGATCTGGAGGGTTCAGTAGTAAGGTATATGGCTGAGTTGTGAGCTCATTCCTTTGCCTACACTTGGGGGTTGAAGAGGAAGACATCCTTTTTCACAGGCTTTGTCAACTAGAAAATTGATCGAGAGAGAGTGATAGTGTGGCACCAATTTTCCTGTTCCCAAAGCTCCCAGCTCCCACGAAGGAGACCATGATAGCTAGCAGATGAAATAACTAAGGCTTAGACTAGTTGCTGCCACTGCTGCATCCAATGGACAGGATGACAGGCTGCCATTACTACCACCAGCTGCCATTTGATATGACTTGGGATTAGTGATAACTATTTGACACAGTGAAAATGGCATCCACTAGCTGTTGATAAACCTATACATTCTGTGAATTTTGCTTCAAGAAACTTACTATTTTTGATAGCACAGTAATAAAAATGAAATATGTACCAAAGAAAGGTAAATTAGGTGTATAAGTCCAAATATTATTTTGTGCCTTAGCTCCCAATGACTCATAGTGGTGCAGAGGTATCCACATGTCTTCAATGGTTTTGCCAGTGGAGTGAAAGCTCTGACAGTCCCTACAAAATTAGAAGCACTTCTTAAAGTGAGGTCTGTCATCAGAGAACTAACCTAGTGAAGTACAGAGGTTCATTGCAGGATAGTTCTCATCCAAGTGAAGAATTCACTTTTTGGCCATGGAAGCTTATGTAGACCTTATAACTACATGGGAAAACTTTGTTCTGTCCTAAAGGAACGTATTGAATTACAAAGACAGAAAGCCTGGAAATAATTTTTTGAATTGTTGAAAAACAATAATGAAAAATGTTTTTTGCATTCATGTAACATATTTACATACTAGTTATTTTGTATTGGAAGACTCAAAAGGAAAAAGGTGAAAGAAAAATTGAAAATGGCATGTTCTGGTCAATCAAGGTCAGTTCTTTCTCTGGAGGCAGCAGTATGCTTCATCATTAGTCCTTTGGGATTGTCTTGGATCATTGTATTGCTGAGAACAACTAAGTCATTCACAGGTGATCACCCTAACATTATTGCTGTTACTGGGTACAGTGTTCTCCTGGTTCTGTTCACTTCACTATGCATCAACTTGAGTAAGTCTTTCCAGGTTTTTCTGAAAACATCCTGCTTGTCATTTCTTATAGCACTATACTATTCCATTACAATCTTATACCACCGGTTTTTTTATCCAATCCCCAATCAATGAGCATTCCTTTGATTTTCAATTCTTAGATACCACAACAAGAGCTACAATAAATATCTTTGTACAAATAGATCTTTTTTCCTTTTTTGGATGTCTTTGGGATATTGATGTAGCAATGATATTACTGGATCAAAGGGTATACACAGCTTTATAGCTCTTTGGGCCCAGTTCCAAATTGCTCTCCAGAATGATTGGATCAGTTTACAACTCCACCAACACTAGTTTTCCCCTCCCAGATTGTTTTTTTTTTACTAGGTAAAAGAGGCCATTCTTCACCTCATTTCTTAACTAGCCTTAATCACTGAATGTGTATAGTTAAGCTGAGACCTGAGAAAGACCTTAGCTTAAAAAGGCAAAGGTCCCCTACTGCATCCAGAGGCTGATTTATGTCTTGCCACAGGGCCCAGATGGCTCAAGAGGAGAAATCGAGGCTGGTGACTTTGCAGCCCTCTCTCACTTAAATGCAATTCACTTGTCATGGCATCTCCTTCCTGATGTCATGGTCCTTTTCAAGAATGAAGAACAACAACAACAAACTTAATAAGGTTTTTCTGCAGACAGGTTTGCTGCATTACCTCATTTATAAGGCATTCTATTAAGTAGAAATTTCTATTAAACAACATTTATTCATGGTACATACAATGATATTTAACATTCAAGATGAAAACACTGAAGTTCTACAAAAATGTTCATTGCCTTCTGAACCAATCAAAATATTTAGTAAAGTTTTAGTGGTAAATTATCATTGTTAATGATAGTGCTGATGAGCAAAAGATGTATAAAGGAGATTCCTGTGAATGAATAAGGATCAACGCCTCAGTAATTTACAGGGTTGCCTTTGAGACTTGCCTGGGCATTGGAGGGTTAGGTACTTTGCCCAGAGTCACAGCCATTGTGTGCTTAAAGAAGTAATTGAACTCTGATTTTCCTGGAATTTAGAGGCAAATAGATGGTGCAATGAATAGACCCCTGGGCTGGGAGTCAGGAAGACCTTCCTGAATTCAAATCCAACCTCATGCACTAGCTAGTTTGTGACTCCTGCCAAGTCACTTAACCTCTGTCTGCCTCAGTTTCCTCATTGGCAAAATGAAGATCATGATAACACCTACCTCCTAGGATTTTGTGAAGGTGAAAAGAGATATTTATAAAGTGTTTAACAATGTGCCTGGTACATGGTAGGTGCTTAACAAAAAGTTTATTTCCTCCTGATTCCAAGGCCAGCTTTCTATCCATTTCTCTCAACTGGCAAACTTTACTGCACTTTATTTCAATAAAACATGGTATTCCACTTACAACTCCTTTATTTAGAACTTTATACATAGTAGATGCTTAATAAATATTTGTGAAGTACTTTAAAAATCTTAAGGAGTTCTATAAACTTGCATTATTTGTCAAATGAATTTGGGATAGAATATTAGATTAACAAGAACCCAGCTTTTTTCCAACCATGCTAGGCAGCAGAAAATTTCCTATAGCTTTGACTTTGGAGTTATCTTTTTCTGCAAAGAACTAAAAGTTCTCTCTCCAGTACAGCCCTCTAACAAAGATAGAAGAAAACAATTTTATGCCCATTTTGTGCATTAAGAAAAATATGTAGTGACTTGCCCAAGATCACATGATAAATCAGACTAGACTAGAATTAAAGTCATCTGACTTGCAATACAGAGCTAAAGCAATACATATAATTGCCATTCACATAGCTAGAGTCAGTTCCAAGTAAGCAGTGCACAGATTAGGAACAGTTTACTCTTTGTGGCCTCAAGCATCTGTTTTTCCTTTCCCTCAATTTTCTCCCTTCCCAGGATAAAGGAGGAAGCTACTTTTTTTTTTTACCTGATTTAGATACAATTTAAAAGAAGAAAACAAAACTTAAAACTACTGTATTTTGCCACAACATTGTTTTTACCCCTGAACTCCTGGTTTCTTTTCATAGAGGTAATCTCGTCTACATTAAACACTTTCCATTTTCACTGAAACCTGTAGGGGCCAGGGTTTTATGGAATTCTTTTGCATTTCATATGGTATACTTCAGAATTGCTGGCTTTGCTCTCTTGGATTCCAAGCACTAGGAATGGTTGTGAAATGGCAACATCATTATGCTCCATGAGAAGGCCAGCCAGCATTTGATACAGGGATCTGGGAAGTCAGGAAACCCTGCCAGATCTTTCAGCCAAATTTTGACACAATGCAGATATGTTTTTGGTAGAAATTTTGTGGGATCTTTTGGGACAGATTCCTATTTGATTCCTATCTTTTCACTGTACTGATGACAATTTCATAGGAGAGAAAAATCTTTACAAGAAGCTAGGAAATTATTTTTAAAACAACAAAAATTTGGCAAGTGCTCTGTTCTCTCAATCAAACTTATAATCCTCAAACTGAACAGCTGTTTGCCTGGTCACTGCTTGGATTTCTGCCCTTTACAAATTGATGTAATAAACACACCAAGGCTAAAAATCAAGACAAATCTCACAGAATCTCGGATCTGTTACTGTTTTAGTGAGTGAGGAAAAAGCAACTACAAAGTATACTCTTGGTTGATATGAGAGGAAAAGTGTTTTGGGGTTGGGGTTTTGTTCCCACTGAGTCTCATGAGGTATATCCAGTCTCTACTGAATACGTAGTCTTTGATGGGAATGTAGTTTCTGTTAGAAGAATAATCTCTCCTAAACATTCATTTTCTGCTAAACATTGCTTGATACTGCTTTAACTAGGTCCATAGTTGCTAGTGTTCACTGCCATGTGTGCTTCATATATAGATCTAGAATTTCTTCCTATTTCCAGCTTCTAGCTTCAGCTGGGGTGCTCTCAAGAGTGGGTTTGACCATTCTTCTTATTGCTTAAAGCCCAGAAGCATTTCTACTACGTATCTTTGAGAAAAATGAAAGCTCTTACACACCCAGTCAGTCATCAGACTAAGGGGGGAAAAATACCTTCCGTGAAGGAGGGACCTGTTGTAGATGACTTTCTCAAGCAATTTACCCATGAAAGAAAAGAGAGATAAAAAACAAGAGTTATGGATATAGATAGGTATGGATATAGGTAAGATATAAGTATGGGTATGAATCAAGTAAGTGTTTGTTTTTTAAGGATGGGGAAGATAAGAAGATATTTAATAAAAGTAGTAGCTAACATTTATATAGGATTTATGTGCCAGGTACTGTGCTAAGTGCTTTATAATTATTTGGTCCTCACAATAAACCAGGGAGGAAGATGCTATTGTGATCCCCATTTTACAGATGAGAAAGCTGAGACAAATAGGTTAAGTGACTTGAACATGGTTACATAGCCAGTTTCTGAAGCCATATTTGAACTCAACTCTCCCTGACTCCAGGTGTGAGTAGAACACCCATAAGAATCATGTGTGACCAGAGAACAAGTGTGGAGAGGTAATACCTTTCTAGTCCTATAGAACTGCAGGTATCTTCTGGTCAGGTTCTCTGTCAGTTATGTGGTCACTGCTGGATTGTGAGGATGGTATGTTGTCTATACGAGGTGTTGCCCCATGATGGTTTTATGTGGTCACTGATGGACAGTGTCCTATTGATCTAGAGTGACAGATGACTGCTGCCATGTTTGACACCACGGGGCATAAGGTTGTGAGGCTGCAAAGACAGCTAGCTTAGTGGCCCAGTGGATAGAGTGCTGGTCTCTCCTCCAGTCAGGAAGACCTGAGTTTAAATAAAACCTCTGACATTGACTGTATGACTCTGGGCAAGTCAATTAACCTTTGTCTGTCTCAGTTTCCTCACCTATAAAATGAATGGGTATAAAAATAGTATTTACCTCATGGAGTTGTGAGGATCAAATGAGAAAATACTTTTAAAGTGCTTAGCATGTGTCTGGCACATGGTAGGCATTTAATAAATACTTGTTTCTTTCCTCACTTTTCTCTGCTTCCCACTTTATGGTTTCAGTTAGAATTCTCAGATGCGGTACAACTTCCTCAAAAGAGGAAGAGCATCTGTCATCGCTCTTTTACCTTATGGCTGAGAAGCTACAGTTGTTTTGTTTTGCTTTTTTGAAAGTCAAATCCATCACACACCTAGCCATCATACTAAAGAAAAAAATCCTCACCTGCTTTTTTTTGTGCATGAGGAGTATTTTCATGTGTAAAAACATTGCTTGTAATAGGGTTTTCCTCTTCAAAAGAAAGTCTTACTTTTTAGATGCCAAGCTATTTGCAACACAATAGTTAGTCATCTATATGGCATTCTTAGTTATTCAGTCTACTAATGTCTGAAGCCCTTATCTGACAGAAGGTTAGAAATTTTTGTTAACTCTCAGCTTAACATCTAATTACCAAACTCCGCCCACTCAGCCAGCATCTCTTTAGGGGATTATCTGCGAACCAACTTCAAAGGGATGTTAGGGTTTCACTTCTTCCTTCTCCCTTAGCCATATTTATGCACCTTGTTTTCTCAAACAGGTGCATGGGTGACACAGTGCATGCCAGGTCTGGAGTCAGGAAGACATCTTCTTGAGTTCAAATCTGATCTCAAACAGTTACCAGTTGTGTGACCCTGAGCAAGTCACTTAACCCTGCCTGCCTCAGTTTTCTCACCTGTAAAACTGCCAGAAAAAGAAATAGTGAATCACTCCAGTATCTTTGCCAAGAAAATCCCAAATGAAGTCATGAAGAGTCAAACACGACTGAATAAAAAACAAAGTTCTCAACCCCAAGAGTCTTTTAACCTCCCATGGGAAAAAAAGAGAAGGAAAGATGGAGTGACAAAAAGTCTTAGGTAGAAATTTTTATATTTTGCTCTTTTGTTCAAAACTTTGTTTCAAATTCTTCAGGTTTTGAGTTATACTTTGCAAGTATCTAGACTTGAATCCTAAAAACACATACTATGAGTTAATAGAAATGGTTTAGCACCATAGAACTTACCATTAGACATGGGTCACAAAAAACTTCATAAAAATCAAATTTTTGAACAACTAACTAGAAAAATATTTAGTGATCTGTATGAAGTACTTATTCAAGGCATGGGGCAAACATAAGGTAATCATCACAATATCATTTTCAGAAAACATTCCTGCCCTTATCAAGGTATCTTTTCATAAACCTTCAAATAAAAATACAAAGAAAATACTTTGCTTTTGCTAGCTATGTAGATAATAGTGGAGATATAACCGCATATCAGTTGTTATCCCTGATCCATTTTTCTCTTGTTTCCCCCTGAAAATCTGACAAAAGTCACACAAAAACCTAAAATTAATTCCTTATATACTCAGGCTAAAACTGCATGACTCTGAAATGACTAATTGGTCATTTCTATATAATAATTCACAAACTTTAAAAAAAAAATCATTTAAACCAAGTTCACTGATTTGATAGCCAGCCTCAAGGCCTCGAGGAATGGGTAGAGGAGACCAGAAATATCTATTCATACCTCCCTGTGAACCACATCTAGACAGACCCATCTATCCACATGGGCAACCCACACCCAACAACAAAGGACAGTAGGCCAGGTATGTCTTCACTCCTCTCTGGGCTCCAGTCCTGATTCTCCAGACAGATTTTCTGCACCATTTCCCTACTTGAGTATCTTCTTTTCCCCTTTTTCTGTGGGGAGGAGATGGCATTCTGCCAAAGCCTAGGGATTCATTTTCTGAACAATGTTTTTAAATACTTAAAATGAAACACCATAGGATTATAAGGAAAACAATTATATTGAAATATACTTATCAATTTTTAAAAAAACTCTCAGACCCCAGATTAAGAACCTCTACTTTAGAGCAAGACTATGTTAGGGCTTATGGGAGGTAGACAAGAATCACACAAGATGAGAAGGCAGAGTTAGATTGCAGTGCTCACTACTGAAGGGAGGACCATTGCCAATAAGATGGAAGATCCATTGAAATATTGGACTATGAGAGACTTGGCCTATTTGGGGGTAGTTTAAACAATCAGGATCTTGTCCCAGCTCTGGGATTCCCAGCTCCTCTTCTCAACTCTTCAAAAGTATTTCAGTTATAAAGAGCCCTAGAGAGTAGACTTTACTGCCCTAGGGTGGAGCACTTGAGGCCACTCTGTGCTGGAATTTCTATTTTAATCTACCTCTACATCTAGTGCTGATTCTAGATCTGTAGACCAGCCTACATTCACTGAGCTCACAATGCAATGACCCATAGTTCCAAAGAGAGTTTCCTGTAATCTCTGAAGCACATTAATAAGGGAAACATAAGGATGTAGGGTTCACAGAAATCTCTTCTCTGTTTATCTTTGATATACATAATGTAAAATAATTTGGGCAAGAAAATATGACTAAAATACTGATAAAAAGTTCAAATAGAGTAAACCTCAGTGATTCAGAAAAAAAGATAAATTCTTTTCTAAATTCCTCCCCAAGATGTCAAATAATTTGAATTAGTTATAAGCATCTTGAGAACAGGAACCAGAAAAGGGAATTTCCCTTTTAGGTGACAGAGGATAGAGAAGAATCAGCTCTTTAACTAGAATGGACCATCATTCCTATTATCATCCATATCATCTAGCACAATGTAGGCTTAATGATTGTTGAGTTGAATTGATGGGTGTCCATGCATTTAAACTAAAATATAAATCACTTATTGCTTCTGATCATGATTGATCATCAGCCACCACTTTGAAACTCCATTCTGACATCCAAATTGGCAATGGGATATCTACTTATATGGAGCTAAAGGAACCAAACCTTTAAGGACATGCCTAAAATATTCAAAATTCTGAATTTTTGGACACCAATCCCTCATGAGTTTTCTGTATGATGTAATATTATAGTTCACTTCTCTTAATGGTATTATGATAATAGAACCCACACTGGAGACTGATGACATTAAAAAAAAATCAACCATTGCCCTAATTATCTCCTAAGCATATATCAAGTTCTTGTAATATGAGTGTTGGATTAAGTCTCTTGGAAGCATTGGCTGAACTTGAAAAATCACACCCTTTATGTGTTATTGTGTACTCTAGGGTTGAATTAATAAAGTCAGACTGAAATCCCACCTCTGATTTTTGCTAGTTGGACAAATTACTAAACATCTTTGAGCCTCAGTTTTCCCTTCTGTAGAATGGGAGAAAAATCTGAGATACTTTCCTCATAGAGTCATGTTGTGATACAAATAAAATAATGGATATAGAGAGCTTTACAAATCTTTAAATGTCAGTTACAAGGATGATGATGATTCACTATAATCTATGACTGATCACAAAATAAATACCTATATACTAAGAAGAATGGGATTTTCTGATATGAAATAGTAATTGCCCTTTATATAGCACTTTAAGGTTTGCAAAGTGCCTGTCCCAAAAATCTTAGTGCAATTTCAAGCATTAAGAGGTGACATTTGTGATCCTGGACAAGTCACTTAATCCTATTTGCCTTAGTTTTCTCATCTGTTAAATGAGCTGGAGAAGGATATGGCAAACCATTCCAGTATCTCTGCCAAGAAAAACCCAAATAGACTTATGAAGAATTGTATAGACTGAAATGACTTAACAACAACAAAAGACTTTTGAGACATCCTGAATTGCCTCATCTGATGCTAATTATAACCTATTTGAGGTGTGCAGTACAATTTTTATTAGCTCTATTTTACAAGTTAGAAAATATTAGAGTAAAATTTGAATTTAAGTCTCTCCTGGCTTCAGGTCTAGTGCTCTTTCTGCTATATAATATTGTATTTGTATACACAGTATTGTAAAAATATGTACCTTGTTACAGCTTCTTAACTATCATACCCTAAACAGCTGTCTTTCTTATCCTTCAGCACTGTTGGACTTCAATATACATGAAATTTACCATTTTATTTATGGCAAATTTCTCCTTAAAATGCTAATTGAAGAAATTTTAAAAACAGAAAAATCTATCAAAATATCTTTGTATTCAAAGCACAGAAAGTCACTCTTGTACTCAAATGGTCAAACACCTTGATTTTTAGAAAAATTTCTAATAGTAATTAACCTTTACTGTTAGACAACCAAAATACTAGAGCAATCACAAACTCATGATCCTTATGGAGAAAATTTTCCAATAGAAATTTTTATGTAAATTTCTCCATGACAAGCTTTTTTACTTGACTTTATAAAAAAAAAATCTTATTTTCCCTCAACACAAAACATTGATTTCAAATCAATTTTAGAAATTGGTTGGGAGGAGAGTTTAACCTCCTGTTTTCAAGGGCTAGTCTCCATGTAACTTTCAACATTTTTATTCATTGTTTTGAACTTCTGTCAAAGAACTGCTGGACATTTTCCAAACAGATTAAGTATGTCTATCATCATGTTTCTAATTCAGTAATTTTTTACATATGGGTACCAGATGCATTTTCCCCCCATTTTATGTCTTTGGAACTTTAAAGCAACCTGTAACTTGAACCATGAAAAGATTTAAGTGCAGACGCTTAGTGGACACATCTTTTTTTGGTATTCCAAAGCTTTCTGTGCTAAACAATAGATTTGCATGTTTATTCATACACATACACACAACAATTAAAGATTCATTAACAATAGTCCCCCAAAGAAAATTGTTGGCATTTATTCATTAAACATTGTTTGGTACAATATAATGTGGAAGCTAGTACAACCAAAAATCAAAACTGAGAGCAGGTAAAACCTCACACTTGATTTCATTAGAAAGTAGGCTTCTATTTCCACTTAAACAATATTTTACCTGGTATTCTATTGCTGATAACCAAACCACAAACCTGGAAACTAGGACGTCAACATTACTTTTAACAAAGCCTATCTTTAGTTAGACATTCTGGGAGGATTGGGTGTTTCTCTAGGGTTCACTTGTTTTCGAGGGCTCAACAAAAGACTGGTTAAGCTTGGGTGCTTGGGTTTTAACTCCTCCATAAGAGATTTCCCCAGCCTTGTTTCTAGTTACTTCATTTGGGGAATGGTCTTTCGGTTATTCCCCACTCATTCCAGGGCTCATGAATATCAGAGCTGTCCTCCTTCCCCCACGTCCCAAGTACTCACAGTGTCTGGGTATTGTCAGGGAGGCTGGGAATGAAGTGGATGTCCTTGCAGGTAACTCGGAAGTCGCCCTCCTGGTAGCACTCCCAGAGCGGGGAAGGGCGCTGCTTGCCTTCCAGGACTGTCCGTAAAACCAGCAGCAGCACCAGAAGCGACAGCTGGGACTTCCCCATTTTCCGCCGCTACCTCTATTTCTTCATCCCACCGCTCTTCTGCATCCGAATGAGAAAGAGGACAAGGTGGAGAGGGAAGGAGGAGAAAACGAAGAGCTGAGCCTCTGGAAAGGCAGTGAGCCTCCCTTCACCCCCAAAGAGGTGGAGGACGCAACTATTCTCGGGATTGCGCGTCTCTGGGCAGTGTCTTTCAAACTAAAGACTTCACACCGTTTTCTATGAGACCCCCGCCAAGCACCACCAGTCCTCCACTTCTCACTGGCCCCTAAGCTCCCACACCGGCTCCAGTATCCTCCTCCTGGCTTTAGAAACCCTTTGCTCTTTTTCCAGCTCTCGCTCGTCCCTCTTTTCAGATTCCCCCACTATCTATCTACAAACCTAGGCTCTTCTCCTCCTATGTTTGTTCTTCTTCCTCCTTTTCACGCCCCCACCTCCCGTGTCTCAGTGCCTCTTTCCTATACATTATTAGACCCTAGTCCCAACGAGCATCTTTCCTCATCTTCAGGGCTCCCTTGGACACTGTCCTACTGGGATCCACCTACACTCTCTGCCCCCAGAAAATAAAATCCCCTTACCTGATTTCTGAGTTGCCTCAGTGAGGTGGGGAGCCGGCCACTACCTCCACCTGGGGAAGGTAATTGATCTCTTGGAAGAAAATGTTTGTGTCTTGCTTTTCCTGACTGTCTCAGAGTAGCATCCTCTTGGACTAGGCAATGCACTGGGTTCCCAGCTTGGGAAAGCACGGGCTGCATTCAGAAGAGCGGCAAGATCTCTTTAAGGCGCATCTTAACTTAATCAGACGTTCCTAAACCGACATAGAACATTGGAGCTCTCTGCACTAAGCAAAGCGGGATGAACCCTTATGAGAGCTCCCGCAAGCGGTGCAAATTGCAGACTGTTAGGAAACTGGGACTCTGGTGTCATCTGTAGGCAGAATCTGGAAATGCATAAGCCCTCCAGTGGAAGTCTGAATCCCTAGGACCCCTGAATCGAATTTGTAAATGAATAAAACTTTGAGGTTGTAGTATGACCCACTCACTTTATCAAAGAGGAAATTGAGATCCTGTGACCTGTTCCACAAGTAGCAGAACCAGCATTTGAATGTAAGGCTCTCAGACTTCAAATCTTTCGGTGTATTCAATCATTCAAGTATGATGGGAAAGTACTGGATTTGTACTAGTTTCATATCAATTGACTTGCTACCTGGGACCTTCAGCAACCTCTCTAGGCTTCAGTTAACTCGACAAATGAAGAGTTGAATTGGATAAGCTCTCAGGTACCTTCCAGCTTTAAATTGATCTGATGGTGTCTACTTGTAAGTTCTAGCCCTGGAACAATCTTCTATTAACTCCAGAGCCCCTCAGTGGGTCTCCAACCAGCAGTTTAGAACACAAATAGAAAAAAACGCAAACAGACTCTAGACCCTGGAATCTCCACATTCTAAGTAATAAAGAAAGACATCACCCAACAACTAAGTGGGGATGTTTGGTTATCGGGAACACTAGCTAGTGCTCAGTTCTCCCCTGTGCCTTTCAGCTCTCCCTTAGCAACAGCTTCACTCACATCAGGGTCAAAAGAACCTGCCAGAAGAGACAACAAATAGAATGTAAAATTTCATGAGAACATCTATCTCTGAGTGAAAGTCTTGATCTTTATCCACCAAGACTCCTATCCACCACTTAAAGCTTCTTACTCATGGTTCAGGCCTTTGTTATGAGAAAACTGCAGATTCTACTATTTTTTTTAATTGCTCTTTGGGAATTTAATAAAAATAGCATGACTTCCGAAGTGCTTTTCAGCTTTTTACCCAGGATTTATAAATCAGTAAGATTTTCTATTATTTAGCTCTCAAACCCCCGGCTTAGATGACCCTGACATTTCTGAGCATCTTTCCCACATCTGCTTAGTTTACTAGTCATTGCCCATCTCTGCAGTTTATCATTCAGAATGAAGAAGAATAGTGGGCAAATGAATGTACCTTAGCATTCACAATAATGAAGAACATTGTTTCAATAGTTGGTATTAATTATCTAAAAAAGGAAACAAAATTTAAAGAAAAGAGATGAATTGTGGATTTAACATGCAATCTTGTAGTAAGAAAAAGTGGAAGGGAATAGGCAAGCATCACCATTTCAAGGAGTCCTCTCACAGAAGTCCAGTAATAACTAGACACATCTCGAGATATTCTATCAGACCACAATGGAGGGACAGTTACAGTGTAATTTGCAGGGATGGGTTAATGCCTCCCCTAAATCTGACTCCCAGTTCTAGTCTCTGACTCCAGTCTCTCTTATTCCCTCACTCGAATCAAGCACGGAGAGTCTTCTTACTTCTTTTCCCTCATGGACATCTGCCCTCTCCTCTATCTTCCCTTTCATACGTTCTCAGGAGCTCACATAGGTGCTGAGGACTTGTTTTCTGCCAATAGAAGTTAGTTTCTACTGTTCAGCGGTGTAACTGTACTTTGTGAATTGCATCTATACAAGATTCGACAGCTGAAGTACTAGGAATAAAATGTACTTCTTCGGGGTTCTTCTCCCCTTCTTCGACCTGGATGTTGAATTACAGAAGAAATGTCTGTTTTTGAGATGTTTATCTGGGCCAAAAAGTCATAACTATTTTGCTACTAACAGGTAGTCTCTTTTGCTTACAGTCTATTAAACTAAGTACCCAACCACTTTACCCCAAGGTCTCACCAACTTTCCTATATGAACTAAGTAGTTGTGGTGGATTGTCTTTTCAGGGTCCCCTGCCTATTTCCACGACTTTTGTAAAACAGCAAGCTGTCCAATCTCTCCACAAGTAGGTAGGGAATAGCTTTTCATCAGTCTGCTAACTTGTGTGGGTCATGAGCACCAAAATATCTTAACAGAACACTATCTGTTGTAGGCAATAGATTCAGGAATCATCCCATTTGCTTCTGTCAGAACTCTTCTGGGCTAAGATTAGAGGTAGGTAGTAAACTCCTTTTAGCTTTTCTCTCAGTCAAGAGATGTACTGACTGCTATTGTCTGCAGTCAGTAATGAAAAGCCCTCTGACAGACAATAATTCAGAAACAGATGTGTGCTCCTCTTCCTTCACAGAATGAAAGATTTTGTTGTTTTCAGTAATCTCACCTCCAAATAGAATAAGACTAGACCCAGAGACACCTCTTATGCCTGGTATAGCTGCAGAGACTTCAAGAAATGTACTAGAACCAAGAATTCCAAAGCATGAGGTAGGTAGAGTGTAAATTCTGTGACATCATTCCTCATAGAATTGTATGGGTATCTTTGAAAACCATATAATGACTCCACTGAGACTTTTGTTCTGATTCCAGGGTCCCTAACATATTAGCAGTGAGTAATTGAACCACTCAGGTTGTGGGGCCTCTGGATGATAGCTTGGTTTAATTCTACACATTTTGATAATACTCAAAACTAATATCTTGAGTAGAATACTTTCAAAATCTCTGCCTTGATCTGAATGGATCCTGGTTGGAGGTTATGCTCCTTAAAGATATGTGTAGCCCAGGAGGTTTAGCCCCTGCTTAATATAGAGGTGAATTATTTCTTTTGAACCTAAGGGATCTAGCTTTGACCCTTTTCACAAGTGAGCTGTTTTTCTCTGATACAGTTTACTTCACTATGGCCCATTTTATAGATGACATTCATCTCTCTGCATTAGAGGGCCCAGTCCTCTGTCTAACCATGGACAGAACTTTCCCTTCTAGCATAAACAATGTGAAATCAGTTTTATTAATGAAGTACCTGATTCTGATGACTAGAATCTAGCCTCAGCTCTCCTTGGTGCCATCACACCAGTATTCTGGTTTCCTGCAATGGGGATTAGTTTTCCCTAAAATGCAACAAACCTGTTTGATTGAACTTGATTGACTACTGCCTCTCTTGTACAGATTTCTGATCACCTAATAGCACAAAAAAATAGCATCTTCTCCACATTAGCGAATTTATTTAATACCATTTGGGTCATCATTTCCTGTTCTGCTGACTGCTACTTACTACTATTAGTGCTACTTACTAGTAGTACTACTACTATTGCTACCACCACCACCAAGCATTTTTATATTAATATACTTTATTTTAACAATAATTTTTAAAAGTTTTGTGTTCCAAATTCTCTCCTTCTTTTGAGGCCCTCCCCCACCCATTAAGAAGGCAAGCAATATATCAATTATATATGTGAAGTGATGCAAACCATTTTCATATTAGCCATGTTGCAGAAAAAGCAAGAATAATAAAGTGAAAAAAGTATGCCTCAATAAGAACTAGCATTTATATGGTTCTTACTACACACAAAGTACTTTGCTAAGCACTTTACAAATATTATATCACTTGGTTCTCACAACAACACTGGAAGGTATGTAGTTATTGTGCCCATTTTACAGTTTGGGAAACTGAGGTAAATAGAAATTAAGTTAGAGTCCTATGGCTAGTAAGTGTCTGACACTGCATTTGAGCTCAGATCTTCCTGACTCCAGCCGTGCATCCCTATAGGCTGAGCCCTCAAGCTGCCTTGAGTGTCTGTGTACCTGTATAAGGAGATGGGGAGGCAGCACCCAGAGAAGTTAGTGTTTGGGCAAAGTAAACTTACTTTTGTCAATTGTTCAATGATTTGCAAGTGCCTCATTTGATCTCAGGGTAGCTAGGTGGCACAGTGGATAGAGCACCAGGCCTGATAGACACTACTTGTGTTACTAAGGTAAGTCATTTAACTCTGTTTGCCTCAGTTTCCTCATCTGTTAAATGAGCTGGAGAAGGAAATGGCAAACCACTCTGGTGTCTTTGCTAAGAAAACCCAAATAGAGTTATGAAAAGTCAGACACAACTGAAATGACTGAACAACAACACTTACTCCCAACATCAAACCTAAACCGGGTACTGGTATTAAGCCCTCTCCTAAGAACAAGTGAGGACCTAAGTGTTTCAGACCTTAACCCTTGAACTCCTACCTTTCTTCAATGTTGCAAGCTTTCCTCCACCTCCTGGGGAGGATGATAAACCAATTTCCAAGAGCTGTTCCCATCTGAAATTTTTCAAGGATTTTTGAACGATCAAACGGACCTGGTAATTCACAAAGAACCCTTAAGGGATCCTCCTGTCCTTGTCCCAATATACACTGTGCTATAAGCCCTTTCTCTTTTACTAGGTTTTAAATATACCCTTTGGTAATGAAATGTAATAGCACAATGTCTCCTCTAAAGATCAGTAATTCCTTGTGGATGTTAACACTGATGAGGTAACATTCTTTTCAAATGCAATACTCATATTTTCAAAATACTGATATATAATGCTCATATTTAATCACCAAAGGAAAATTAACTAGCCATGCAATCTCATACAGACATTATTGTGGTTTGCCTTCATTTTGGAAGAGAACAAATGACATCACAGGGTGATGTCTTGCCCCTGAATGGGATTTAAGTGAGGCAACTGCACAAAGTCATCAGTCTCATTCTCACCTCCAGAGATATTGAAGCTCAGTGGCAAGACAAAGTCAAGATCTTTGGGTGTTAGCCCAGGATGAAATGAATGATCTTGACCTTTCTAAATTAAGGTCTTTCCTGGACCTCAATTTGTCTGAGGCAACACCCATTCTGTGAATAACATCATAAATCAGGGCTCTAAAACAATGGACATGTAGCAATAGCAGCCATAACCATGACATTCTATTTGTACATCAACAAGTAACTTAATAGCAGTGTCACAATTAGCACCGTTAAATAACAGGCAACCTAGGGATAAAGTAGATTACTGCACAGAAAAACTGAAAATAAAATACAAAATGAAAACAAAAGAAAACCAAAACTAGAAACATTATCCAAAACCAAAATCAAACAAAACTTTAATCAAATGAAGAAGGATAAAATAACAGAAAGGAAAAAAATATGCATCAAAAATGAAACAAAATTATATGTCTATGTCAACATTATAAATCCAGTCAGCAGCAAATTAAAACTATAAAATTCAATGAGATAATATTTATATAACACTTTGAAATTTACAAAGTATTTTATGTATTTTTATCTCATTTGATCCTCATAACAACCTGGGGAGATAGGTGCTAATATTTTCTCCATTACACAGATTAGGATCTTACTAGCTGGGCAAGTCACTTAACTCTGTTTCCCTCAGTTCCCATACGTAAAATAAGCTAGAGAAGGAAATGGCAAACCACTCCAATATCTTTGCCAAGGAAACCTCATACAGGATCATGAAAATTCAGACATGAATGAACAACATATGCCAAATTCCTTGCTAAGTGCTTTACAAATATTATCTCATTTGGTCCTCACACCCCTCTGAGATCAGTGTTATTTATTATTATGCTAATTTTACAGTTGAGGAAATTGAGGCAGAAAAGGTAAAATGACTTGTCTCAGGTCACACAGATCCTAAGTGTCAAAGACTGGATTTTAAGTCATGTGTTTCTGATTCTAGGCTGTGTTCTATCCATTGACTCACCTAGCCTCCTAATAAACAACATTTCCCCTAAAAACTAGTAAAATGTTTAACTACATTCAATTCTAAATTCAAAGCAGCCAAGAAAAAAATGTAATAACACAAAGATGAAATTCAAAACTGATGAAAATTTAAATGTCTATAGTGTAGGTGTTTACAGTGCTTACAGCAGGAATGCAGTCTATTGGAAGTAAGGAAAATGAATTAAAACAATATGCTAACTCCCAATGGAGAGGGAAAATTTTTAAAAATATCCAATGAATAGGATCCACATGTGTAACAATGTATCTGTAAGGGGTTACTTGTATTTTCATCTGTTGAATTGCTACAGGATGAAGGGGTGGGACTCTCAGCCCCTCTTCCTTAACCCCCATCTCTGGAATGTGGGAATTGACAGTTTTTTTTGAGATACTCTCTTCCTTTCACCGGAAGGGACCTTGACTGGATGAGCATCGATCAGCTTCCTTAGTCACAAAAATGAAGTCTTTTAATCAGAAACGGCTCTTATAAGTCAAAAGTGGACAGTCAAGACTAATTAAACAGAACTGTAAACAAACTCTAAATAAAAGAGATAAGCTTGGAATTCAACATAGGCTTTTCTGGTGGGGGAAGATGGAAAAGTGGCAGCCAAGTCTGCATCAGTCCACTCAAGAGGCTGTTCCATCAGGTCTTGATGGATAAAGGTGGCTGAAGCAGAACTCCTGGCGAACAGTTCAATGCCATCCCACCTCTATGCCTCAACATCATTTTCTAGTCTCTTATCTCTGTCCTCATCTCTGTCCACTCTTATCTCTCTTGTTCTGTGTATCTGGATCTCCCCATTTTCTTGTCTGCTTGTCTGTGACTGCTTTTCTTTCTCTCTGCGTCTTTCTCAGTATCTTCGCTTTCCTTTTTGCCTACCCTGCCTGATTTCTCCTTTCTCTTCCCTTTTGGATAAAAGACCAGAGGATTGAATAGATAGGAATTGGGGGCTTTTATACAGCCATTAAAAGCTGGCCTCCTATGCCCTTCTGCATAATCAACCTGGATAAACTCAATGTTGGGAATAATTACTATGGAATATTGCTGCTTCTGTTTTATATAAGGGTGATTGGAACTTTTTTTTTCACTGTCAACAGATATTCATTAAGCATCTCATGTTTAAGTCACTCTGATAAGTAGTAAGGGCACAAAGAAAAAAATTACATACTCTCTTGTCATGAAGGAATTTAGTGCATGATTAGGAAAGAAGATAAGACCTACACATAGACAGGCTGACATAACATCATGTAGATTGTGACAGAGACAAAGGAAAATTAGGCAAAGTGTTATGAGAAATAGGAAGAAAGGATCACAGTTGAGTTGGAGGAAAGGTATATATCAGAGAAGGCTTTATGGGAAAGGAGATATCTGACTTGGGACTTGAAAAGGAGGGATCTCAAAGGGTAACTATTAGGAATGGAGGCTCTGATGCCATCTGTTGTGAAGAAATAGGAATTATAAAAGCAACAGGGCCTGGAATGTATGCTAAGAATAGTAAAGAGAAAGAATAGAGAACAGTGTTAGTAGTTCAGTTTTATTTAACTGTCTCACTTAAATCCAATTAATGCTTAAGATCAAAAGACATCTACACCATTTTACCCTTTTTACCCACTTTGAAAAGTGATGAGACAGCAGATATGGATGGAACTATAGTCACAAGTCTGCACACAGGAAGCATAGGGTTGTCTTCTCACAGTATTGCAGCAGTAGGGGGTACTGGCAGTCCCCAGGATGTCTGAGCAGACTTTTTTAAGGATTGCTCACCTCCTGACATGAGGAAGGAGCTAGAAAAGGTGCTGGAAAAATTGTTTGCTTCACCAACCTAATCCTGGTTTGCTTACTGCTAAAAGAGGGGATGCTATCGTGTGCTCAAAAAACAAACAAAAAAAATGTACGGCAAGATAGATTTCTTTACCCCATTAACTGCATGTCTTATTTCCCAGTTACATACAAAAACAATTTTTAACATTCATTTTTAAAACTTTGAGTTCCGATTTCTCTCTCTTCCTCCCTCCCCTCCCATTTCCATTGGGAAGGCATGCAATTTGATATAGGTTATACATCTGTTGTCATGTAAAACACTTCTATAACAGTCATGATGTGATCTATATTTCCCTCCACCTATCCTGCCTCCCATTTATTCTATTCTATGTTTTACCCTGTCCCTCCTCAAAAGTGTTTACTTCTAACTACCCCCTCTTCCCATTTGCCCTCCCTTCTATCATCCACCCTGCTTATTCCCCTCCCCCCCACTTTCCTATAGTGTAAGATAAATTTTCATACCAAATTGATTGTGCTTGTAATTCTCTCCTTAAGCCAAATCTGATGAGATTAGTAAGAGTCACTCTTTCCCTCTCACCTCCTTTCTCTTCCCCT
This sequence comes from Potorous gilbertii, assembly GCA_028658325.1. Taxonomy (NCBI): domain Eukaryota; kingdom Metazoa; phylum Chordata; class Mammalia; order Diprotodontia; family Potoroidae; genus Potorous; species Potorous gilbertii. Next base: position 49,398,588 of record CM053774.1, on the reverse strand, counting down.
CTATTGAAAAAAGCATTTTCTTGCATCTTTTATATGAGAGATAATTTACTCCATTCTATTTCTCCCTTTCTCCCTCTTCCAATATATTCCTCTCTCACCCCTTAATTTGATTTTTTTAGATATCATCCATTCACATTCAACTCACCCTGTGCCCTCTGTCTATATGTATATAATCTCTCCAACTATTCTAATACTGAGAAAAGTTTCAAGAGTTAAAAATATTATCTTTCCATATAGGAATGTAAACAGTTCAATTTTAGTAAGTCCTTTATAATTTCTCTTTCATGTTTACTTTTTCATGCTTCTCTTGATTCTGTTGTTTGAAAATCACATTTTCTATTCAGTGCAGATCTTTTCATCAAGAATGCTTGAAAGTCCTCTATTTCTTTGAATGACCATTTTTTCCCCTGAAGTATTATACTCAGTTTTGATGGGTAGGTGATTCTTGGTTTTAATCCTAGCTCCTTTGACCTCTGGAATATCTGATTCCACACCCTTCAATCCTTAATGTAGAAGCTGCTAGATCTTGTGTTATCCTGATTGTGTTTCCACAATACTCAAATTGTTTCTTTCTGGCAGCTTGCAGTATTTTCTTCTTGACCTGGGAGTTTTGGAATTTGGCTACAATATTCCTAGGAGTTTTGTATTTTTTTTTTGGATCTCTTTAAGGAGGTGATCAGTGGATTCTTTCAATATCTATTTTACCCTCTGACTCTAGAATATCAAGGCAATTTTCCTCAACAATTTCTTGAAAGATGATGTCTAAGCTCTTTTTTTGCTCTTGGTTTTCAGGTAGTTCAATAGTTTTTAAATTATCTTTCCTGGATCTATTTTCAAGGTCAGTTGTTTTTTCAATGTGCTATTTCATCTTATCTGCTATTTTTTAATTCCTTTGGTTTTGTTTTATAATTTCTTGATTTTTCATAGTCATTAGCTTTCATCTGCTCCATTCTAACCTTTAAGAAATTATTTTCTTCAGTGAGATTTTGGGCCTCCTTTTCCATCTGGCCAGTTCTGCTTTTTAATGCATTCCTCTTCTCATTGGCTTTTTGGATCTCTTTTGCCATTTGGGCTAGTGTATTTTTTAAGGTGTTATTTTCTTCAGCATTTTTTGAGTCCCCTTTAAGCAAGCAGTTGACTCATTTTTCATGATTTTCTTGTATCACTCTCATTTCTCTTCCCAATTTGCTCTACTTCTATTACCTGATTTTCAAAATCCTTTTTAAGCATGATCTGAGATCAGTTCATATTTTTCTTGGAAGCTTTCGATGTAGGAATTTTGACTTTGTTGTCTTCTTCAGTTTTGTATATTTTGGTCTTCCTTGTCACCAAAGGAAGATTCCATAGTCTGAATCTTTTTCTGTTTTTTTGTTCATTTTCCCAGCCATTTATTTGACTTTTGAGCTCTTTGTCAAGGTAGTTCTCTGCTTCCAATTGTCAACCTATCAATCTCCCTACAATCTGTGGGACTGGAGCTCCAGAAACAATCACTGCCTCTGTCCCTGTTGTGGGCGCAGTGGGTTCCTCCATCCCCTCTGCCACCCTGGGGCTGATGCCGAACCACTCTCCTCTCTCACACAGGTCTGACGGGTTTTTTTTCACTGACTTTCTAATTTGTCCTTGGTGTTTGGGGGTTGTGAACTCCAGAAACCACCACAACTGCCAGACGCTCAGTCCCCTAGGCTTGCTCAGGTCCTGTCTATGCCAGCACAGACCATACTAGACTATGCTCTGCTCCCCCTGTGACAAGATATATACTTCCCGTCAGCCTTCCAGGCTATCTCAAGCTGGAGATTTGCTTTACACCGTCCTTCTGTGGGTTCTGCAGCTCCAGAATTTGTTTACAGTCATTTTTTACAGGTATTTGACTGGGCTTTGGGGGAGAACTCTAGCAAGTCTCTGTTTCTCCTCCACCATCTTGTCTCTGTCCTCACAAAAATTCCATTTCTCCCAAAAACCTGTCTTGAAACAAAAAAAACTTTCTTCGGGATTTCCCCTAAAGACTTAGTGTAGTTTTAAGCTATCTAAAACTATTGCACCTCTTTTTCCACTTGGCTAATTCTGCTTTTGAAAGCATTCTTCTCCTCATTGTCTTTTTGAACCTCTTTTGCCAATTGAGTTAGACTATTTTTCAAGGTGCTATTTTCTTCAGCATTTTTTTGGGTCTCCTTTAT
>CM053774.1:49324404-49387708 GCA_028658325.1 Potorous gilbertii | reverse complement strand
TCAATGGGAGCTTATCTGCTGGTGCTCAGGTGGGGGCAGGGCTACCTCCCAGGCTCAGTTCCCTCAAGGGGTTTATGCAGAGACCTTCAGTAATGGAGCTGCTGCTGAGCTCCTGCCTGCCCTGGGAGACTCTGGCCGCCACTGCCGCTGCCTCCCAAGGGGGTCCAAGTCCTGGAGACTCCCCGTTCCCCTCTCAGCCCGTCTCTCTCACTGACCTGTGAGTCTGTGGGTGGAGGGACCTTCGTGGCCACTGGAGATTCCGATCCTTGAAGCCTGCTTGGATCTGCTTGCTCCTCTCAGTGCTGTGCGGCCAGGGCGGGGCAGGGCTCTTCTCCCGTCCAGGGCGTGATGGACCTTTGGGATCAGTTTTTCAGGGCTCTCTGGAACAGAAATCTCCTTCTCTGTGTTGCTGCGTGGCTTCCACTGTTCCAGAATTTGTTGGGAGTTCTTTTTAGAGGAAATCCATGGGCTGTGGGTTTGGACCTAGCATAGGTGAGTCTTTCTACTCCACCATCTTGGCTCCGCCCCCTTGATTTTTTTTCCAAAGGTGATTCGACTAAAATGTCTCCTACCTATCTGGGCAATGAATGTTTCAATTCAACCCCCATGGTAACCATGAATTGTTCTAGGAATCTGCAGAACAAACTGCTAAAGTTACCTGGGAACCAATTTCCAACCTCCAATTGTATCCTTCTTATACTGTGGCAGGTGCAGAAAGAAGAAAGGATGGATTATTTTAAGTGTTTTTCTCTGCTTGACTTGACCCTGACACAAATATCCCTTTGTATGTAAGTTGCAGCTCACAAATAGGAGTGACTATGAATCATTAAATTCCACTCCTTATATTTGATTTCTTAAAAAGGCACTTCAAAAAAAGGAAAGATCAATTTTTCCCCTTTTTTTAATCTAGTTTCTCAATTTAACAAAACTGTATCAATTGATGCTAAGAACAGTGATTTAGTAGCAGGATGGTTAAAGAGAGAAGTATGTGTTAAGAATTTTGGGGCAGATGTTTTAGGAGGAATATGGGTGTAGGAGAAGTTGGATTCAATGTAAAGTTAGCTGAAGAGATCAGAGATAAGCAGGTAATATACTCTAATCAAGAATTTTCTATTTACAGAAGTTGGTTGGTTGTTGTCTTTCATGTTCTGAGAGGAACCAAATGACATTACTATATTGGGGTCAAGGTACAGTGTGTCCAGCTGTGAGGCTGATTACCACAGATAGAGCACAAATACTCCACATGGACATTTGGAGTGGAGATTTGTGCATCTCACATTTTTTTTTCAGCTACTGAAATTCCTTTTTCCTCATAGAGCATAGTGCCTTCTTTGATGTGAGCATGTCATCCTGGGCAGCCCTGTACCAGTGTCTTCCATGTCTCACAATTGATTCCAAAGTTCTTCAGAGAAACCTTGAGAGTGTTCTTATATCACTTCTTCTGACCTATATGTGAGTGCTTGCCTTGTGGGAGTTCTCTGTAAAATAGTCTTTTAGGTAAAGGTTTGACATTTTAGGTTTAGGTTTGACATTTAAACAGCATGACCAGTCCATTGGAGTTCTGCTCTACAGTAGAGTTTGAATGCTGGGCAGTTTAGTTTGAGAAAGGACCTCAAACTAATACCTTATCTTGCTGGGTGATCTTCAGAATTTTCCTAAGACAATTCAAATGGAAGCAATTCAGTTTCGTGTCATAGCATGGGTATTCTGTCCAAATTTCATAGGCATACAACAATGAGGTTAGCATAACTGCTCTATAGACCTTCAGTTTAGTATGCAGCCTAATACTTCTTTTCTCCCACACTTTTCTTTCTTTTTTTCCCCACACTTTTCTTTGGAGCCTCCCAAACACCAAGATAGCTTTGGCAATATGTGTATCACCTCATCATCTATGTGTATATGTCTCTGGAAAGTATTCTACCAAAGTAAGTGAACTTATTCACAGCATTCATAATCTCCCCATTTGCTGTTACTGATGGTTTCATGTATGGTTGGTGTGGTGCTGGTTGATGGAGAACCTCTGTTTTCTTGGTAGTATTTGTCAGGGTAAAATAATAAGAGTGGCAGAGAATCAGTCCATACACTGTTGCAACTTAACTTCAGAGGTTGCGTTGAATTCATAATCATCTGTGAACAAGATGTTGAGCACCAGTTCTCCCTCCACTTAAGTCTTGGCTTGTAGCCTTTTCAAATTAAATGTTACCTTTAGTGCAGTAACTGAACTTGCTGCTGTTTTCATTCTCATTGAAGGCATACAACAATATCACTGAAAACATTATTCTAAAAAGCATGGGAGCAAGCACTCAGCCCTGCTCCACTCCACTGATGACTGGGAAAGTGCAAGAGCATCCTTGGTTAACCAGAACCTGTGCAAGCATGTTGTCATGCAACTTTACAGAAGTATAATATTATGAATGAGATAGTTGATAGAGAGAATGTTGGAGGCAGGAACACCTGGGTTCAAGTCCTGCTTCTGACACATATTGGCTATATGACCCTGGGTAAGTTAGTAAACAGCCTCTCAGTGCTCCAGGTAATTCCAAGAATACATTGTAAAGCAGACGTGCCAAACATGTGCTCTGTATTGCTTAGTGCAAAACTCCTACTTACTGTAGAGCCAGATTAAAATGTAATTGGGAAATACTTAAAATAAATAAAAATACAATAATTTACAAATTATATTTAATTTTTATTTTCAGTCACACTTTTTCTCCCTTCACCTTCTCTCTCATCCACTGAGAAATAAGACATACAATACCCATTATAGATAGTTTTGCTAAAATTTGTATTATATTTGTATTACTTTTTACAAAAATTATATTTGCATTATGTTATGTTTATATAATATAACATATGTGATATATTATAATAATATATAATATAATATATATTTTATATAATATAAAATTATATTTATTATAAAAATTATAGATAATTTTAGTATGTAGTTTTCTAAGATTATGTATGTCTTGAGGGGATCTTTATATACAATTGAGTGGGCTCTGTTTATGAGTTTGATACCACTATTGTAAAGCACTTTCTGATCTGTATTCTTTGAGGAAATTCCCTCATTGAGAGTTGCTTGCGTCAATTAAATCCTAGGTCCAAACTCCCTTTCCCCTCCAACTCTTAAGAATAATACAGTATTTTCTGATGATTGGCTTCAAACCCCATTCAAAATTTTTTTTGCCACCATTTAAAAAATATATGCCCTGGTGGTAACCCTCATAGCGAATGATGAAAAGTATTATTTGGCTGAAGGAAAGTGTTAGCTAAGTACTTATGATTCTGGCCCCTCTTATATGGGCAGACCCATGCTGTACCCAGATCCTCTCTTCAGATGTGATGTTCCTTCTAGTTACCAGAGGGCAAGAGTTATTTCAACCCTACTCTGGGAATTGGAATGATGAGGGGCAAAGTTGCCCAAGGGGATTTCTCTTGCATATCCTTACAAGTCACCTTTCTCTAAGAGTGCTGATTCATTTGTATCCAGTAGGGTTCTGATGTGTTATCTTTTCCTTATGTTTGGGGAGCTTTAGTAATAATTACCAATCAAAAATTCTCTTTAACTGTACCATATAGTGCAAAAAACATCCCATCAAATCCTATAGAAAATCTCCTCTCTGTGTATAGCTGACCCTAGACTCATTCTCAACTGCTTTTAAGTAAATGAATTATGTAAAGTCCAGTAATGCATTTTGTTAACTATTGTTTAATCTTAATACTAAATTTTAGAGTCAAATGCAGAATAGACTTTGAAAAGACAGAAATAAGCTTTGGAAGGAATATATGCTGTCACTGGAGGGAGAAGGAAGGAGAAAAGGCAACTGTCACCACCATATTCTTGGCAAAGATGCATTATCTTTCTGCCATGTCTTCAAGTAGCCCTAATCCCACAGCTACAGTCTTTTCCCATTATATCATCTATCTGCTTCTTCTTTCAGTGTAGGAGCTATGGCAGTAAAAGCAATGGTAGAGACCAATGGTCCCCCCTCATGCCTTGTTTTTTTCTCTTAGTCACTGTTCCCCAGAGACATCTCACACTCTCCCTTTAGTAGCTCCCGTGGTTGAAAGCATTTGGTGTGGAGACTGTGTCATCTTGGTGGAAGGTCCTTGAGCAAGGGTGGGGAACCTGTGGCCTTGAGGCCACATGTGACCCTCTAGGTCCTCAAGTGCAACCCTTTGATTGAATCCAAACTTCACAGAACAAATCCCTGTGTAAAAAGGACTGGTTCTGTAAAACATGGACTCAGTCAAAAGGCTGTACTCAAAGACATAGAAGCCCACAATATGGTTTCCCACGAATAGAGATGGTAGCAGGGTCTGGAGGCAGACCCTTGTTTCCATAGACAATGTAGTTATGATCTCTTCTGTTCATTGTGGTAGCAATTCCCGTTCAGACCTTTGTCCCTTTTTCAACATACTTATATATTCAAATCAAAGTTCTCTCTCCCTTCTCCTTTTAACCTTTCAAGATGCAATGAGAGGGGGATTGACATTTCCTGGGGCAGACATAGCCTCCGTGATCTTTGATCAGAATTTGCTGAGCATTTCTCTCCCATCCTGATGGTAATCACCTTAGCTGTATTTTATTTTTTCCTGTTTTTCTTTATTTTCCAAATTTATTTATTTGTTTTCAATTTTCAACAATCAGTTCCATAAGTTTTAAATTTTCTCCTCCTCCCTTTTCCCTTCCTCCCTAAGATGGTATGCAATCTTATATGGGTGCCACACACATTCTTATTAAAGACATTTTTACATTAGTCGTTGCATATATGAATTAAAACAAATGAGAGAAAGCATGAGAAAAACTAAATAAAACCTTTAGCTGTATTTTAACTCCTTGCTAAATGAGGGTTACATAAAGAAAAACAATTAAGCAAAATTAACTGATTAAAAAACCCTAAGGCTGACAGCATAAATAACATTCTGTTTCCATACTCCATCAGCTCTCCGTCAAGAGGAGACTAGTGTGTTTCTTTATTCTTCAGGATCAAGAATGGTCACTGAGATTAATCTGAGTTCAACTGCTTTTTAGTTTGCTTTCATTTATATTATTGAAGTTATTGTATTTGTTGTTCCCTCAGGCCTCCTTATTTCACTCTGTATCAGTTCATACAAGTCTTCACTTGCTTTTCTGAAATCCTTAGGTTCCTCATTTACTGTAATAGTAGTTCATTCTTGTCATAAACCACAATGAGTTCAGCTATTTTATAATCAGAGTATCAACTTTATTTCTAATTCTTTCCTTGAAAAGTGCTGCTATGAATATTTTGTAATAGATGAGGCTTTTCCTTCTGTCTTTGACCTTGTTGGGCATATGCCCAGTAATGCAATCATTGGGTAAATGGGGATGAACAATCTGGTGACATTTCTCATGTATTTCCACATTGATGAACTTTACAATTTAGGTGGATTTTACAATTTTCTCGTATAGTTTCATGTTGGTAATTTTGCTTTTACAAAATAAACTTAACTTTGAGACTAGGTCTGACCACATATTAAGCAACCAAAGGTTTAAGAATAAAACCCACTGTGCAGGTGCAGAAATGGGGGAGAGAGGGAAGAAATTCCAGGATCTCAGAGTGAGAAGGATTTTGATACTCAAAATACTAAATCAAAGTCTCATAAGTGATGCAGATAAACCTGCTCAAGGAGGATAATTTTTTTTAATATAGGTCTTTAAGCCTGGATAAATTTGTTTGAGGCTACTGCTTTATTCATCTTTTTTCAAGGAGGGAAGTAGCACTGTACTACGGGGTCAGAGTCTGTGGTTTCCTTCTAGGTTCTGTCACTAATTAGCTTCACTCCCTTCTTTTGCTCTTAAAAGATTTATTGATATTTTTTTTATTCTTATATGCCCTTCATCTTCCAATATATATTTCCTCCTTCCCTACCCTAAGAGCCATTCCTTATGATAGAATAAAAAAGAGGAAAAGATACCCTTTTAAACCATATTTATTTCTTTATTTATAGTTTTAAGACCATCCTCAAGAAGACAAGCAAATTGGAGTTTAATGGTTTGATTTTCTCCTGACATCTGTTAATATTAACATCTAACCTAAAGCAGTGACCTTCCTTGCCTTTTTCATGATCTGAACATGGGTAAATTGAATCTTTTTTCTTGTTCTTAGCATTAGGTTTTTGGAAGTTGGCTAGGGGGAGACAGCCTTTGGTCATTTTGAACTATTGTATTATTTTATTCTTGGGTTTTATTCCATTTTCAGTTGAATTATTTAAAAAACCTTTGATGTGTTAAACATCTCCTAATATATATAAAATCTTTTTCAAAATTCAAGTGAAGCAGTTTCCTTAAAGGTTCTCTAGAGTATCAGTTTGTAGATCATATTGTAATGATAGTATTGAGCCTAGAATACTACAAGGAACTTAATGAGATTCACAGATTAGCATAGTAATCCTTGTAGGTTAAAACAGATGGATGAGGAATGTATAATGCTTAGATTATGAAATATGTTTGGATAGGCAGCCAATCAAATTAGTATACTTCAGACAAATAGCTGAATCAGAACTTGAATAGGAGAGAGGTAACCTGGATGACATTTGGGAAAATGCATAGTATTTTCAGAATCCCAAGATGCTCTTGCAACCAAAGCATAATTTTGTCACATCAGTCTTTTCTCTATACTGGCTGTGAGTTGTTGAATACCATAACATTAGAAGAAAAAAATAAAGGTGATCCAAAGGATAATTGAAAGGTGTATGGTGGCTATCAGTACTCTGCAACACATTACCAGTGATAATTTGCATTTAGCAGGAATCATAAAAGATACCTCCAAGGACAAGTATTATTTTTGGAAAAGGAGGTTGGACAGTCCCATAGTCATAGTGACAAAGACATACTAGGGTGACATAAAATACCAGATCGAATCCTAAACAGGTATTCGGAAATCCTGGGCTCTAGTGTTGGCTCTGTTACTCCCTGTAACCTTGAGAAATTCACCTCTAAAAGTGCTCAGTTTGGAGACAAGAGTTCAAATGCTGGATTTGCTACTTATAAGCTAAGTGACCTTGAGCAGATCTTTTAACCTCTTTGGACCTCATTTTCCTCATTTGTAAAATAACAGGGTTAGACTAGCTCAACAGTATCAAACTCAAATAGAAAAGGGGACCACTAAACCCCACATGAAGATCCCTGTTGGTTGCATGGTGTCTCATAAAACCACATATTAACATTATTTATGATTTATTGTATTTTTATTTATTTTGCTAAACATTTCTCAATTACAATTTAATCTGGTGTTGGGGGTTATGTTTTATACCTTAGTACTAGATGACCTCTAAGGACCCTTTCACCCTATAACAGACAGATAACTTGGGTATTGCCATGGTGATGATGAAAGAGTAAAAAGACCCAGAAGACAATTTTACTGAGTTAGATAGATTCTTTATTGAGTATTTGTGGAAGAATTTGAACAAGAAATGTAAAGGATGAGGAAGCATGATGATGTTCTAGTCTCTGGAATTTGCTATCTGCCCCACCATTAGACCCTTAAGACTTCACCAAGACTTTCATTCTGCCCTGCAGATGAACTTTCTTTCATGTGTTGGCTAACACTTTGATTTTTTTAAACTATCATAGTACTTAACATAGTACTCTTGATAAACACATTTTCATTCATTCATTTAAAACAGATAGCTTATTTTGGTTAAAAAAAAATGACGAAACAATCAAACACTTCTTACTTTTTGTTGATGTAAAATTTCTATGTAAAGGATTGATCATAGGAGTTTGAGATCAGTTTGAGTAGCTCTCTAATCAAACTGATGAGATTATAGGGCACCTGTCACCGTGTCACACCTTCTGGCCCAGATGTACATATTTCCACGGTCTTCCTACTGATTAAGTTTCAGAGATTGGTTTTCTTCCTGATAAGGCGGTTGAGGGAGAATCAGTTACCTGCTCCCTGTGTTCTATAAAATTTAGCTGATCACATATATTGCTCTCTTTAGGTCTTTTTTGCCTCTTCAGCTTTTAGCTTTATCCAGTGCATAGTTACTATCAATGAGAAGAAAGGAATTTCTCCTTTACACAGTTCCAGGAGAACTGATAGCAACTTGCAGCTGAGGTACGTGGCAAAAGTAGACATGAATTTATAGGTAGCCTGAAAGGAGAGATCCTGAGAGTGGGCTTTCTCAGTTTAACAGAGAATAGGAACTGGGTTACTGTGAAATTTTCAATAGAAGCACATGACAGAAGCAAAATGTGTTTTCCCAGCTGACTTGACTAGAGAGTCTCAGTTTTGTGCTAAATGAGTAATCCCAAGTTTGAGAGTTCTTGAATTTAAGTGTTCAGTTTCATAAAGTCTATATTTGTTGAATATCCTTCTCTTTTGTGGCTCTTTTGTTAACTGTTGAGTGACCCATGGTTGTCTCACTTTGTTCCAGTATCAAACAAAAACTCAGGCCACATTGGTCTGATTTGGGCCCAGCCCACTAAAGTTTCTTACCTGGAGGATAAGCCCAAGTTCATTCCCTTTTGTTTCATTAGTGAGTGAGATATAGGTTATGAAAGCTGTAGGTGTTTCTGTATCTATTTAAGGATTCCGATAGGTGCTTTGCATCTTTTGAATTTTTTATGGCCTGAAACAAAGGCTCTCAAATATCCATATTCACATTGTACCTTGTGAGCTTATACATAATAATATTAGTATCTAGTATTTATATAGAACCTACTCTGTGCCAGGCATTATGCCAAGCAATTTACAAATATCTCATTTTATCCCTTTAACAACCCTAAGAGGTAGGAGCTATCATCATTATTCCCATTTTACAGCTGAGAAAACTAAGGCAAAGGGAATTTAAATGAGAAAGTATCTGGGGCCTGATTTGAAAGTCAGTTCTTCTGGACTCCAGGCCCCACACTTTTACATAAAATGGGGATGTCTTTTACATACATTTGGGGAAATCAAGAAATTTCCCCTTTATTCAGTTAGCCTCCTTCTACCACTTACATTTGCTTTCTCATATCTCAGAATTCCATGAAGAGGAAACCCTGGATTCAAGTTTGCTATGTTTTAGAAAGTTTATAAAATATAATCATCCATAAATTAGTCTCCTCATTTCACTCAGGAGCCCTCAGGCCCAATAGGGAAGAAGAAATTCTTTCACTCTGACATTCTGAAAGTGAAAGTTCATTCTCCTTATCTCTCTTATCTCTCACATATTCTCACATCAGTCCTCCTTTATCCTCCTCTCAGGTGTGGTGGAGCTAATTTCTAGTCCTTGGGGGAGCCAATTATTAAATTTTTAGAGAATAGTTACACCTCTGAAGTCAGCAAATGCTGCAAATCAAACTTTGGTTTCTTATTTTGTTGATTGTTTAGACTTGGTGGTCATGGAGAAAATGTTAATGCAGATTAATTTTAAAAGTGTGTTCCGTCTGCTTGCTTTTTCTTCTTTTGTCTTTTGCCCTTTCCCTTTCAGAAATAATGAAAACACACAATGAGGAACAGTTATAGTCAGCATTTAAAACAGAAGATTTAAAAGTAATTTTAAAGAATATGAATGCTTTGATAAATAAATAATACGTTAATAATAAGGGATAAACATCTACTGGGTCAGACAGACCTCACCTGTCAGGATGAGCTACCTGTAAAGATAAGTTCATTGTCAATGTCTCCTCCAGGCCTCAGCTGTTCTAACTTGAATTGAGGCAGTAGTGAAATCCAGTGGTTCTGAAACTGTAGCTAGGAAAGCCACCCCTATTCTAGGCTGTCTCTCTAACCTCTATTTTGTGTGCTTACTCTTGTATATTTGAATCAGATCTCCATTTACACATCCCCCTTGCAGCTCATCACTCTGCCAGAGAAATATCTCCAAGATAGTTGATAAAAAGGGGATACAAATAACACCTACCTCCAGGATGTTGTGAGGATAAAGTGATATATTTGATAAGTTGTTTGCAAATGTCAATGTGCTACAGAAATGCTAGCTATTATAATTATATATGTTCGCAGGTAAGTACATACGCAAATTTCTTTATATCCTCACGTTTAATAAATGTTTATTAAAGGCTTACTGATCCAAGAGTGGCAATAACCACTGAGGGAAATGAGATGACTGTAATCTTCAATTATCAGGAAAGTCTTCTAGAAGATTAAACTTGAGCAGAAACATTTAAAAAATATTTTGTTTTTTCTCCAACTACATGTAAAGATAATTCATTTAAAACAAATTGAGCTCCAAATTTTCTCTCTCTCTTGCCCTCCTCCCCCCGCCCACCGTGAGACGGTAAGCCATTTGATGCACGTTACACATGTGCAATCATGCGAAACATTTCTATATTAATCTTATTGTGAAATAAGACAAAGACCCAAGGTGAGGAAGGACCATGAAAAAAAATAGTTTAAAATAATAGGCTTCGATTTGCTTTCAGACTCCGTCTGTTCTTTTTCTGGAGGTGGATGGCATTTTCCTTCATGAGTCCCTTGAAATTGTCTTAGATCATTCATTGCATTGATGAGAATAGTCTTAGAGTTGATCGTTGTACAACATTGCTGTTACTGGATACAATGTTCTCCTGGTTCTGTTCATTTCACTTTGTATCACTTCGTGTAAGTGTGAGCTGAAATTTTAAAGGAGCTGCGTCTCAAAGAGGTCGAGGTGTGGAAGGAGATTATTCCGGCTAGTTCTGCACCAGGAGAGCTTCTGGTGCAAGGACGCAGGGGTGGGAGCTGGGGTGCACGAATGGGGAACCGGAAGAAGGTCTGATTGATTGAACAGGACAGTGCCCGAGGGAAATTAACACTTAACCTAATCTGGAAAGACGAGTGGGATAGTTTTAGAGCCTGCTGGACTTTAAAGACCAAACACGATGATTTGCATTTTCTCCTGCGGGTAATCGGAGTCACTAAAGAAGTCATTTAGTATTAGTGAAAAATGCAATGAATTTGGAGCCACCAGACTTATCGCTGCTTCATGATCATAAGGGACCTAATACCGTGGGGTCCACATCCATCACTGCTGGACGCCGGGTCCTCAAGAACCTGCTCCCCGTGTGGACATTACTCCAGACACCCCCTCTCAGGCTACTGGCCCTTTAAACCAAATTGTAAGAAGAGGGAAGGGGAAGGGACGCAGGCGGGACAGCCGCCAGACGCCTTTTCGGTCCTGGGACGCGGGCACAGGCTTCTAGGCTTCTTCCGGGAAAGCCACGGGGCGGTTCCCCCGCAACCCTTCCTGGGACTTGCAGTCCATTTTCTCTCCTCGCGTTCTTTCCAGGGTGGGTCCGTCCGCCGTCCCAGCTGCATGGACTACATCTCCCAGAAGGCCTCGGGGCGGCTGCGGGGGGTCCGCTGCAGCCTCCACGGCTGAGCGGCTAGTTCAAGTTGCCATAGCTGCCGAGGCTGGGGCAGACAAGAGTCAGTTGCGCCGGCCGCGTCTGGTCAGTTGCAGCTTTTTGCAACGGCTGGGTCAAAGTTAAAGATGATTCGGCGCTGAGGGCCTCCCCGCCCCTCTCCTTTCTTAGGTGAGTGTCTCTCCCCTTCTCGTCCCTGTCCTCATCCTCCCTCCCCCCCATCCCCCTAACTCCAGGGGTTTGCCTGGTCCTCAGGGTATCGGGGTTGGAGGCTGTCAGTCAGTGCCCATTAAGTCGCAGCCTAGGGCGTGAATGTGTTCTTTGTTTGCATTTACTGCCTCGCCGTGGCCCCGAGGGGCTGCCGCTGCTTTCTCCTCCTTGGTCGGACCCACGTCTACTTGGGTTCTCTTCTGGGCGCTCCGTTGTTAAAAGGGACGTGGAGCCGAGGGGGCAGATGCTCCTGGACCGGAGACCTTGCCTTCAGGAGGTGCTGTTGTTGATTGCGGTTGTCAAACGTTTTGTGAAGGGCTGTGGTATGGAATAGATCAAGGAGCAAGCTTGTATTAAATGCTCGCTATGTGCCCAGCACTGTGTTAAGCGCTGGGGATACAGAGAAAGACCATCTCCCTTCCCCCCCAAAACCCCCAAACTAACCCAAACAAAAACCCAACATACGGTCCCTGCCCTGAAGGAGCTTATATTCTAAGGCAAGGGCAGAGTTTGTCCACAAAGCTGTACCTATAAGAGATATACTGTATCCCAAAAGGCTTAGGGACGTTTCCAAGTCTAATTGCAGGTGGCCTTCAAGTCTATTTCACGCAAGATACAAAAGCCTGGCATATCTTTATGTTGGAAAGTTAGTTTCAGTAGAATTGGACATCCACTTGGTGCTGTTTGTACGGTATTACCTTAATACTATTAAGAGCTTAACAATGTCCTAAGACTTTTGTGACATCCTGTAGAACAGAGGTAATTCCAGTAGGAGAGAAGGGTGAAGAGTGGGGAAAGGCATCTTTCAGAAGGTAGGATTTCGAATCAAGTCGGATTAGAGCGCTGTCCTTGGCCCCAGTAGCAGAACTCTTAAGTTTTCAGATTTAGAGCAGAGTGAGATCTTAGAGATCAAGCTTTTTTTTCATTTTACAGACAAGGAAGCTGGGGCCCAGGAGAGGTAGAATAACTTGCCCAAGTTCACATCTATAGAATGTCAGGTTTGATCCTACGATTCTAAATCAAGCACTCTTTCACTACACCCCTGCTTATTATTCAAGTCCATGAAATCTCTAGGATACCAGGGAGATGTAGTTGAAAATTGCAAAAGTAGTTCCAGGCTTAATGGAAGGAGAAACTCCCCTTAGTTAGGGTTTTCCAGAAGTGGAATGGATAATCTGATGGTCTCAATGACCACTTGTCTGAGGATGTTATAGAAAGTGTTCTTGTTTTCAGGCATGAGATGGACTACAGGGCCCTTCCTATAATTCTGTGTGTGTGTATTTGTGGAAGACTTGGTGCCTGATGGAATCTCCTTTGAGAAGGTCACAACTGAGTAGTCCTTTATTTGAATTATTTTTCGTTTTTTCCAAGAAATTGGGCAGAACTCTAATTAACTGTATTATTGGATTATACTTATGTAAAAACTGTGTTTTGTAAGCCTTAGAAATTTACTAGCTCTCTCTCTGTCTTTCTGTCCCTCTCACTCTCTTCCTTTCAGTCTCTTTTCCTCTCTCTGTTTCTATGTATCTCTGTCTCTCTTACTAACTCGGTCTCTCAATCTCTCTTTCTGTCTCTATATTTCTGTCTGAGAAAAATCATTTAAAACTCTATAAGTTCATATCAAAATAATAATAGTACCTAGCTGCCAGGGTTGTTGTGAGAATCAAATGAAATAATATATGTTCCGGGCTTTGTAGACCATATACCACTGTATAAATTCTGGGTATTATTTTTCAAGAGGCAATAGAAAGCTTGTGGAAGATACAGATAGAGCAAAGAAATGACAGAGGCCTGAGCTTTAAAAAGATTATTTTGGCAGCTGTGTTCCTTCAAATCAGTTAAGTACTTACTGAGCACCTACTATGTACCAAGCACCTACAACTGGGTAGGCTACCCCTCTGCCTTACTCAAAACATAAAACAAAAAACTGTCATCGTGAAAACTTATTTCAGAAGAATTGCTTCATTATTCCATATATGTATGCATTCTATCTACATTATTCTATTTTCTATTATTCTATCTGTATTATTTTATTTATATCACTTCTCTCTCTTTTGTCATTTCAAAATAAAGGTCATATTCCTTTTCCCCAGCACATCAAGAGCTATCCCATGGTTCTTAAACAAGAGATTGACTCAGTGTTTGGTTCTTGTTCCTTCATTTTTTGTGCTTCTGTTCCAAGGACCTAGTAGAGAATCTGAAGGTGTTTTAATAAATACTTGTTAATTACTTGGCTGAAAAAAAATCATTCTTTATATGAGTTGGTTCTCTGGATTTATTTACTTTTTAATCCCTCATAGGTCAGTCTACAAATTCGTATCAGTTACTCTAAATGAGTGGTTTATAGCTAATCCTATGACTATGTGTAAGTGGATGAAGTTTGCATGGTTTGTAGCTTTCTATTCTAGCTACTATTCCTGTCCAAAATTTCTATTCTAGTGCCCTTTTGTAATCTGGGTACCTCTAACCATTTGCCACTTATTGTAACAAATGTTCCATTCTTTATTTCAGAAAAGGTTGCACATATGTTCCCTGATCAATTTTTATGTAGACAAATACCACTTTTCAGGAATATTGTATCAGACCTTTTGCTGATTATAGTCTTAGAAATAAGCAGATGTTAATTCAGTCAGAAGTTAGAAACAAGGACAGGCCTAAGAGGAATTAGATTTTTCTGATTTCAGGAAAAATAAAAAATTCAGTCTGCAGCTCTAGCATTGTATTTCTTTAGTTCACTAGCATCTGAAAAGCAGCTTATAATTTTTTTTCATTTAAGGGTGGGATAGGGTGGGGATGTAAGGTTAGTTTATTGGCAAAATTTAGGTTATTCAAGTGTATGACTTAAGCATTAAGTTAAGAAATCAAAATCAGAAGAATTATGTTCATTTGCAGTATTGGTTTTCTTTAAATCAGAAGACTGACATACAGTATAATGCTATTGAATATATTTCCGTGCTCTAGGGATGTGCTCCTATACATACTATATGGTATTAAAGCAAATTGAACAGGCTGAAGAAATTGCAGTTATGTACCATCAGTGTGTAAATTTGACTTTTGTCACTGTAGAGGATACACTTTGACTTGTGTGCTTGTGGATAAAGATTTTCTGGATAAGCTGGTTGTACACTTATCCTTTCTGATCTCATATATATTCATTTTTACAAGTATTTATTATGTACTTACTATATGCAAAGCACTATGATAGGAAGTGGTAAGGAGTAGGAGGTGGGATAGTTAGGGAAGTATGAAAACTGGAAGGAGATAAAGCTCTTGTTCTCATGAACTTATAGTATGTCATGTGTATAAAGAGAATAAGTTAACTTT
The DNA here is from genome assembly GCA_028658325.1 of Potorous gilbertii. Classification (NCBI taxonomy): domain Eukaryota; kingdom Metazoa; phylum Chordata; class Mammalia; order Diprotodontia; family Potoroidae; genus Potorous; species Potorous gilbertii. The sequence continues at coordinate 49,372,857 of CM053774.1, read as the reverse complement.
ATTACTTTAAAAAAATGTTAAAGTTGTAAGTGTCTTTTCCTCTTGTTTTATTCATCTATCAGTAGTTTGGGAAAAGTAGAGGGGCAGCCAGCATCCATCAAATAGGCTCTTTGCCCCTAACCTCATATGCTGACAAAATGATAGAAAGGAGAGGTATGTTTATAAGGAAAGCAGTGATCTCAGAGGAGAGCAGTAAGAATTTTGGGGGTTTGCTTTGTAAGTATGTTTTCTTTTTGGGTTTCTGAGATGTTTATGAATAACAAAACTTATGTTTTTGAGGGAAGAAAGCAGTAGAAACTGGACCTTGGAAATGTAGTTATTTTGGGCTTAAGAATAATTTTATTCACAGATGAGCCTTGCTAAAAGAAAATACTTTTCAAAATACTCAGAACTCTTCAAAAATCCAGACCTTTAGAATTGGAGCATTTTACATTAAAAAAAAAGGATTATTTGCTTTTTACCACTTGGCTTACTTGAAGAGTGTGTTTATCTTCCTTCCTTCCTTCCTTCCGAAGCATAATGGTGTAATGGAAAGAGTAATGGACTTGGAGTCAGGAAATGGTTAAATCTTGTCGTAGATACTCAGCTGTGTAGTCTTGGATGAGTCACAACTTCTCTGTTTTCGGGCTTCTATTTTAGTAAAATAGGGACAAAATGTAAACTATTTTGAGGAAATTTCTTAAGACTATATAAATGTGTTATTTATTAAAATATTACTTAATTTCAGGTCATCTTTTTAAGAATATAGTAATTTTAGAAATCAAGCTATTTGGGTGCAAATGACTATCATTCTTCTTACCTATTATTTTCAAAAGCCTTTTGAGCTGTAAGCACTATCAGTCTTTAAATTATCTTGAAATATTATCCTTAACAAGAATAAATACTGTAGGAATTTGAGGTATTTATAAAATGATCAGATTTAACATGAGCCTCAGATACAAGATTTGTCAATAGGAAATCTCTGACTTCTGTCTTGGTTTATTACCGTACTTTTTTTTTAGCCAGTGATAATACAACTAGTAGTATAAAAGGAATTCTAATAAGCTAAGTATATCTTTGGGCCTTTCTTATAATCTTACCTTTGAGGTCATAGGTTCAATGATCATGTCTATGTTGATGACACCATAGCCTTCTTCTGAGCTCCCTCAGCAGTTAGTTAGTACACCTTTGTCTCATTGCATCCAAGTCAGCTTAAGCTTAGCACATCTACAATGGAACGCCAGATAGTGTCCCTGAAAACCTGCCTTTGCTTTGTATTTCTTTATTGTTCTTGAGGGCTTTGTCATCTTTCTAGTTGACCACATTTGCAGCCTCACAGTCAACCTCTTACTCTTCACTCTCCTTCCACTAATTTATGAGTTTTCTTCAGTTATCAAGTCTTCAATTCTTCCTTCACAGAATTTCTCACATCAATCTCCTTTTCTCTAGCCATGTGGCCACCCCACCCTTTCACCTGGATTATTCTCCTTTTTTAAGGTTCTCCTCTCCAATACATCCTCCACATAGCTACAAAAAATATTTTTCATAAGGTACAGATAAGACTATGACATTCCTCCATGTAAGAATCTTTAGTGGTTTCCTATTATACAATAAAATATTATCTCCTTAGCTTGACATTTAAAGCCCTTTAGTCTTAGACAATCTTTAAATTAAGATTTAAACCACCATTCTAGATTTATTTCACACTGTATCCTTTTTTGTACTCTGAGACTCAGGGAAGTAAATGATTTGCCCAGGGTCACACTGTAAGATGTCAGAGGACAGATGGGCCCTGGACTCTTCGTGCTCTTAACATTGTACAATATTAACTTAATTGGATGTCCATTGGTAGGAATACCTATTTAACTCAACAAGCATTTATTATTCATCCGCTCTGTGGGCGTCATTATTGCTCATTGGAAAACGTAGTGGCTCTGTAAGTCAGAGTACCTGGATTCCAGTCCTGCCTCTGACACTCTTTCCTTGTGGGACCTGGGGCTAATGGTAATAGCTAACATTCATGTAACACTTGAAGGTTTGCAGAGCGCTTGGCAAATGTTGCATTGCATGTTCTCTGCAGAACAATCCTGGGAAGTAGGTGATATGGTTATCCTCATGTTGCAGATGAGGAAATTGAGGCAGGCAGCAGTTACTTGCCCTGGGTCTCATAGGTGTAGTAAGTATGTGAGGCTGAATTTGAAGTCTTCCTGATTCCATGTCTAGTATTCAATCTACTGAGCTACTTAATTGTCGCTTAATCTTTCTGGGCTCGTTTCCTTCTATATAAAATGAGATGCTTGGATTAGATAGTCTTTGAGGTACCTTCAGTTTTTGGTTTGTGATCCTGTGTCCTGTTCAGGTAGCTAGTCACTGGTGATACAAAGGCAACTATCCCAAAAGGTTCTCCCTTAAATTCTACTAGGTGGAAGCAGTGCCTACACAGTTAAGTCAATACAAAGTAATTACCAAGTGATTCTGAGGGAGAGGAAGTGCTTCCGATTGTAGGGCTCTGAAAGGGCTTCACAGAGTAAGTATTAGGAGCCAGCCTAAGGAATCCAGTAGGTAAGAGGTGGTGAGGGAGAGTAGTCTACAGCCTGGGCAGTGACAGGGAGACAGACATTGAGTGTCATTTATGGGGAGGAGCATGCCGTTGTGTTTGCTGGAATGGAAAATTTCAATGGAAGTAGCATCAGGAAAGATAGGCTGGAGTTAGGTTGTGAAGGGCTTTCAGGACAAAACACAGGAATTAGTATTTGATCTAAGAGACTGTAGGGAGTCACTGGAGCATTTGGAGTAGGGGAGTGAAATAGCCAGACTTCTGCTTTTAGAATGTCACTTGGATAGCTGTGTAGAGAATGAACTGGGAAAGGATTGGAGTGAATTGGGATAAATAACTTTGGACCAGGGAGAATCAGTAGTCTAGATGGGAGTTGGTGAGTAACCCAAATAGGTCACGTGAGACAAGGGGGATGGATGCCTCCAAGAGAGGTTGATTGTACCTTTATAACAGAATTTGGTAACTAATTAGATATAGTGGCAAGGGAGAGAGAGGAGTTAAGGATGTGAAGCTGAAACAGAAATGGAAAAGTCAAGAAAAAGGGCTAATTTAGGAAGAAATATGAGTTCCATTTTGGATGTGAGATTGAAGTGTGTGAGGGACACCTGCGTGGGAATATCTACCAGTTATTTACCTAACTGTAAATGCACAAGTTTCTGCATTTGGGCCTTAACATGTATGCATTTGTATTGTAGAGATTTGTTAGAATATAGAGCTAATCTGAGCTGTGGTCTTCTTGAATAAATGCTTCATTGAGAAAGTATATTTAGATTAGAATGTAAAAGATTGTAGTTTGTAGGAGGCTATCCAGATTTGAGCAGATTTTTAATGTAAGAGAGTGAGGGACAATAAGGATGTTTGCCTGGATGGAGAAAAAGGCACATTTATGATAGTACTGAGGATGGGACGGGTTGGAAGTGTTTGGCTAATTTAGAGTTGAAGGGATTATAGTATAAATGAATAACAGAAGTTGTAGGGTAAATGTAAATGACTATAATAAATCAAAATAGGGTTATCTTCATTAGTCAATTGCATTTACTTTTAAGTTTAATGTAGTTGTATTTTGAACATATGTACTCAAATGGATCTGTGATCCCATGAAATATTTATAACTTTGTTTATGACCCAGCACACAAATAATCAAGTATTTTTATTACTGTTGTACAGCTGAAGCCATTTCTTTTGAGAACAATCTGCTTAGTAAATTTTATCTAGGCCAAATGCTCTAAAGAACAAATATTCTGGAAGACATACAAATGTCTAAAACAGTTATCCTTTAGGAAGTTGTAGTCAATTAAAGGAAACAATATATGAACACAAAGAATTGTAATGCCAGGTAGTACATAGCTTATGTTATTAAAGTTTTATTAAAAAAGTGCTATAGTATTTCAGAGGAGGGCATACTATAAAGCTATAATAATTTCATTTTTGACTGAGGTGATCAGAAAAGCCTTCATAAAGAAGTTGGCATTTGAGCTGCGCCTTGAAGAATCAATAGGATTTCCCTTGTTGGAGGTGGAGGGAAAGGGCCCAGAAACAGGGAATTCCAGGCATAGGGAACAATGGAAGCATGGAACAGAAGGATGGAGATATACAGGTATAAAACATATTCCTGGAATGGTGAATGAGTTGGTTTTCCTGGTCTAGTTAATGGGGCCTGGATTGTGAAGTGCTTGGAATATCTAGTTGAGGGGACTGGACTTTGTCCTATAATCTGTGGGGATCCATTCAACAAGTTTTGATTAGGGAAATGTTGTTTTTCATTTGTTTCAGCTGTGTGTGACTCTTTGTGACCACATCTGAGGTTTTCTTGGCAGAGGTAGTAGAGTGGTTTGCCATTTCCTTCTCCAGCTCATTTTATAAATGAAGAAACTGAGGCAAATAGCTTAAGTCACTTGTGTCTGATGCTGGATTTAAGCTCTGATCTTTTTGACTCCAGACCTTGCACTCTATCCACTGAGCTACCTAGCTGCCTATGATTAGGGAAATAATATGATTAAAAAGATACACAAGGAGATTAATCTGGCAAGGACACCATTGATGCATGGGAGCAGGGAAGAAATTGGAAGTGATGAATACTTAGATGCAGTAATAGAGACATCAGGTTATGACAGCCTAAACTAGGATTGTAAAAGGAGGGGGCTAATAGATATGAGAAAAACTATTGAGAAGTAATTGTCAGGACTTGGTAGCTGATTAGATGTAAGAGGTGAGGGAGAGAGAAGACTGTCCTTTTGGGGTTAACTGCCAGAAGCTTTGAAATGTGTCAGGTTCTTGGGTAACGATACCAGAAGAGTTTCATCATGATCATACTTGTGTTTTCTTCAACTTCTGCTTTTTGGAATAGTTGGTTGAATTTGAAAATATTCTCTTAAAGGTTTTTTTTTTTTGAAAAGGGAAGGGAAAGAATACAAAAGAGTGAACTGGGGAAGGGACTGTGCAGACATGAAGGGAAGAGGGTTGGTACGTCATGAAACTCTCACTTACCTGAACCCAGCAAAGTGACGTTGCACGCAGAGTTTGGTTTAGAAATCTGTTAGATTCAGTTGAGAAGTAGGCATAAACAGTGAGGGGGTGCTGGAGTTTAAGAGAGAGAGAGAGGAATTGAGGACGTATAGAAACAAAAACCTTAAATTTGGAAGGTGAATGGTAGAAGGGGGCTCAATAGCAAAGAAAAAAATGCAAGAATCAGTGATTAGGGTCATCTTCTTACTCTCCCTTGACTTTATAAAAAAAAGGGAAAACTGTGTTTTTGATTGAGGGAAATATATGGTTAATGATAAAAAAACGCTGTTAATGGATGCACTTACCATAAAATTGGAGAGATGAGCAGAATGGTATAGAAGATGGAATCTAATATTGTATGTTGTTTACAGTAGATATGCTTGAAACATAAGCATTCACAATTAAAATGGGGGAGGGGAGCAGAATTTATTATGGTTCAGGAAAACTAAAAATAGCAGGGTCTCAGACAAGGCAACAGTAAAACATAGATACTGTTACAACAGAGAAGTAGCCAACCTGCATTGTCTTTAAAGGATCCATACAGAATGAAATGATGTCAATATTTATCAAGTATGTGCCAGATGTTCCACAAGTTATCTTTTAAGTACTTAAAAAGAAAAGTTAGAGCATAGGGAGAGAGAATAACACTATTTTAGAATCATATTCTCCAAAACCATAATTAAAAAAAAATCTTGTCTTTTATATTTCAAGAGATACCAGTGCCTTCCCTCTGAAATTACCTACAATTTTCCGTTTGTATTTTATATATACCATATATAGTTATTTGCATGTTGTTTCTTCCATTACATTGAGATTTTTGCCTTTCTTTTTATCTGTACCACAATGCCTGGCACAGAGTAATTGCTTAATAAATTCTTATCGACTGATGAAAAATAGAAATTGCTCAGATCTATTAGGATGAGAGGGCAAATCAAAGATAGAATCCACTGGAATTCTATAATCTCCTGGAAGAAATCTGTAAGGGAAAAGTACCAGGAATGTCATAGCCAAGATTCAGACTTTTACATTAAAGAAAAAGATATTTACATAGCCATGAAGAAGTTGCTGTTTGTTCTTTGTTCTTGAAGAGGACCATGGCATCAGGAAGGTGATGCTTTGACATGTAAGTGAATTGAATTTAAGTGAGGGAGGGCAGTGCAGTCACCAGCCTTACTTTCTTCCCTGGAGCCATCTGGATCCACTGGCCAGAGATTTGATCAGGACAACTGGAGGTGGTTTGGGATGCAGTGGGGGACCTTCGTCTTTTCTAACTAAGGTCTCTAAGAGGTTTCAGTTTGACCGAGGCAGCATCTATTCAGTGTGTAAGGCTTAATAAAAAAAAAAAGGCAAAAAATAGTCTTTAAAAAAATAGATTTGGGAGGCGAAGACCCTCAGTTTCTGGCCAAAACTGAAGTGGTTCAGGCAAAAAGGAACTATACTCAGAATCACACAGAACCTGGCAGCTTCTTCTATGATTGAGAGAAGATATTGGAAAATAATATCCCAAAAGGCAAAAGATAAGGATTTATACCAAAAATAAATTCCTGTTAAAGATGAGAATAATTTTATAGAGAGAAAAAGTGGATCTTTAAGGGAATAGAGCACATTTAAGCATGCCACAAGAAAAGACCAGAGTTGATTAGGAATTTTGAAATACGAAACTTTGAAATGAGGAACTTTCAAATAACTTGAAAACAAAAGTTAAAAAAAACCTAGGAAGGCAAACTTATTTGGCTTTAGGATGATGATGTTCTAATGTTCTAGTGGAGTCCGAAGAAAGAGGTATCCTTGTAGAAATCTTAATGTCCTCAAAGAGGATTGAGGTACTTAAATAAGAAAAGCCATGCCCTGGAGATTTGAAGAAGGGAAAGAGGAGGGAGTGAAAGGGCTACTCCAGTGTACGAAGGAGGAGGGAAGGGATGGAACTGGCCCTTTCTCATAATGATGTATATACAGATGTGGAAAGGGTTAGGGACAACATGAAGTAGAAATGAACTTTACTTTATCTGAAAAGGACAAAGTGAACACCCACACACATTTGGTATAGAAATACAAATTGAGATTCAAGGAGTGGGATGGTATTAAGAGGGGAAATAATAGCAACGATAGAATTATAAGCAAAACATATTTTCTGATCCTGAGGCAGGGTGGGAAGTGAGAAAAAAACAAGCAAACCAAAAAGCTAGAATCTAAGGGGATACCTTAGCTTTCCTCCAAGGGAACTGGGGAATTACTGACCAAACTGAGATGTGTGAATATAAAGGAATGCTTTTGTGCTATGAGGAATGATGGCAGAGATGAACCTAATGCAAATTGAGGTGAACAGAGTTAAGAGAACAATTTGTACATGGAGAGAAGATTTATGTAGAAAAAACAACTTCAGAACTCTTATTATTGCAGGGACCAGCTCTATCTCACCCACATTCTGGCAGAGGTTGGGCACAAGGTGCAGAAAGAGACCTATGTTTTTAAATACGGCTATTATGTGGATTTGCTTTACTTGATTTTATTTACCTGTTATAAGTATTTTTTTCTCCCCTTTCCATTTTGAATTGGGAATAGGAGATGGGAAGGGCTAGCAATAGTGATGCCAAAAAGGAGTAAGTTGTCACAGCCCTAAAAGCAATCAACAGAAGAGAATAGAAAGAAGTTCAGAAGGAAGCACAGACAGGTAGGACAGTTTTAAAAGTAATGTGTAGAATTTATTGTACATTTCAGAATAGTAGGTGGTATAAAATGGTTTCCCAGTTTCATTTAAAATCCTGTTTTTTATTCTCTGTGTATGGAAATAGTTCTTTTTTGGTGTTTAAGTCCAGAATTTTTAAAATATATATAATTCAAACAAATAGACTAGATATTTAATCTTAAAATAATTGTTGGGTCATAAAGAACAAATTGTAGAAATAATAGATAACTTCATCAAAGCAAAGGAGATCATAGAAACAATATATGAAAAATTTTGGGGTGCAGTCAAAGCAATCGTTAGGGGAAATTTATATGTCTAAACACTTTCAAAAGCCAAAGAGAAAAAGAACAGATTAGTCAATTGGGAATAACTAAAAAAAAAAAAAACCACAACACCTTGAAAAGCAGCAAATAAAAAAAAACAACTTCAACTAAACACAAAAATAAATATTCTGATAAATAAGAAATAAACAAAAACATCAATGAATTGATAAAGGAATTGTTTTTTGAAAAAACCTAATAAAATTGATAAACTTTTAACTAATTTGATTAAGCAAAGAGGAAAACTCAGTTATCACTACCAAAAATTAAAAAAAAATGTCTCACAACCAATGAAAGGGAAATAAAGGAAATGATTAGAAATTATTTTGGTCAACTAAGTATGCTAGCATAAGTAAGAACATATGAAATAAATGTTTTAAAAAATATAAAATACTCAGAATAATAGAAGCAATAGAAAATCAAGTCTTGGATTTTGTGTATTCTAGGACCATTTGGATTTATAATTAAGCTTAATTAAACATTTGAAGAATTCTGACATATAAATAATTATCAAAAATAGGAAAAGAGGGAATCCTGCCAAATTCCTTTTTTTTTTTGAAGCAAGTCTTTTTTTGAAGTCTTTATACTTTAAACAAGGAAAGGCAAAACAGAGAAAGAAAACTATAGACCAGAAAGGTTACATTCAAGGGTGATAAAACTCTTTCCTGATTAAAATGTAATTTGGATATAGCCAAATAAATATACAGTACGAGTTAGAGTATGTTAATTTGTGACTTTCTCAGCCCATATGCATTTGGCAGGGATCCTTTTCTGTTTGAATTTGCCCATTGCTATAGACCACTCCTATCCCAAATGAGTATCATTGTAAAAATACAGGATAAAATATGATCAAAGAAGCTATAGCAATGTAATGAAAAGAATATCTACTAGGACCAGGTTGAACTTACAATAGGAAATGAGGGTTCATTCAGCTATAAATATGATAAACCTTATTAATAACAAACATGATAAAATTCACATGATTATGTCAGTAGATGCAGAAAATGCTTTTTGATAACAGCACCCTTTTTTATGAAAAACATCAAAAACATTGCAATAAATGGATATTAAATAAATGGATATTGCAATAAATGGATATTAATATTGTAAATAGCATCTATCTAAAACCAAGGGCTACCATTATCTATAATGGGAAAATGGTTGAGGCCTTTCCAACAACGTCAAAGTAAAGCAAAGATATAATTTGTTATCGTTGATAGATCACTGAAAATAATAATTTGATACAGTTCTAGAAATGCCAGTTATAGCAAAAATATATGGAAATGGAACCAAAGGAGTGAGCACAGGCAAAAAAAGAGCGATTTTGTCTTTTTTTTGCAGATATGGTGACTTATTAAGAGAACCATAGATTCTGTTAAAAATTAATTGAAAAAAATAACAGTAAAGTAGGATATTAAATAAACCCCCAGCATCATTAACGTTTTTGTATATTATCCACAAAACAGAACAAAGGGAAATTCTATTTAAAATAGCTACTGAATAGATAAAATATTTAGTTTATCTATTTTAAGAGAAATTATATGTACTCAACTATAAATTTTTTTGCAGAAACATTTTAAATAACAGGAAAGATATTAGTGTCTCATGATTGGGCCATATCAACACTACTTAAATTAATTTTTAGAGACATACCATACAACTGATGAACAGCTACTCTATAGAACTAGACATAATAACAACAAATATTTGGCAGAAAAAAAGTTTAAGAATTTCAAGGGGAATAATGAAATTAAATGGGAAGGAAGGGAGTCTAGCAGTATCAGATCTCAAACTATGCTATAAAGCAGTAAGCACGAAAACTGTTTGGTGCTTATTAAAAAAAAATAGAAAGGTTGATCAGTGGAAGATCCAGAAGCAATGAAACCTGGTGTTTCATAGATCCAAGGACACAGATTACTGGGGTAAGGATTCAGTTTTTGGTAGAAATCATAGTTTGACTAAAATTAAGTTTAGACTAAACAGTTCAGTCAGACCTAGATATAAAAGGTCACAGCTCAAACAAATTAGAAAAAAATGGAAAGAAATAACTTTTTCACCTCTGGATAGGGGAGTAGTTCTTGATGAAAAAAGGTAGAAGGAGGATGCCAAGAGATGGTAAATTTGTTTACATAAAATTGAGCATTTTTTACACAATAAATATAAAGCAGTTAAAATATGAAGAGACCTCACTGCCTCCTGGGCCATCTCCAGTCATCCTGATGAATATCCGGTCCCTGGATTCGGATGGCTCTGGAGGAGAAGTGAGGCTGGTGACCTGCACAGCCCTCCCTCACTCAAAACAAAGTCAGCTTCAAGTCATGCCATCATGTCTCTGATGGCCTGGCCTTTTCCGGCAGCGAAGGGTGAACCTGACAACAATAAACATCACCGTAATGGTAGGACAGCTCCTAATTGTTTAAGAATGGCTTCTAAGGAGAAGAGACCCAAGAATCAGTACATTGCTTTTCTTCCATAAAAATGTGTGTCATAGTTTGGACAATCTAATGATCCTTAGGTTAGAACACAAAAGAAGCTGACAGTGTAAGTAAGGAGGATTTTGTTATCCTTTTTAGAGTTTAGTTTCTCAGGCGTCATGGCCACGACAATGTCTAGGTTCCAGGTGTTAGATAATAACTCCCAGAAGAGTCCCCACGATTTCTAGACAGTAATTTCTAGAATCATAGTGATAGGCAGTCGTCCTGAGGCTATGCCATGAGATATGGGGTGACATAATGCGGTATTTACCGTGCTTGTGCCAAGTGACGATATTGCTAAAGTTAACCTGTGAGGCTGTTGCTGGCCTCATTTGGGAATATTTGCTAGCCTTCTTTGTTGCCCTATAAAGCAGGAGGGCCCTGATCAGTGAGTGGGGAACCCTTAGGGTTGAATGCATAAGCTGAAGTGCTGTGTGTGCCCTGATCGGTCCCCATCAAGGCTTGAGGGGAATCTATGTTTGCCCTAACCCGCCTCTATTGAGACTTGAGGGGATTCAGGGGAGCTGTGCTTGTCTTGATTGACCCCATTGAGACATAGGGGTAGTTGTTCCCCTCCTTCTCTGGCCCCTGAGAGAAGGGTGATTAGGGAATGCTGTAGGAGTTGGTGTTCTCATTATCAGCAACTGCCTTCTTGTGTGACCAGATGGAGAGTGAATGTGTTCTAGCAGCCCTACTGTGTGCTAGTGTTGTCTGTCTTACACTTAGATTCACCAGGTGGAGCTCATTGTCCTGAGCGAAGTTTGGTGATAATCTCATTTTTTCTGGTCACTGTGACAGGTGGATATTTGTTATAAACAGTTAAATTCTAGAAGGAACAAATTGTTGGGAATTCATTATTTATACTGGAGGATGTAGCCATCTCTGTAAGATTCATTAAGAGTGTAGTAATATTTATGACATTAGAATACAAACCTTTCAGGTGCAATTGAACAAAATTTTCTTATAGCATTGTGTTGCATATTTGCTATTGGGTGTGTGTGTTTGTGTGCCACAGTTTTCTAAAAGACTAGGTTAGATGACCTTGGAATAAAACACCATTTTTTCCAAACTTTTAAGTTGTTTATTAATTGCTTTTTTGCCCCCAAGTTATATAGTTGAAGTTATTTTAAAATTATGTAGAAAATCCTAATCTAACACAATCATGGTACTCAATGAAATAGTAAAAATACAATTCTTCAAGCAATGATATCTCTTTTGTGTTCTTCAGTGAGATTTTAAAAAGTTGTTGTTGGTTGTCTTTGGTACATTAAGTGATCATTTGTTTTGAGTTCTCTCTCCTCCCTCTCTGCTTGTCGCCTCACTTCTTGAGGGTTTAAATAAAACACAAATGTCCTAAATTCATGACTCGTGACGTGGAGATAGGCCTGAATTTTTGAAGGCTATGCCATTAGAATAACAGCCCTGGAAGTTTGCATCAAGCTTGAAAGACTTCAGGTATGGTTGTGGTGATGAACTGCTTATCAAGAAACTGTAGTTTGCTTTAGAATGAGGAAATTTTTAACTTTTAAAGACCATCTGTTGAGTTGTTTTACAGGTTGTGACGTTAGAGGGGAATTCACATTGCTGAAAAGAAAGCCTTTTGAAATATCTATGTATAGCAGTTCCCATTTCTTTTCCACGAGGCCTAAAGTATGGAGTTAGGGGTGGGGTTTAAAAAGGAGAGGAAAGATTACAGCTGGCTTGAGCTGTTGGAAAAATCTCATCTCTTTTTTTTTTTTTAAATCAATTAAAAGACTCACACAGTAACACTAAACAAGCTTTGAAGCTGTGCTTAACGTACATTACTTGAAAATCAGAAACCACAGCTACTTAGAAATCACCAAATTGTATTGTATCACTGCACAATGGATTTGATATTTTCAGCCAACTCGTCTTCTTTGCTTGTAAATCTGGTTAGTTGTTGAACGACTGGCAATTACTAGATGACTCCAAATTTGAAATTTACTCAAACATGAAATATGTAGTCTGAGCCAACTTTGCGGTTAGATATTTATTTAAAAAAACCAAAACTGAAAAACCCTATTCTCTTCAAATTTTCATCTCCCTCTATTATCAGTCGTTGGTTTGGCTATTGGATTGATCAGAGTTCTTTAGTCTTTCAAAATTATTTTTCTTTACAATATTTTTATTACTCTCTTAAGTTGTTCTGGCTCTGATCTCCTACCTTTTCATTAGTCCATACAAGTCTTCCCAGGTTTCTTTTGTAATTTCTTATGGTGTAATTATTATATTAAATTCATATACGATGATTTGTTCAACTGTTCCCTTATAACTTGTTTCCGATTCTTTGATACAACTGAGAAAGCCCCTATAAATGTTTTTGTAGATAAGGGTCATTTCTTTCCTTCTGTGGTCTCTTTGGGATATAGACTCAGTAGTGCTATTGCTATGTCGGTGGGTGGGCACAGTTTAATGACTTTGGGCTCATAATTCTGAATTGCCTTCCAGAATGACCAGACCATTTCGCTTCTCCAGCAGTAGTACCTAAGTGTGTTTGTTCTCTTAGAGCCACTCCAAAAATCATTCTTTTTTTTTTTATCTTAGCCAATCTGATGTATGAGGTGCAGCATTTCTATAATTACTGTTGATTTATTGATTTTTTTCAAATGATTGTTGATAGCTTAGATTTCTTCCTTGGAGAAATGCCTGTTCATACTATTTGAACATTTATTGGTCCTTCTTATATTTTTGAATAATTCCTTATATCGAGGTAAATTCTTGCAAATTTATAGTTACCTGGGTATTCGTCTTCCCATGATCCTACAATCATGAAATTTTATAGCTAGAAGAGATTTCTGAGATAATCCTTTGAGAAAGGAATAAAGGAGCTGGTGAAATTGGTTTCATATAGTAAAGGGCAGCAGTAAGCATCCTTTTATGAAGCATTTGGTTGTTACCTTGCATTGTTTATAATGAGTTTAGGTAAAGGGATCACCATGTCAATAATTGAAGTTTATTTTTAAGATCCATTGTGGAGAATAAAGTAGAGGAATATTTTTAAGACCGTTACAAGATATTCTAAACCAAATCCACTATTCACCAATTGGTAGAAACGTGGACAAACAGGAGGGTAGAAAGAAATGTTAGAAATTGTTGTTTGTATTTAAAAAATACTCCAGTGGACCTGTGATCTCAAGTGAGTGGGCATTTCCTTTATCAATACAAATCATAACCCACCTGTTTCCATCCATTCTGGGCAACTCTGGTCCATGTCCTACAAATTCTATACAAGGGATCCATGCCATTTACGTAGGGTCATCTTCGTGTCATCTTGACATTGTTAGAATATCAGTAGAGCACATGAGGTGTCTCTTGGTCATACTTCATGCTTGCCGTTTTACCAACTGGTAATCATTTCTCTCTTTGACAGCCTTACTATTGCTTCTCGCTTGTAATTCCTTGGTTGTAGCGTATTACCTTCTGTTCATGTCTGTCACAGTAAAATGGGGAAATAACATGAGATAATCAATAGCAGGAAGGCACTGGCATTACTGGAGATGAGGAGAGGTTTCCTGTAGAAATAAGATTTCGGCTGGGGGTTAAAATGAAGCCAGAATGTGGAGATGAAGAGGGAGGGTATTTGGGAACAGCCAGTGAAAATGCCTGGGATTTGTAGGGAGAGTGTCTTGTTCAGGGCAGAGCAAGAAGACCAGTTTTACTGGATTGTAAAGAACTTGGAAGAGAGTAAAGTATAAGAATACTGGAAAGAGAGGACCAGATTGTGAATGGCTTGGAATACCAACAGAGGATTTTATAAACAAATCTACATTTTTGCTAAATCCAAAAATGTATGTTTCATTCCATATCTTAAGTCCATTACCTTTGTCAGGATTTGGTTATCATGCTTCATCCTTGGGCCTCAGAAATTCTGGTTAGTCTTTGGGTTTATCAGAGTTCCTAAGTCTTTCAAAGTTGTTTGTCTTTACAGGATTGGTGTTGTATAATATAAATTGCTCTGGTTCTGCTCTCTTTACTTGGCCTTAGTTCATGCAAGTCTTCCCAGATGTTCTGAAACCATTCCCTTTGACATTTCTTTTAAAAAATTAATGAACTGGACAAATATCAACAAATATAAATACTGATAATGTTTGTGAAAGAAGCATACCAAAAACTCAGGAAAAGAGGGTTACACGTACATGTGAGTATAATTGTGTATCTTATTATATGCAGTATTAAAAAATTTCAAACCTAAGTTATTGAAACCAACATTGATGCTTGTTTTTGTGGACTTCTGAACTACCATCTCTCTTTTATCTGTTTTAAAAATGCTTTGCTGCTGCATCGATACCCTCCATGCCCTTTTTTCTTTTCTTTTTTTGTATCACTATCAGTGCTTTCTGGGTCTCCATTAGCCACCATTTTTAGAGTCCAAATTACCTGATAGTGTGTAAAAACCAAAAACTTAACAGAAAACTCCTTGGTTCCATAAAGGTAGTGTAGAAGTCTGTGTTGCTCCCAGTACTTAACTTGTACTGTTCCAGAATCCTTCCTGTGGTCTTGGTTGCACGTTGTTGATATAGCTGTGTAAGAAAACTGATTAGACTCTTAACACCAGTGGAAAACCTTAGTTCATGAATCTTACATACTTGAAGTACTATCACATTTTCTGAATGTTCCACATATTTGATACCCTTTATTCTCCATCTTTATTTTGTCTTCATACTTGATTTTCTCTACAGGTGTACCATCAGAGCCAAGAGACTGAACATCCTTCATTTGTTGCTGCAGCTTTTCGAATTAACATTTGCAGGCATTTTAAATGTGTACTGGTGAATCTCTCATGCTGGAGATTACGATTCTTTTTTTACTAAAATATGTAATTTTTAGTTGTGTGAAGGAAGATTTAAAATTTTTTTCCATGGAATATCATTTGAATATTTAACATCTTGAACTTAACATTATCAAGTTTGTATTGTATTTTACAGTATAAAATAATTTTATAGTATCAAATAATAAGATACTTGGATGAAAATTTAAATTTAAATTATTGCAGTAAGAAGATGAGTATATAAAAATATGTTGTCGTTACTTACTAATTGTTAGCACTGTAGGAATGTAATTTGAGAACTGGTTGGAGAATTCAGATAAATGTGTGTGTCCACTGATGTGCTGTCTAGACAAGAGCTGATTAGCATTAAAAAAAAATTACTGTCCTGACTGTGATTCTTGATTTTATTCACTGTCAATAGTTACAGTAAAAACATAATTTCCCCCTTCTGCTTCCCCTTTTCTTGAAATGAATTTGATTCCTAGAATTGTGATTTATTGAAATAAATATGAAATAAAAATGGTCAGCGGAGCCATGGTTTATTAAAGATTAGCTAAGATCTTATAACTATATTTATGAGAGAAAGTAGAAAGATGAGTATGATTGACTTTTTAGAATTCATTTTTAAAATCTCGCAAGGAGATAGCATCCAGGCTATTTGTATTATCCAAGAAAGGTACAATAGTATTCCTTGAATAAGTTCTTGTTATCTGATATTTTTAACTAAAAGCTATAGATTACATATTGATTCATATCTTTCATACTCATCAATTTTTATTAACCTTTAAGATTTTAGTTCCACTGTGACTGAAGTTACCCTGACTGTGGCGTTTCATAGAGCTGTCAGAGCTACATGAAATTTCAAGGGGTTTCTTCCTTCGCATTTTCTCAATCCTGAAAAATGCCATAGTGAGTGAAAGATGATTTTAGATGATACTGTACATGTTTATAAGAGAGGTGGCCATAAAGGGAGGGAGACAACTTTTGAGGCATTATGATATTTAAATTTAGGATTTCCTTTCCTTTTAAGTTGTCTGTTTTGTACTTTAAGCACCTTTGTATCATTCTGGGGAAGGGCTAAGTAAATGTTGCTGTTGAATTCAGTGCTAAAGGCTTCCCCCAGAACATTATGGAGCAGGGAGATAGGGCAGTGAAAATAATTGGCGAAGCTAGAGGAGTGAATACTGATTCTCCATCGTTCCAGCTGGAACGCTAAGGAGCTAGGTATCTCTTCTGTTCTTTATCTTAACCAAAACAAAAGAAGGAAAGCATATTCTGTTTAGAGAAGATTTGTTTGTAGCATGAGGTGCTATCTTAAGGTCACTTTTTAAAAAAATGGAAACAGAAGATTTAGAATTGGAAGGTACCTTAGAGACTACCCCCTTATTTTATAGTTAAGGACCAAAAAACCAGAGAGGGTGATTTTACCAAGTATTACACAACTGGTAAAAATGTCAGATGAGATTTGAACTCAGTTCCTCCACCTCTAATATTCCTTGTAACATAGTTTGCTACCTTTCTTTGGGAAATTATGAGGAATACTTTTTTGTTTTCCATCTTACAATTTATGTGCGTTGGAATATATAAAGAGGACTTACATGCATTGATTTTTTTTTCTTTTGGTGATAAAGGGAAGGGGAAAGAAGAGGATGGAAGGGGGTTATTAATCTGTTGTTCTACTGTTCTTTTTATATTCTTTAGAATTTGGTTGACTTTGCCATTTATTTTTCTTTGAGAAATTGCTCAGATATATTTTTACAATTGCTTAACAGTAACATACAAATCTTGTATCAATTTTATGTGATTAAATTAATTTTTAAAATGAATGATTGATTTTATATGAGTGAACTTTTTTTGTTGATTTTATTTTCATATCATCTTATTCTCTGAACATAACCCTACTGATTCACCTGCTGATTGAACCTTTCTTGTTACAAAGAAAAAAAAAGGGGGGAAAAATTGGTAAATTAGCAAATAGCTGAGTCGGACAGTGTGTGTAGTGTTTGATACTGATAATCTCTCACCTCTGAAGAGGAGAGATGTACATTTTCTCTTCTGTTCTCTGTGGCCAAACTTGGTCATTACAGTTAAACAAAATTCAGTTTTGTTTGGTTTTTGTTCTTTGCCTTTATATCATTGTATTCATTATATGTGTATAAACATATGTATGTATAGTATGTATGTTATTTTAGGTTCTGTTTTTTTCTGTTCATAAAAGTCTTCCCATGCTTTTCTAAAATTTTTATATTTATTTCCTGTTTTTCTGTTTTTTCAGCAGAGTAACATTCTATTATACTCACCCACTTCAATTTACTTAGCTATTTTACAATTGATGGGCATCTATAGTATTTTGTTTCTAGTTCTTCACTACCACAAAAGTGCAACTTTACTAAATTTTACCATCTGTTCCGCTATATTTTGGTGTGAAAAGACCTTTCTCTCTGTCCTTAACTTCTGTGCCTAGCAGTGGGTTCTCCACAGCAAAGAGAACAAAGATTTTAGTTAATTTCTTAGCATAATTCCATACTTTCTAGGAAGTTTGGACCAGTTCATAGTTGCACTAATAAGTGTTGAATTAGTGTGCTTGTGTTTCTGGAGCCTCTCCCAACACTGACTATTTCCATCTTTTGTTACCTTTGCCAGTTTGCTGAGTATGAGGTGAAACATCAGAGTTTTTTGATTGTATTTCTCTCACTGTTAGTGACAGTGATATGGGACAAATCCTTCATTCATATGTCCCTTCATAGTTTGACATTCTTCCTTTGAGAGTAGTTTGTTCATGTCCTTTGGCTTCTTATCCATTGTAGAGTGGTTTTTGGTCTTACATATTTGTGGTAGATTTGTATATATTTTAGGTGTCAGACATTATTAGAGATAGTTGGTGCAAAAATTTTTCCCAGTCAACAACTTCCCTTCTTGTCCTAATACAATTTAATAAAGTCTTCTCCTCCTTCTCTTCCTCCTCTTCCACTTTCTGCCCCTCCTCCTTCTTCTCTTCTCCTAATTTCTTCTCCTTTTCTTTTTAGAAAGGCTTTGAAGATAACAAAATGGCGGAATCATCCAGTGAATCAGAACACTACCATCATGGTCGGTTGGATAGACGGAAGCCTCGCAGCAGCCGACACCATACTGCAGATGTCACTGCAAAGATCCATACCTTAACAGATACTTTACAGGTAGGTTCTTAAATGGTTGTATGTGATAGTCTTTACATAGGATGAGTCAAAAGTTTATTTTTTTAAAAAAAATGCAATATAATGGAAAAAGAGCTAGCAGTTGCCTATAAAACTTGTAGTATGGAGTTGAGGTTTTTGTTGATACTAAAATAATTCACAGACACCATTTTTAGAAGTATGAACATGTCTTGAGGTGACATGATAGTCTAATGTGATTCTAGCCTGAATTACGGTGAGGAATCTGGCTAAGGACTGATATTAGGCATGGGCAAGTTTTCTGTTCCCCTTTGAGAAAAAACATGGGAAAGAACTCAGAGGATGGCAGGAGGACAAAGACAAGGAGAAAAGAGAGGAGCTGATAATTATAATTTATTCTGATTCTCCCACCAGTCACCCTGTCTTTTTTTTAGAAATAGGCTTTGACTTTTAGTTGTTTGTACTTTTGCACATTGATTCAACAAATATTTCAGCACCTATTGTGGTTAAGCTACAGTGGTGGGATTTGAAGACATAGCCCTAGCCTTTTAAGAGGGTAATTTAGGGGCAAAACATGCTTCAAGGATCTTTGATTTTGTTGCTATGGTACTTCTTTGTCTGAGGCAGGAGGGACTCTTTCTGAAAACGCAATCCTTTTATATCTTAATAGATGGTCTTTGTGAGTTTTTTTCCCTAAAATTTCCTCACCCAGTAAGCAAATTTCTGGTGGTGAGCCTTTCAGATCTTAGACTGGTCCTCGGATGGCAGACGTACAGACTGTCACTGGGCTCATATTCAAACCCATTCTAGTTTGATAGGATGTGTCATAGCTTGTATTCTCCGGGCGTAGCCTTGAAGAGCACAGGGTCATGTTCATAACATAGGCATTACAGCAGTCTTTTCTGGAGGGTGGAACAACTAATTTATGACTGAAATTTAATATGCCTGCTTGGTAAATCTTCAGAAGTGAATGTGTCCTGTTGGGGTTAAAAAACACATTTTGGAAGAAATATAATAATTAAGGGGAGACCGTGTGACGTAGAGAGTAGGCCTTAGAGTCAGGAAGACCTGGGTTATAGTTGTTTCTCATGCATAGTGACTGTGATTTTGAATAAATGACTTCACCTCTCATTGCTGTAGACTGTTCTCTAAGACTGAGTTCCAGAGCAGATGCTGATTTGCAGTGATAGATGGAGTTTACTCCCTGAGAGTTCTCTATAACAATGAAATCACAAGTCAAATCCAAAACAAAGGAACAAAAAATAACGAAGAGTGTTGGATTTGGAGGAAGAAGGATTTGGGTTAGGTTCCTAGTTCTGTCACCTGTATACTACCTTGGTGATCCATTACAGAGTGCCAAACCTCCCTGGGCTTGTGTCCACATCGGCAGGAGACCTCTGATTTCATCATCCTTTTATGTAACAGCGTTTTCTGGCAGAAATGTCTTTTGGTAGTCACTCAGACAACTTTAGCTATTAGATAGAGGGTGAAACCTTTTTTTTTTGGTTCTGCTAAAGTGAAGTCGTGAAAAAGGCTACATTATGTTATGAACAACATTGATCTTTGTTTATTTCTGTTGCACACAATTAAATGGTTTTGATCTTTGATTAAAGGGATTAGTGGTGAGACCAAAGTATTTCTAGCTAGAGTATGTAAGTTCTGTTGATGGTTTAGTTACTAACTTGTTATATAAACTTGAATTAGAATTTAAATTCTGATTCTGGTTCTTACCTCATAAAGGAGATAGATATATTTTTGTCCCAGACTGATATTAATGTTTATAAAGTAATTTGATATATATGATATAAAAATACATAGTATAAATTAGGGGACTAAACATTTGTCATCCTGTAAGACAGATGTTGGAATCAACAGTATGGAACACTGTTTGGGAACAATTAATGTCATATAGTTTCTTTCTTAAGGATACTAATCGAAATCTCCGACAAGTTGACCAGATGCTGGGACAATACAGAGATTATAGCAATGAACAGACGGAAGCCATAGAAAATGTGAGTAGTTTTTAACATACTTAACTTTTCTGCCTCACTTTTTTACATGCTTAGGTTTTCAGCAAAAAACCAAAAGAAAACACACACAGTGAAAAGTAATAGCCACTCTTTGGTGGCTCTATGTTTTAATATTTGGTTGTTTGAATTTAGATGACCCTACTAGATTTTTTTGTAATTAGTTTATGTGAATTAGATACTTTTGGATTTTTTTTTCTAAGAAAATAAGGTTGAATTTAGGAAATGAGTAAATCGAAGGTATGCATTTGTTTCTAGGATGCTTTACTTGAAGACTTAAGAAAAAGTGGTCTATAGGACTCCTGAATAAATAAAATCCTTTTGTTTCAGTGTTTTTCTTATTCTCTCTGTGGACTTGTTCCATCTGATATTGAGTTACTAATGAAATGTTTCTTGTTGTCTACTATATTAATTGCACATTGCATTAGAAAGATTAATTATCATTTAAATCTTAGCTGTTATTTATTTATCTGTTCTGTACTGAATTGCCTTGTAATATGTGAATAATAAGCCACACCCTCTTATTTTCTATTGGGAAAAAAACAATAAAAAAATCATCATTTCTCTTAGTAAATTTAGTAATCATATAGTAATTAGGGAGCTAATTGCATCGGGACTAGGAAACTAGTCTATATTACTAGTAACTTAAAAAAACTCATTAAGAAAGTAAACCTGGACAATTATGTGCATACAAGGTTCTCTATACTTTTATTGGCAGTGGGAGCTACAAACTTTTATAAGTTTAGATGGTTCATATTGTCTTTAGGTTTGCTAACCTTATTAATGATGTGAACTAGTTATTTGCTTTTCTATTTATTAAGGGGAGATGAGGACATTTGTATTATCTGGGTTACTGCAGAACAACCTTTCTTCATTGTATGACCCTTTAGATTATTTCCGTGGCAAATTTTTTATTTTGAATTGGGCAACTGGGAGTTAAAATTAAACGATGGAGGAATGTTTCTTCAGTTAAGCACTTTCAATGATAAAAGTGTTCTCTAACTGTATTAGGTCTGTGTTCCAGTTCTGAGTTTTATATATGTTGACTGTGTTCACTTAGCCCTTCGGACTGTGTTCCTCATATTTCAAATAATGCTAACGATGTGCTTCCATTACCTATTTTTCAGGGTTGTTTTGAGGAAGGTGGTTGTTAAGCTTTTAACTTAATAGAAATATTAAGATAATAGAAAATGCAAGTTTGTAAGATCAAAGACCTGGGCTAGATGATATATAATCCTATGTGTTAAAGCTTGAAGAGACCTTGGAGATCGTTCAATTTGACTAATGCCTAGAGAGGTGAAATGGCTTTCCCTAATAGATTGTGAATAGCACAGTTGGATTTTCAGGCCAGATGCTTTGATTCCCCTTCTATCCTGCTTGTCTTTGTTACTTTTCGAATATCTTCTGTTATCTTCTGATTGATGTGACACTTAATAAGGAAACTAATTTAGGTTATTGATGTTTTTATTATATTGGCTTAGCCAATCCATGAGCAAGTAATAGCTCTCCAGTTGTTTGCATATAGAGTATTTTGTGTATAGAGTATTTGCGTATAAACTATTTTTAATTGCTTTCATATACTTACTGTGTATATGTCTTGGCAGGTAAACTCCAAGTATGTTGTACTTTCTATAGTTATTTTAAATGGAGTGTCTCTGTCTTTTCCTGATGGATCAGAATGCTGATGATCTTATTGTAAAGGCCTCTAATTTTATCCCCATTATAGATAGTGCTGACTGTTTAAGATAGATACTATTGTTCATATTGGCAGCTAGGTGTTGCAGTGAATAAAGCTTTGGGCCTGAAGTCAGAAAGACTTCAGTTCAGATGTGGCCTCAGACACTTGTGTGACCCTGGGCAAGTTACTTAACCCTGTTTGCCTCAGTTTCCTCATCTGTAAAATGAGAAGGGAATGGAAAACCATTCCAGCATCTTTGCTAAGAAAATTTCAAATGGAATTATGAAGAGTTAGACATGACTGAAATGACTAAACATCAATAACTGCTATTCATATTTAGGAAAGCTCTGTTTATTCCTATGATTTCTAGTGTTTGGTTTTTTTTTTTTTTAACCAGGAATGGGTCTTATATCTTGTCAGAACCTTTTATAATTTTATCATTTTTCTTTTTGTTAGTAATATGGCAAATACGTTTATAGTTTTCCTAATGTTGAATCAACCTTGCATTCTTTCTATAAATCTAGCCTGGTTGTAGTGTATAATCTTTGTGATGTGTTGCTATAATCTCCTTTCTAATAATTTATTTTACATTTTTCATCAGTATTTATTAGGAATGTTGTGAACAATTAATTCCCGTACTATAAATAAACTGTTTGAAAAAATAAGAAGAGAAGGAATCCTACCAAACTCCTAATATGATACAAATATTTTTTCTTGAGTTTTATTTTTTTTATTAATTGATTTATTTTTAGTTTTCAACATTCACTTCTACAAGATTTTGAGTTTCAAATTTTCTCCCCATCTCTCCCCCTGCCCACCCCAAGACAGCATGCATTCCGATTACCCCTTCCCCCAATCTGCCCTCCCTTCTGTCACACCCCTCCCTTCTCTTATCCCTATCCCCTCTATTTTCTTGTAGGGCAAGATAGATTTCTATACTTCGTTGCCTGTATGTCTTATTTCTCAATTGAGTGTAAAAACAATTTTTAACATTTGTTTTTGAAACTTGGAGTTCCAACTTTTTCCCTTCCTCCCTCCCCAAACCACGCCTCCCCCCATTGAGAAGGCAAGCAATTTGATATGTTATACATGTGTAGTCATGCAAAACACTTCCATAACAGACATGTGAAAGACTAACTATATTTTCCTCCATCCTATCCTGTCCCCCATTTATTCTGTTCTCTTTTGACCCTATCCCTCCTCAAAAGTGTTTACTTCTAATTACACCCTCCTCCCATTACCCTTCCTTCTTCCTCATGTACCCTTTACCCCCTACTTTCCTGTAGTGTAGGATAGATTTTCATACCTAATTGAGTATGCATATTATTCCTTCCTTAAACCAAGTCTGATCTCCCTCTTCCCCTCCATCGGAAAGGCTTTTCTTGCCTCTTTTATGTGAGAGGTAATTGGCCCCATTCACTCTCTCCCTTTCTCCTCCTCCCAGTACACTCCTCTCTCACCCCTTAATTTAATTTTTTAGAGGTCCTATATATTCGTCTCACCCTGTGCCTTCTGTCTATATGTATGTAATCCCTCCAACTGCCCTAAAACCGAGGAAAGTCTTGAGTTACAACTATTATTTCTCCCTTGTGAAGATTGTGATTGTAAAATTGTAAATTCCTTTCCGTTGTAAAAAGTGCAAAGAGTTCAACTTTGGTATGATTTCTCTTTCCTTTTTACCTTTTCGTGCTTCTCTTGATTCTTGTTTTTGAAAGTCAAATTTTCTCTTGAGCTCTGGTCTTTTCATTAAGGATGCTTGAAAGTCCTCCACTTCATTGAATGACTAGATTTTCCCCTGAAGTATTATACGCAGTTTTTCTGTGTAGGTGATTCTTGGTTTTAATCCTAGCTCCTTTGACCTCTGGAATATCATATCCCAAGCCTTTTCATCCTTTAATATAGAAGCTGCTAGATCTTGTGTTGTCCTGATTGTGTTTCCACAGTACTTGAATTGTTTCTTTCTGGCAGCTTGCAATATTTTCTCCTTGACCTGGGAGCTCAGCATCTAGATTCTTTCAGTATCTATTTACTCTATGGTTCTAGAATATCAGGGCAGTTTTCCTTGATAATTTCTTGAAAGATGATATCTGGGCTCTTTTTTTTGATCATGGCTTTTAGGTAGTCCAGTAATTTTTAAATTGTCTCTGCTAGATCTATTTTCAAGGTCAGTTGTTTTTCCAATGTGGTATTTCACATTGTCTGCTCTCTTTTCATTCCTTTGGCTCCTTCCAATTTAGCCTCGACATCTTGGGGTTGTGAAGTCTGGTGGTGGTCCACAGGTACAAGAGATTCAGCCCCCTCCCACCAAGGCCTGCTCAGGTCCTGTTTGTGCCATACATGGCCCACGCTAGACTGTGGTCTGCTCCCAGTCCACCATGATAGGTGCTTCCTGTTGATCTTCCAGGCTGTCTTGGGCTGGAGATTTGCTTCAGTCCATCCTTCTGTGGGTTCTGCAGCTCCAGAATTTATTTAGTCATTTTTTATGGGTCTTTTACTGGGTTTGAGGGCAGAGCTCTACAAGTCCCTGCTTTTATTCTGCCATCTTGGTTCCACCCTCCCAAGTATGGTTTTGATACCTAAACCTGGGAAAGCAAAAATAGAGAAAGAAAACTGTTGATTAGGGGTTGACAAACTACACCCTAAGGTCCAAATGTGGCCTGCTGCCTGATATTGTATGACTGGCAAAGTAAAGAATGGATTTTATGTCTTTCGATCCTAGGCTATAGTTTGCTGAGCCCTGGTTACCAAATTATTTTTCTTTTTCTATTTTGACTCTCCTTTGTTTAGCTATCTAACCATATTAGTATCAAAAAAGGCATTTGGTAGAACTCCTTCTATTCTTGTTTTCTCAAACATTTTTTATACTACTGGAATTTTTCTTTAAATATTTGACAGAATTTACTTCTAAGTTCATGTGTTTTTTCATTTGGGAGCTCATTTTGGCTTGTTCAATTCTTTTTTTCTAAGATTAGATTAGATGCTTAGCTGAGAGGTAGGTGTACTCCTTTCTGTTCCCTTAATTTTTTTCCTAGAGGTCTGTCACATCTGGATTTTCTAAAAATTCCATTCTTGTCTTTATCTTAATTTTACCTTATTTTTAGTTTTATTTATCTAGGTCTGAAAGGGTTAAATTTGGATTTTTCCGACTCCTGTCATTTTACTGTCTATAACTCATGGTAAGTCGTTGCTCATAGTACCTGACATATTGTATGTGTTGGATAAATGCTTTTCGATTGATATTCCTGTCCAACATACACAATAAAGATATTCTAACTCGATACTCATCTACTATATATTATAATTTTGGAAATATACCTTCATGTTCTTGGTTTTTCTTGTTGAATTTTTGCATGGTTGTTCTTCTTTGAGTGATCATGAATCTCACTGAGGAGACTTTATGGTGCTTTGTGACTTGATGCTGTCAGCACAACCAGGTGCCTCTGGATAACCTCACTGTTTATGAAGAAAGCCTTCCAATTAGATTTTGTACAGAATATAATCTACAGTATTGGGAAACACCTTTGTTGAGTATTTATCTTAGTTTTATGATTATTTAAGAAATAATAGTGATTTTTTTAGGGCAGTTACTTCTTGGTTTATGATCTTTTGTAAGAAAGGAAAAGTTAAGTAAAGCTAACTAAAGATGTGGCTTATTATGATGGTGTAGACCACATTGTAAATCTGTCATCTTTTCTTTACTGAAACGAACGTGTTTTATTATCTAGTGTATGGGGCTAATATTTGTTATTAATTAAGCAGCACTGTGCTGCTTTTGAGTATTGCTTTGACTTACATTAATGTAAAACATCATTCACCTGATTTTACTTACTTCACTCAGCATGACAGGTCTTCTTGGGTTTCTCTGAATTCCTCATATTTGTCCTTCATTATATCTCAGTGGAATTATGTTGCATTTATAGATCACTATTTGTTTAGCCATCCTCTAATTGGCATCCTTTTTGTTTCTAGTTTTTGGTTACTACGAAAAGGACTGTTGTGAATACTTTGTATGTGAGGCTATAACTTTCAAAAATTTTTTATTGTGTTTTAATGTGTCAGTGGTTCTAAGTTATCTTTATGTATGCTTAGGAGGCATGTTTTAGAAGAGTTTATTTTGGGTTACATTTTATTCTACTAAATTAAAATTAAACATTTTATCAGAAACATTACTAAACAAAGCTTCCTTATTTTTGTTTGAATGAATTAATTTCACTACCTAAAGTATCATTGCACTTCTTAATTTCTCTCTGTGTCCCCATCTAGACTTTGTCTGTTCATTCTTATTCGTATTTCCTCATGTGATCAAAACGTCTGTTTTATTCCTGTTCTGCTTTTTTATTTACACTATTTCAGAAGTGTTTTTCTGGACTTTTTTTTAGTATTTCTGATTCTTGTCCATCTTAATTTCTTTGTAATAATGTTAACAATATCGCAGTGACATACCATTACTGTGTATTTAACTCATTACCCTATTTCTGGGTAATTTGAATGTTTTTCGTTTTTTAGTTATTGCATGTAATGACACTATGGAATTTTTGTTCAGTTCCTTTTGTGGTTGATGTTGTTTTTGAAGATACTGTAAGATTATGTTGCTAATAATGGAATGATTAGGCAAAAAGTGGTGGCTGTTTTTATATATATGTATTTCATTTATTAAAGGATTGCTCTTCAAAAGATTACAGTAGTTTGCAATTCCATCAACTTAGAATGAATGAATCTCTTTCCACATAACCCCACTAGCATTGTGTCGTTTGTTATTATTTTATTATTTTTGTCAATTGGATGCGTATCATGGGATCTGTCAAATTTATTTTAATTTGCATCTCTGATTATTAGTGAATCTGAGTCAAACTATTCTTAAGAATTTGTGTTTTGGGAATGTAGAAGTTGAAAACATGGTCTAAAATATGTAACTGAAAAATTTAAAAAATAAAGCAAGTGTTACAGATATGTTATTTGTGAAAGCAAAATTCAAGTTTGAAAAAAATGGAAAGAAGTATTGTGCATTGGTAAGAAGAAAAATGTGTAAAGAGTTCTCAGTTTATATGTACCAAACAATTTGATAGTTAAATTTATAAAGGAAAGATTATCAGCAGTACAAGAAGAAATAGAATTGGTAATTATAGTAGGATATTTTAGCCTATCAACAAGAGTTTGGGAAGGGATTGTTGACACAGATAGAATTATAAAATGAAAGAAAAATGAATTGTAAAGAGTTGAATTAAGAAATAAAATCAGGATTTGGTTTTGCAAAAGAAGAATAAAAATGTCATATATTAGCAAATTTAATAAAAAGAATATTCAAATAAATTATGAATGGAAGAGGATAGCTTGCAGCAAATACAAAAGAAGTCACAATAAATACAAAAATATTTACGCAACAAAAAATTTAGAATTTAAATAGACCAATTTCAAAGCAAGAAATAATAGAAGTAGTCAAAGAATTGCCATGCCAAAAAAACCCTACCTGCTTGAGGCAACTTAATAGCATTTTTTCAGATTTTTTTAGGAACAAGTAATTTTTGTGTCATATTGATTGTTTGTAGTGTAGAGTAAGATGGAACGTTCTTAAGCCCCTTTAATGAAACAGACATGGTACTGATTTTAAAACCAGGCAAAAATAAAATGAAAAATATAGATGAATTTTACTAAATATATAAATATTAAAATGTTAACTCTGGTTTTTTATTGCCAACATAATTGAACATTTCCAACATAATGTCCTGTAGATATATCAAATTAAATATGCTCTGTCAACCTAGCTTCTATTAAGCTTCCCTAGTTCTATTAAGTGTATCCTCATTCTTCCAGTCACCTAGATTGACAACCCCAAAGCTGTCCCCAATTCCTCACTCTCCCATTGCTTCCATCAGTCGTTTATGAAGGCTGATTCTTCATAACATCCTTAAAAATTGCAGAGAGAGAGAGACAGACAGAGAGTGACACAGAGAGAAAGATGGGTGGGGGGGGGGAGAGAGAGAGAGAGAGAGAGAGAGAGAGAGAGAGAGAGAGAGAGAGAGAGAGAGAGAGAGAGAGAGAGAAGCAATGGAAGAAGCCAGTATATAAGGAGAGGTCAAAGATTATAGAGAGAACAGAGATGCTAGAGGGGACAAGCAGTTGGCTGGAGAATTTGGGAAAGGTTGGAATCAGTGTGCACATAGAAGGGTTTCCCTTGACGAGGAGAAGGCTGCCTCTTCTGAGAACAGAGTGAAGGAGGCAGATATCTGAGTGATGTGAGATGAGGAGTGTCAAAGACAGGACTCTCAGCGAATGGCCTTAATTCTTTCAGTGAAGCATGAGGAAAGATCCTTAGTGGAGAAGGAGGGAGGGAGTGCTGTGGAAAGCCTAAGGGAGAACAGGCTTCGATATCTCTTGGGAGACAGTTGGATAGCAGCTGATTAGGAAAGAACACAGTGTTTATAATGCTGCAGTGATCTGAGATCCAACAACATAAATGTGTAACTGTCCTCGGAAACACAATAGTGTGATTTCTCTATCTCCATTCTATGGCGTGTAAACAGGAGGGGAGGAGGTGGATGGTGGGAGCAGCACAGGCTTGGGTTTTCAGTATGTGATCAGTGATAGGATAATAAGGGAACTGAGGTCGGGAGATGACTTAGAAGAGTGATGTCAAACTTAAGTAGAAATGAGGGTCCTTGGCATGTGTTTTAGGATCCCCTCAGGTGGCATATTGACTGAAAAATCACATACTATATGTCTCTCTCTGTCTCAACACATTAAAATCAGATTGGAACTACATTTTAATCTGGTTTAGGCAGTAGTCAGTTGTGGGCCATGGACATGTGTTTGACACGGCTGGTTTGGAGTTCAAAAGGCTGACCAAAGGCTCAAGATGGTAAAGGAAGGAGAGTGTAGATAATGCAGTGGAGATGGCTTGGCAAAAGGACCTGAAATGTGGAGGGATTGGAGGTCCTTGTGAAGCCGGAGAATAGGATTAGGGGTCACAAGGCACAGTGAAGGCTAGAATGATAAAGGGCTATAATCACATGACATTATCTGGGTTCTTGAATGTTTGGAACACTTGTGGGTCATGACGTGGTCGATGTGATTCTGTAGCTGAGGGGCAGTGGTCATGAGAATGGAATAGATTGAGGAATTGTCATGGAATAGGTGTTTTACAGGTAACATTATATATGCCGAAATCCTCCAGTATGAGGGCAGGAGCAGGGGCAGAGAGATTGCTCCAGGTAATATGCTTATTGAAGAACGGGAGAAATATCCTGGGAAGGTCTTTAGATAACAGCTGGCAGGATCTGCCTAGGTCCTCTAAGGAGGTGACGTTGCCTAGCAGAAACTATGGAGAAAGAAGTAAGGAGTATTTCATTCCCTGCCCCCCTCTCCATTTTATGTATGTTTTGTTTTTACATTAAAAACGTTTACACGTTATTCCTATTTTGTGAGGGGTTTCTTTTAACAAAGTAAAACAGTTAAATAAAGTTCAGTGACCTTGTCTGAAAGTTCATGTAACCTTTCACATCTATAGTAACCCCACCTCTGTAGTAAATAAAATTGACTTCAATCTATTTTCTTTACCTTTCACTTGCGGGGAAATTGGGGGAATAAAGCAAAAAAAAAAAAAAAAAAAGCAAAATTGTTGTCACAAGCATGCATAGTCAAGCAGAACAAATTCTCCTTGTTCATAAAATTAGGTAGGTCCTACTCTACGCCCTAACCTGTTCTCTGTAATAGCGTATTTCCTCGTCAGTCCTCTACAAACAAGGTGAGTCATTTTGTTGCTCATAGTTTACAGCTTTCAAAGTTTGTTTTTATTGTTATATAAATTATTTTCATTGTTTTGCTCATTTCATTTTTCGTTGATTTATAAGTCCTCAGAATTTATTCTTGTACCATTCATTGACTTACTGTATGAATTGTTTGTTTCTGCTTAGTTCATGCTGCATCAGTTCATGTAAGTCTTTTACAGGTTTTTGAAATTGTTTCCTCATTTTTTTTCTTTCCTCATTTCTTACAACATAATATTTAATTACAATCTACTAAACAACAACTGAATCAGCTGTTCCTCAGTTTTTGGAGAGCTTCCTACTTTCCAGTTTTTGTCATCACAAAAAGCTGCAATAAATATTTTTATATACATAGGACCTTTTCCTTTTTCTAACTGCCTTAATTATGATGAAGTTCTTAGGAGTTACCAGTATCATCTTCTCGTATAGGAATGTAAGCAGTTTAACTTTATTGAATGCTTTATAATTTCCCTTTTCTGTTTACCTTTTATAATTCTCTTGAATCTTGTGTTTGAATGTAAAATTTCTATTTAGCTCTTGAATATTTTGAATATTTTTTTGTTTCATTAAATATTCATTCCCTTCCTCTACTCTCCCTCCCCTCCCCCCCCCCCCAACTCCACTACCCTTTCAAGGATTATACTCAGTTTTGCTGGGTAGGTAATTCTTGGTTATAATCTTAGTTCCTTTGCCTTCCAGAATATTATATTCCAAACCCTCCGCTTCTTTAATGGGTTAGCTTCTCATCTTGTGTGATCCTGATTGTGGCTTTATAGTATGTGAATTTTCTTTTGACTGCTTGAAATACTTTCTCCTTAACCTCGGAGCTTTGGAATTTGGCTGTAATAGTCCTGGGGAGTTTTCATTTTAGAATCTCTTTTAGGTGATTGGTGAATTCTTTCAATTTCTGTTTTGCCCTCTGGTTTTATGATATCAGGGCAGTTTTCCTTGATAATTTCTTGAAAGGTGGTGTCTAATTCTTTTATTGATCATGGCTTTCAGGTAATGTAGTAATTTCTTAATGTTATCTCTCTATTTTTCAGGTTAGTTATTTTTCCAACGAGATATTTCACATTTTCTTCTGTTCTTTTGATTTTATTTTATTGTTTCCTGATGTCTCATGAAGTCATTAGCTTCCATTTTCGGTTCTACTTTTTAAGGAGTTCTTTTCTTTAGTAAGCTTTTGTACTCCACCTCCCCCCAGTTTGGCTAATTCTACTATTTAAGGAATTCTCTTTCAGTGAATTTTTGTACATCTTTTATGATTTGACCAATTCTGCTTTTTAAGGAGTTTCTCTCTTTGGTGAATTTTTGTGCCTCTTTTTATCATTTGGCTTATTGTGTTTTTTAAGGTGTTATTTTCTTCAGTATCTTTTGTACTTCCTTTACCAAGCTGTTGACTTTCTTTAAAAAAAATTCTTTTTCCAATTTTCCCTCTACCTCATTTATTTGATTTTTAAAATCCTTTTTGAATTCTGCCAGTAATTCTTTTTTGTACCCGAGACAATTCTTGTCAGTGGTTGGAGGAGGGGGGGGAGTGGGAAAGGGCTTTAAATGTAGACTTTGTCTTCTGAGTCTGTATCTTGATCTTCCCTGTCATCGTAAAAACATTCTATAAAGCAACCACAAACACTCTCTTCAACCATGGAACTGTGTTCAGGGCCTCTGCTCCTGCCACTGCTGTTCCTGGCCTTGGTACTGTGACCTGGAATCACATATGGTCAACACAACCGAGTCCTACTCCCAGTGCCAACAAAGGTTCCCTTCTAACGTCCTTCTGAAGGACCCTTATCATCTGTGGAGCCCTCCTCTGTGGGCTGAGAGCTCTGGAAGCTGCCCTGCTGATTCGGTTGCCCCCTAGACCTTTTGCTTGTTTGTTGGGCCATAGCCTGTGCTGGACTGCATTCCACTCTCACTCAAGAGAGGCAGATCTTTCTTGCCTACCTTCTGAGTCTTGGACTGGAAAATTGTTTTTCCCCATCCATGTTGGCTCTGAACCTTCTTTGATCATGCAGTTTTAGACGCAGAGGTAGGACTCTGATCAGGTCAGGGTGAAAAGAATTGCAACTATATAGTTAGGGGGATATCTTGAATTAGACTTGGAATAAGCAGTGTTTCTTTGTTGTAGCTGTCAGTTCTTTGTACCACAGAGGCGACCATCTGGGTAACCAACATTTTGACACTTTCCTTGAATGATTAATTAGTGATTTGGGGAAGCCAGAATTTTTGTTTCAGATAGCTTTTGGCTACAAACCGATGGTAAAGAAATTCTGTCCTGATGACCTTGCTGGGAATTTCTTTTGCAGAGAGAGTGCATGAGGGAAAGTTTTTATTTCAAGCATTTCAATTGTACCTTTAATGGATAGTTATATAGTTATTAAATATCATGTGGTTAAGGAATATTAATTTAATTGTTTCTGCTATTGCTGTAATGCTAAGTGAATTGAGTGTAAATAATTTAACTTGAACTTAATGCAATTGATTAGTATATTTCTAAGAACATTAAAAATTGGCTTCAATTATTAATAAAAGGAACAGTGTATATTCTTTTGTTAATGGTGCAAAACTGAATGTCCTTAAGAAAGCAACATTACAAATATAAAAATTAAATTAACCTTTTTTTTTCAAAGGAAATTTGTTTTGAAAGTTTTGTTTTGAGTGTAAAAAACGTACTATACTTGATTTAGTCAATTTAGAGGCAAAAATTGACCAAAATATTGTAACATGAAATAAAACTCTTGAGAATTGTCTTAATACATTACTTTGCTTCTAATAAAATACCGTGATTAGAATTTCCATTTTGAGCAGCTGCACGGTGCCATCTGGTGTAAAAACTTTGAAAGGATATTTAATGTTAAACTGTATAATCCAGATGTTTCTTTTTCTGTAATGGGCTTTGTGGTAAAATATATTTTTGGTGACACCCTACAATGATAATTATCTAGAATAGTGAATAATCACTGTTGTGGTCTAGGTGAAGTATATAGGGTCTTTATAGGACAGTATTACCATTTGTCCGAAAACTGAGCATAGTCATTATAGGTAATAAAAACATTATGGGTAAGAAATATTAATCAAATTAGAAGTTTATTTTGTTAATGATTTCTTAATAGTGAAAAAATACCTTTGAAAGTGCATGTCAGTTTTTGACTTCATTTAAAAATAAGAACTCATACTTTTAGCACTTTAAGTACTTTACAAATATGCCTCATTTGAATCCTCACAACAGTTCTGTGAATTGGCTGCTATTGTTCCCATTTAACAGATGAAGAAACTGAGGCAGAAAGAGGTTAAGTGATTTGCTTATGGTCACAAAACTAATATCTGAGACCTAATTGGAACTGTGATCATGCTGATTCTAGGTCTAACACTAAGTTGTTGTCCACCTGAATCTAGAGGCCTATTTTATAGAATTTTCTATTTAATTCATTGACCTTTTACCTCTTTATTAAATGTTGTTATGTATTATCATATGATTATAAATGGTAGCTGTAGCATCTTAATTTTTAAATTTTAGAGCAAATTTCACTTTTCAAAATTAAATTTTATTTTTTTCATTCTTTCTATTCATCAAAAAACAAACCCTTGTTACAAATACAGATGATCAAGGAAAACATGTCTTTATGCACACACATGCACATATTTGTGTACATATGTATATACATATATGTTTTTCTATACATATGTGCTTATGTGTCTCTCTAATATCTAGTATGTCTCATTCTGCACTGGGTATTTCATTGTCAGGAAGTGGAGAACATTTTAAGTCCTCAGGTCATTTTGTTGATCAGTGTCCTAAGTCTTTCAGAGCAGTTTGTCTTTACCATACTAGTCAATGCGTAAATTGTTCACATAGTGCTGTTCACTGTGTTCCACATCAGTTCATGTAAGTCTTCCAAGTTTTTTCTGAAACCATCTTCTTTATCATTTCTTGTATTCCATAACTTGTTCAGCCATTCCCTAATTTTTCATCACTGCAAAAAGAGCTTTTTATGTTTCTCTTGACTCTTCTTAGAACTAAAAAGTTTCTATGTAGCTCTGGACTTTTCATCAGGAATCTTTGGAAGCCCTTTATTTCATTTAAGATCTATTTTTTCCCCTTGTAAGATTATACCTGGTTTTGCTGAGTAAGTCATTCTTGGTTGTAAAGCTTACGCCCTTTGCCTTCTGGAATATTGCATTTTAGCTCTTCATTCCTTTATAGTAATGGCTTAGGATCATGTGTGATCCCAAATGAGCCCTTAGGTACTTGAGTTCCTATGTTTTGACTGCTTGCCACATTACTTTCTTTGACCTAGAAGGCTTGGATTTTAGATGTAATAATCTTGAGAGTTTTCGTTTTGGAGCTTTTTTCAGGAAGTAACCAGTGGATTTTTTTCAATTTCTACTTTGCCCTTTTGTTTTAAGAGGTCTTGGAGTCTTAGGATTTTTTGAAATAAGATATCTAGGCTCTTTTTTTTTGGGTGGGAGGTTATGGCCTTCAGAGAGTACAATGATTCTTAAATTTTTTCCTCTTCAATTTGTTTTCCAGGTCAGGTTTTTTTTCTATGAGATAACTTATTTTTCATTTATATTTTTAGTCTTTTGGTTTTGTTTTAATTTTTTTGAGGAGTTTGTTGTTTAGACAAAGTTTGTACTTCTTGTGCCAAGCTATTATTTCCCTTCCATTCTTTCTTCCATAGCTCTCATTACTTTTCCATTTTTCCCCCTCTAGAGCTCTTATATATTTGTAAAATCAAATAAATAAGAAAAAATTGAAACTATTATTTTTAAAGTCTTACTTCATTTCTTTGGTTTTATAGAGTTGAATTTGTGCCCAAGTTCGTGTTTTTCTCTGCAACTTTGCTTTAAGATATTTTGGAGCAATTCTCTCTTCTGGTTTTGTCTTGAATGTGTCCCTGTCACTGTAACAACTTTTTGAGATGGGATAGTTTTCTCTTTTGTTCTTCTTCTACCTTACTTCTTGATTTCTAACTTGATATTGGGGCTAGGCCACATGTACTTCTGGAGGAAGTGAGTGGGCTGCTCCTATTGCTGCTATCTTGGGCATTTAATAATAATATTATATTATTCCAGGATCTCAGGGACAGCCTAGTTAGGTGACCTACAAACTTCCATTGCTCTCATCACAGTCTAATTTAGGACAGAGTTTGATTACTGCCCTTTTGGACTAAGTTCTGTAGTTTCTGACCTCAGGGTGTGGGTTTGCCCATTTGGAGTTTTAATAGCCTGCTGCTTCACACAGCCACTGTCAGCCAGCTGGAAAGCTGGTAGAACTCTCATTCTTCCTTTGCAGTCTTCAGATGGAACTTGAGACCTCACTCTGTACTTTGGGTCCAAGCCGCACCCTGCTGCTTGCCCCTAAGCTATCTCCTGGCTGAGTAACACAGCCTAGGGTCTTGAACCTACCACTTGTCATGTAGCAATGCCACCCCTAGGTGCAGGTCCTCTCTTTACGCTTTGAGCAAGAAAGC
The DNA here is from genome assembly GCA_028658325.1 of Potorous gilbertii. Taxonomy (NCBI): domain Eukaryota; kingdom Metazoa; phylum Chordata; class Mammalia; order Diprotodontia; family Potoroidae; genus Potorous; species Potorous gilbertii. The sequence continues at coordinate 49,337,453 of CM053774.1, read as the reverse complement.
TGCCAATGGGCATCTCTTTCTGAATCCTACACAAGTTTAGGGTAGATCTGGGGCTTTGCTGGAATGCCCTTTATAGCCACTCCTGGCCAGAACCCATACCCAATGTCTGCAGATGGTTCTGTTTTTCTTCTTATAATGACGTAGGCTGAAAAAAATGGTTCACTGTGATTTCTTTTTCTCCCTGGATTTTTTATTCAGGATTCAGCCTGGTGCATTTTCTAGATCTGCTTGCAGAATTTTGGGGAAGAGAATAGCTCACCATACTTCTTCCTGTTTTGCTTCCATCTTGGTTCCAGAACATTGCTGTTCACTTATATTTTAATTGTGTCTGATCTTCATGAGCCCATTTTCAGTTTTCTTGGCAAAAATACTGAAATGGTTTGTCATTTCCTTTTCTGTCTTATTTTACAGATGAGGAATTTAGGCAGATAAGATTAAGTGACTTGCCAAGGGTCACACAGATATTTAGTGTCTGAGGCCAGATTTGAACTAAGGAAGCTGAGTCTTCCTGATTCCAGGCTCAGCACTCTATCTACTGTGCCACCTTGATGCCCCCAAAACATATTTCACTTTAAAATACATGTTTAGTTTAACAAATAAAACAAAATATGCTTAGGTTGTTTTTTTGAGTTGGACGATTTAATTAGCAATGTTTGTGTGTTTTCTGACTCTCCTCCAATGCAGTGCATTGTTGTTAACCACATTTTTTCTTTAACATATTTCTTCTTGTTTAATGTCTATTATTAAGTCTTTTGTTGAGGTATTTTTTAATCATCTTAAAACATATGTGAATATAAATTTTGTGCGATATACCTAAAACCTAAAAAAAAGGTAAAACTCACTTGAAAATCTAGCTATGAGTATAGAAATTACCAAATTCAGGGAAGATGATTGTATATTTTTATTTCTACATACCACCACATGGATGGAGTTTTTACACACAGCAACAGGAGTTACTGATTTTTTAGTAAATTAAATAGCAACAACCACTGTTTACTGCATTTTAGCAACAGATGCTGGGCAAGAATGTGCTAGAAATCATAATCTTTCATTGTTGTTTGATTTCGTGAAAGGTTAGCATTGTGGGATTTTTTCCCTTAGTTTTAAAGGGAAAGAAAAGTAAATGGCAAGGAATAAAAATATTGTCTATAAAATTACCTTTACAATCAGTTCTTCTAAAATCATTTGTCAGATTAATTTTTACATTCAATAGAGAAAATAGGCTTTGAAGGGAAGCATAAAAAATTAAAAATAAATGAACAATGACAAAGGATTAAAGAAGGATAGACTGCTGTAATGTTAATGTAAGGTTCATGGTGAGTGGGGGGAAGAGTTAAAGATCTTCCCTGCCCATTAATAGGCCTCAGTACCTTTTGTTATTTTCTGCCGAGGCACTGGGTCAGAGGATCATGCCCTCTGGCTTTGAAAAGTGTATAAATACTCTGAGGTGAGGTTTTACTTTGGGATTTACTCATTGGAAGTGTTCGTTTGGCCAGGCTAGACTCTGGGTAGCTGCTGAGGAGCCCTCTGGCTTTGAAAAGCCAGATGTGGGTGCTTCTCTCTCAGTTAACTATGTATGTATGTATGTATGTATGTATGTATGTATGTATGTATGTAATGGTCAGACAATTGGATCTGGCTGTTGATCTGTGATGTATGTGTTGCTTTTGGTCAGATATTTGGAAGCTCTGTCAGTCTATTTCTCTGCTTGTATATGTGTTTGATTAAAGTGTTGTTGACCCCTCAAAAGTTGATTTCCTTTTAGAAATGCAGATCTAAGAACCTGTATAGCAGGTCCTCCTATGTATGCCGAGGTCCTTGCTAATACAACTGCTTACATTTAAATATGGTACAATCATGCATGTGTCCTTTCTGAGTCCTATCATCAAGAGTCATAGAGGGAGCTTCAGTTGAACAGAACCTAGAAGTAATTCTGTTACGCCTTGAAGATCTTGAGAAAAGAATTGAAAGATAAGGAAAGAGGAGTACATTGGGAAAGGGGTGTGAGATAGGGAAAGAAATCTTAGGAAAAACTCTATTACATAGGATATGAAGGTAGAACTATATATAGATAAAGAGGAGAAGGGGGGTAGCTAGAGGGTAGCTGACATTTGAATTTCACTGTCATCTGAACTGGTCAGAATAAGGAAGGATACACACACAATTGGGTACAGAAATATATATTATTCAATAGGAAAATAGGAGGGAAAGGGGAAATGTTGTGAACCAGTCAGTCAATAAACATTAAGGACCTACTGTTTACCAGGCACTGTATTAAGTGTTGATTATACAAAAACACAGTTGAATAGGGAAGATAAAAAAGCAAATAAATGTGTATAAACAAGCAATATACAGGATAATTAGGAAATAAAAGTGGGAAGGAACTAGAACTAAAAGTGGTTGGGAAAGATTTCTTGTAGAAGATAGGGACTTCAGTTGGGATTTTAAGGAAGCCCGGTAGCAGAGATGAGGAGCAAGAATATTCCAGGCATGGGGAACAGCCAAAGAAAATGCCCAGAAGAAAGAGATGGAGTATCTAGTCCAGTGACACTAGCAAGGAGGCTAGTGTCACTGGATCAAAGAGAACATGATGCAAAGTAAGGTGTAAGAAGACTCAAAAGCTAGGGTAAGACTGGCATATAAAGGGTTTTCAATGCCAAAGCAAAAAAAAATTCACAAAAAACAAAAACCCAGTAACACAAAAAACCCTCACCAAGCAAATCCTCCCTCAACCCTTGAATATCATAGATGAGCATAAAAGTTGTATTAGGAGAAAATGGAAAACCTTAAGTTTTTGTATTGCATTTAACATGAAAGAGAATCATCTAACCCTAAGTGATCTGAAACCATGTAGGAATTCCTTTAGAATTCCCTTAAAAGTCTCCATCTTTGTACCTCCTCATCTACTCAATTTTTTTCTTTCCTTAATTTTTTTAGGGTTGGTTACTAGTGTTGTAACAATATTATTTTCTGAGAAATTTTTTTTTGTAAATGCATAGTGTTTCATTCAGTCAACCAGTAAGCATTCATTAAGAGCCTACTATGTGCCAGGAATTGTAGATAAAAGTACAAAGAATGAAACAGTCCTTCATATATCAAGGTCTTTGCGTTATTTCAATGAAGAAAATAAGTACATATGTAACGCTCAGAAAAACTATATAACAAGAGTAAATCAAAGCACTTAAGCACAGGTAGTTGGAGAGGGAAAGTCGATTTGGAAAGGATCAAGAAAGGCTTTGTGTAGAAGGTGATACTTGAACTGCATCTTCACAGATGTTGTAGATGGAGTGTTCTATTTAGGTCAGAAGCAGAGGCAGCCACTTTGACTGAATCTGACTTCAGGATGGGGAGTAACATATAACTAGACAGACAGATTAGGGCCAGGCTGTGAAGCACTGTAAAAACTAAAGTGGGAAGTTTATATTAGAAATTGTAAAGAGCCACTGGAGTTTATTGCCTAGTGAACTGACCTGCTCAGCTCTGTGCTTAAGGAAGATCACTGACAGTGGTTTGGAGGAGATTTCAGAGTAAGGAGACCTTTGAGGCTGTGAGACCAGTTAGGCTGTGGCAGTAATCTAGGTGACGGGTGATGAGGGCCTGAATATACATATAATATATCTGTGTATATATGTGTGTGTGTATGTATTTGTGTGTATATGAGTATACATGTATAGATAGTTTATACGTCTTGGATACCAAATCCTGACCTGAGAACTGAGAGATTTTTCCCCATTTGACTACTTCTCTTCTTATCCTTTGTACATTAATTTTGTCATTGCAGAAGCTTTTCAGTTTCATGTAATCAAAATTATCTATTTTGTCTTTTGTTATTGCCTCTATATCTTGTTTGGTCAAGCATGCAGCCCTTACCCATAGCTATGAGAGATATATCATTTCTTTCTCTTCTAATTATTTATTCTATGGTCTTAAATATGAATGTCAAGTATCCATTTAGAATGTATTATGGAATATGGTATAAGCTATTGGTCTAAGCTTAATTTCTACTAGATTGCTTCCTAGTTTTTCCCCAGCAGTTTTTAAAAAATCAAATAAAGATTTTTTTTCCCCAGGGTAATTTATGCTTTCTGCTTTTTCAAATACTGGGTTATTGAGTTCTGTTGTTTCTAATTCTCCCTTATCTGTTGTGTTCCATTGACCTTTCTCTTTATTTTTAAGCCAGTACCATATGGTTTTGATGACTGCTATTTTATACTGTAGTTTGGGGCCTGAAAATGTGATTTTTTTTCCCTTCATTTTTACTTTTCATCATTTCCCTTTTTATCTTTTGTTTTTCCAAATCCATTTTGTTATTATTTTATCAAATATCTATTTGATAATTTTATTTGGGATAGTATTAAAAGTGTAAATTAATTTTCTTAGTACTATCATTACAGTTGATTCTTTTTAATGTCTAGTTTAAAAAAATCAGTGCCTTTTTGAATTTTTTAGTTTACCAGAAATAGTGAGAATCCTAAATACGGTAAAAGAAAGGTATAAATTTTTATGAGGGGGTGGTGGATGGATAGAGTAGATCGGAAAGGACCAAACTTTAGTATTCTCTATACTAAAAATGTATTTATATTTATTATATATCTTATGTCTTTATACTAAAATATATTTATCAATATATTTTCAACAAGCTGGCATTAGTTTTTAAGAATTTTCTATCAGTTATTTTATTTTCATAGTATAACATGTATTTGAAAATTTTTTTTGTGGTTCAAATTTTCCCAAGGATTAAGATGCTTTACAAGAAGCTAATTAAGCCTCCATCTTGTCTATTCTAGTCTTTTTTGGTTGGAAAGTTATTTAAAGGGGAATAAAACCAATTTATTCTTTAATGCAGTTAAGAGAGACTTTGGAGCAATCAATAGGGCAATTAAGGAGTCAACGTTTATTCAGAAACTCTGGAGTAAGAAGTGCTTCTCTTTCAAGTTTGTATGTAAGTGACCTGGATGGCCCCACTGTAACAGGTAAAAATTTCAGAAGTTCTAAGAATTCAGGTTAAAATTTAATATTGTTTTAAGTCAAAGAAAGCTCTCTTTTGGAGTATAATCACATAAAAATGGTGCAGACCACATATCAGATATACTGTTGTTGAGAGGGCTAGGATTTTTTTTTGTAGTGCATTGTGTATTAAATGTATTAAATCAGGGCTGTCATAATTCTGTGAATATAATTATTAAAATCCACAGACTGCATAGAATTATACCTTGTAGAATTAGAAATATAATCGTCACTCCTCATCCCCCTCCTCCCAAAAAAGACGGCCCAAGCCCCATATAGGCCAAAAGCTAGAACTTATATACATATAAGAACATGTATACATATACATACATAAAAATATATTCACACCCTTATGGTTTAGTATACCTATAATTGTTCTTTAAACATTTTCTTTTACGCTACATTGAGCTTCAAGTGAAGACTGTAGCTATCTATCTTTAAGGAGTAGAGGTGGCTTATGAAGTGGAGGTCATCACTCCCTGATGAAGTCATTGCTGCTTTTCAGTGTTAGAACAAGAATGTAAACAATCCTAGTAGCCTCCACTAGGCAGTGGAGTCGGGTCAGATTTCTTGGGCCACTGCCCTACTGTGTGCGATGACTTTCATGGGTTATTTTTTCAAACCTCTTCTACTGTTATTGTTATTTTTTATTATTTTCTTGGTAGAGATAGCCAGTCAGTATCAATGTCTGTGGTTTTAATTGGCTAGTGAATTTAGTATTTGTGGACTACTTGTAAGTCATATTTCAAAGAAACATACAAATAATTTCACTTCAGTTTTAATTGGTATCATTTTCTACAAAATTTAAAAGAAAACAAGCCTTGTTTCAGTGACTAACTCTAATTCTGAAGTACCTATCTTTGACTTTTATGTTTTCAGAACAAAATTGCAAGTTATCTTGTGGAGTGCTACTATTTTATTAGGAGAATGTTGAAATTGGAATATAACTAGTACTTGGTTAGGAGTGTATGCATGTGTATGCATTCATCTCTGTGTGTGTGTGTCTGTATGTCTGTATGTATATGCAGATTAAATTTTTGGGTGTTTGTGTTCATGTTGCTTTATTTTTCTCTTTATTTTTCTTTTCAATTGTAAAGATAACCATCACCATTTCCGGCCTTCCTCACCACTCAGGGATTCCAGAGAACCACAGGGTTCTAGACTACACAGGTCTAGATCAGCTTGTGTCCGGTTTCTTGATGAACCAGATGATTTGACCCAGGTATTGTGTACTAGGGAGTAATCTCTGTCCCAGTATTTCCTTTTACCTCAACACAAATAATTAAAAGTTGGGATTTATTCAGGTTTAATCTTAGATGACTTTATTCTCTTGACCATACCTTGATTTTCTGCCTGTAGCTATTGTATTTTCTATCTGATACTTGGAGGTAAATTCTGTTGGATCTATTGTTTTCTCCCCTTCTCATATAATTCCAACTGAGTTGCTGTACATTGGTTTATCATTATGAGAAAGTTATTTTCTTTTATATTTTATTCATATAAATTTTCTGTTTTTTTCCCCTTGAGTTTTGAATCAATGGAGACATTGGTGAGGTCTTTTATATGTTCTGAATTCAAGTAGGGATGGAGGGCTAACTATTTACAGAAAATGAGATACCTATACATTTTTATAAGACCTCTTTGAGCCTCTTTCAGTCTTTAAATTTAAGATTCTTTAGTGTTTCCCTTGGTAGCTAAATTAATTAAATTAAAAAAGGGCAAGGCAGAGGCTGTAATCTGTCTTTTTGAGACCTTTGTCCTTAGAATCTTATGAGTCTTGTCTATGAATTTATCTCAAGCTGCTTAGCTTCAGGTGTTTGGTGTTAGAAACTACAGGATCCAGTAAGCAACAGAACGAATGGCATTACAAAACTGCTCCTAGGAGCTGTTACTACACTATATAGTGTTTTTAAAGTTTTCTACTATATTAGAATGAAATGTATAATGTATATATGCATAATATGCATATATGTGTACACACACACAGATACTTACTCATGCACACATGTACACACACAGTCATCATCCCTTGACATTTGCAGCAGTTAGTGGTGTAGGACCCCCATGAATGTGAAAAACAATAACCCTTGGCCCCACCCCAAACCTTTATTTTTAATAATTCTTATATTTTACACACACAAAGCAACACACTGCACTCATAAAAAAGCTACAATTTCTGCATGAAAGAGATTAGTATCTGCACACTATGCAGTCTTTGCAGCCACAGATGTAGCTGCAGCAGTGCTTCACAGATTTCCTTCTACAAAAAGCTCAAGTCCCCAAAGATCACTGTGGGACAAAATCACATGAATGAGTCTGGGAACTGAAACTTTTAGCAGAATTGCTTGTAAAACATTTATGTGTGTATTCTTATGGTAGTAAATGATCAAATAGATGGATAATATGTGGTATTTATGCACAGGGCAACTAGGTGGCACAGTGAATTAGAGTGCCGGGCCTGGAATCAGGAATATTTGTATTTCTGAGTTCAGATATGGCCTCAGACACTAGTTTGGTGACCCTTGACAGCTCACTTAACCCTATTTGCCTCAGTTTCCCTATCTGTAAAATGAGGTGGAGAAAGAAATGGCAAACCACTCCAGTATCTTTGTTAAGAAAACCCCAAGTGGATCATGAAGAGTCTGACTCAACTGAAAAAAACTACTGATATAACAGTATCAGAACTGATATAACAGATGCATAACAGTATCATAAAACATAATTTTTTATGTGTGTGTTCATCCTTCGTTGCCAAAGAAGACCATGCCATCAGAGAAATAATGGCATGACTTGCACTTGACTCTGAGTGAGGGAGAGCTGTGCAGGTCACCAGCCTCACTTCTCCTCCAGAGCCATCTGAATCTAGTGAACAGATTTTCATCAGGATAACTGGAGATGACTCAGGATAAAGCAGTTGGGGTTAAGTGACTTGCCCAAGGTCGCATAGTTAGTGAGTATCAAGTGTCTGAGGTGAGATTTGAACTCAGGTCCTCCTGATTACTGCACTGGTGCTCTATCTACTGCACCAGCAAGTTTTGTTAACATATGAGTGTCATCTGCAGTTTTCAAATCAGCAAAAATTCCTATTTAATTATCAATGGCTAACCTGGGAATAACCAAAACTATGAATGTGTCATCCCATACAATGTTGAGGGATGACTGTTTATACATTTGAACAGTAAAGAATTGTATTTTTATATTACCATGGGAAAAATGCATGTGTTTGGCTTGTTCCCTCCAGCATTATAGTGTAGTAGAAAAAAACATCAAAAGATTGGGGTTTGAGTCTTGTTTCTGCCACTGATTTACTGTGTGACTTTGGACGAGGCACTCCGTGTCTCATATTCTGCATCTACAAATTAGGGAGGCTACAAAAGATAAACTCTAAGGTGCCTTTTCTATTTGGGCTGTTTTGCTTTTCACTTCCCTTTTTTTTTTTATCTTAAATCTGTCCTTAGGATTTAGAAGTCAAGAATGAATTCTTAATTGTTGTTAAGATTGAAAGTAACTCTTGTAGCAAAAATATGGTAATGGCTCAAGTACAGCATGAAAATATTTTAGTTGTGAGTTCATTTTTTAAAATAAAATATTTTCATGTTCATTTCATTCAGTGTTTTTTTGACTGCTGTATTAACTGCTGCTTGCCCTACATGACAATTTTTTTAAATTTTATTTTTCATTTTTAACACAGTTTATAACAGATAAAACAATTCAAACTTTTGGTTAAGTGATACTTCTTTTTAAAGCATTTACAATATGGACCACAAAAGAATTTTTTTTTTAAACATTAACCAACTGAGACACAAATAATATTTATGTTGCTAACTTCACAAGCTCTTGACCTAATTGTCTCCACAATATTACTAAGAATTAAAGGATCCTGACTTATTGTTGTTGGTCTAAAGTCCTATGCCTAATGGCTTAATTTTAGACTTAACCTCGGATGTTCCTCTACCAATAATCTATAATTTAATGGATCTGGTATTATGCTTACAAACCTTTTGACTATAGGAAATTCCCACTAAGAGTAAGGACATGGCCGGGAAACAATGTATCCCCAACTTCATGTCAGTTCCAGGCAGGAGTAGATTGTCAACTTGCATTCAGTCAGGCTTACAGTCTGCCAGGTGTCAGTGGGGAAACTGAGTCAGGAAAATCCTACCTCAGCCCAGGCTGAACAGCCACTCTCCCACCCTTTCCATGAGATCATCTTTTGCAGTTTATACCAGCATCTCACCGGCTTACTGGCATCATGGATTGGCAGTTCAGACTGTCTTTCTTGCTATCCATACCTGGACTTAGACTCAGAAGAACAGTCACTTAATAGTCCCATAGCATCTAAAAAATGGGGAGTTCCAATAACCAGGCTTCAAATATGATTATAATTTTACTTTGGCTTAGGAATATCTTTAGAGGCAAAAAAACTTTTGACTGCTGTATTAACTGCTGCTTGTACATGACTATTTTTAAAAGCTGTTTTACTTAGTGTTTCATTTCTTCTTTGCAGTATTGAAGTTTAGTTTATTCTTTCATGGAGATGAGTATGATTTTCTTTAAGTATCATTAAATGATATAGAATTTATTCTTGCCTTTAGATGGGTGAAACTAAACTGACTAGGGTTTTTTTTTTTAATTTTTCAGCTTCATTCATTGCACCAGTCCCTCCGAGACCTCAGTAATGAACAGGCCCGCCTTGGAGATGACCTCAACAGAGAGCTTTCAAGAAGAAATAGGTAAAAGCAGAATTTCTTTTCTTTTAATTTTAACTAAACAACGTGATTGACATATGTGCACAGATTTTTGAAGTCTCGTATTTTCTCCCACCGACTCATCCTAGTATATTGCAGTACTTCTATTGTCTGAGGACTGGCCCGGTTCAGTTTGAAAAAATTGATCAGCAGATTGGCTGCAGGGTGATGAATTTTTCAGCCACATCAGCTCCCAAAGACATAGAGAGATGATGATCTGTGTTGATGGGCAGAGAGGTTCATTACTTATGCTTAATAACCAATGAATATATAACCATATAGGTAATAAAATAAACAATAACTGTCCACTCCACTGAAATCATGGTTCTTTGTAGTATTGTAGTAATTCATGTTTTATTAATACACAAAGCTCAAAACACTTTGAATGATCTTTATATACTGGTTTAGTCATGTTACTCCCTTGCTCATAAATTGAAAGTGTCATTCCCTTTTGCAATATAGGGTAAGGTTCATTCATTTATTCATTCATTCATTATATATTTATTTGTTTATTTTGGGGCTAAATTTCACGACCCTCCACAATCTAGTATAACCCCTTCTTTCTAGACTTGTGTTATTTCCTACCATACATTTTAAGCTTCAGCCAAATTATCTTGCTCCCTGAATATGAACTGTGCTGTTTCATCTCTCTGCCTTTTATTTATGTTCTTCCTGGAGTGTCCTCTCTTCCTATCTTTGACTTTTAAGTTCCTTTTCAACTAGAGCCCAGCCCAAAAGTCACTTGTTTCATGAAGACATTTATCATGTTCCACCCATTTGATAAATTTTGAAATCTAATATACTTTTAACATTGTGTATTATGGTTTGTATGTTATCTATCTGGGGGCATACTTCTTAAACTGTGCATATAAGCCTCGTTACTGTGTATAAACTTTAAGAGAGCAGGTTCAGTGTCTTATCTAAATATTGTTTCTGCTGAAGCATCTAGCACAATCCTCTGTGTAACAGGCAGTTAATAAATATTTGATGAATGAATGACGGCATTTGGAGTTCAGCAGAAGTATTTACCCAATGTTTAAAAAAGACATTTTACCATGTAAACAATTAGTTGGTAAGCTTTTATTAAGTACCATCCTCTGACCTAGGTACTATGCTAGGTACCAAGCTAGATATTGGGGACGCAAAGACAAGAATGAAGCTGTCCCTGCCCTCAAGGATCTTACAGTCTAACTGGGGAAACATCATGTACATATCCAGTTATATATACAAAATAGATTCGAGGTGATGGAGGGAGGGAAGGCACTAGCATCTAGAGGACAGAAGGAACGAGGCAAAACTTTAATAATGTAACAGGTGTCTCTTGAATCGAACCTTACAAAAAATGAGGGATCCTGAGAGATGAAGGGAGTGCCTTTCAGATACGAGGGACCGCTAGTGCAAAGGTACATTGACAGGATGTGGAAGGTATATGTGAGGTGCAATAAGAAAACACATATACACACCTGTGCACGTGGGGAATATCCTCGTACCAAGTCAGATCAGCGGTCATTCTGTAGTTTATAATCTTACCGAGTTCCGAGAGTTTAAGTGAGTAGCTCAGAGTCATACAGCCAGGATGTGTCAGGACAGAATGGAACCCAAGTCTTCTTGACTACAAGGCTGGCTCTTTATCCAACAAGCTGTGCTGCATTGTGCTATTATTTAACTTTATTATAATGTCTTTTTCTTTTTGAAATGGGAAAAAGAAGACAGTTTAATAATGAGACTTAGTTTATTGACATATCCATATATGTGTAAATGTAGACATATGCAGTACATAAAGGGACTGGAAACAATTCACAAAAAACACTCCAACATTTTACATTTTCTCAGTTTCTAAGGTCTTAAATGAGATGACTCATTTTCTCCCTTGACTTCTCTTAGAATCAACAGAATCTAGACTTTGAATTCCAGTGTAATATTTTCTTAGCCTAGAATGGTCTTTTCTTCGTTCTTTTAAATATGTTGAGAGAAAAATGACAATATAAATATGAAGTACTTGAGCAACTGTACAGGTATAGTTAGATAAGCTGAGTTCAGGAATAATTTAAGTGACCCGTTTAAATGATTCCCTCGGCTATGGGAGTAGTAGGATCCAACATTTATGATTTATAACAATCTGTTGAGTAGTGAAACCTTATCTTGCCTTGAATTTAAGAACAAATTTCTTTTGAAACATAGTGAACGAATTTTGTGGGTGAGTTGAAATCTAGTCTCCAACTAGACTTTGTTTATATTACAAAGTCCTTGTCCTGTTGAGAATATGTTATAAATTTCAGATTTTTATTTTGCATTCTTGAAGATTTGAATTCTTATTTAATGACTAACCTTTGATTATTAATGGAGTTTGGTGCCAAAATTGAATACTGTAGCTTGATTATAAGAAACAGGACTTGGAGAAGTGTTAGTTAAAATTCTAATATTTGTTTTTTCGTAGCCTTACAAGTGCACAAGAGAAAGATATTTATACCACTAAAAGTATATTTTAATAAATGTGTAATTATTTTTTATATATGCAGCTTAAGATTTTTTTTTTCTTCTGTTCAAGGTCAGATGCTCAAACTAAAAAGACTTTGGAAGAATTATCTGTGAGGCTTGATGAATCTCAGAGACAAGATACAGTAAGGATTATTAATTTAGAAACTTATTTTGGAAGTGGGTTACAAAGGGAGGATTATATTTCAGTACATAACTTAAATACAACACGTCCTAATATAAATTTACAAAGGCTTATTAATATTGGTTCGTGACTTTTTTTTTGGAATTAAACTTTATTTTTCAACAAATGAAAATTTTCTTTTTTCTCTCCACTGGAGAAAGAAAAAATAAAACAGACCCCGCTCGTTCTGTAATTATTAAGTCCAATTGAGGACAGTAAGGAGATTTTGTAACTATTGTACTGTTCTGTGTTCATATTTCATGTTAGTAAGTTACCAGTGAAGAAGATCCAGTTTTAGTATTTGAATTAACTAGTTTTTCAGAGGCTACATCTGTTTATCATGCTTTTTGTCACTAAATGAAATATACTTTAAAAGACTGTTGAAAATATTTTTCTATGATAATTTAAAGTACTTACAGTCATGCCATTCAATTTCTAATACCATTAGCCTGAAAAATATTTTTCATCTACTTGATTTTTCCATTGTGGACAGTTAGAGTGAAGTCTTTTAAGGTTATTATCAGTTTCATTTATTTGAGAATATAAAATTCCTATGAAGCTTAAGGCAATGAGTACAGGGAAATCTGAAAGACTTCACAGTCTATAGAGACTTCATCTTCTGTCTATATCCTTAC
>CM053774.1:49260875-49323904 GCA_028658325.1 Potorous gilbertii | reverse complement strand
ACAGCCTCAGATCTTGTTCTTGAAGTTAGGGTATACATGTAGGTTAAGTATCAGAGCAGCTAGATGGCACAATGGATAGAGTGCTGGATATGGAGTCAGGAAGACTCATCTTCCTGAGTTCAAATCCAGCTTCAGACACTTTCTAGCTGTGTGACCCTGAGCAAGTTACTTGGTCCTGTAAAATGACCGTCTGTGAAATGAGAGAGAGAAGGAAATGGTAAACTACTTCAGTGTCTTGGGCAAGAAAACCCCAAATAGGATCATGAAGAGACAGTCACAGCTGAAAAAAATGACTAAACAATTTTGTTAGGTAGGTGGTGCAGTGGATGGAGCACCAGGTCTGAAGGGGGAAAGACCTGAGTTCAAATGTGGCCTCAAATATGTACTAACTGTGTGACCCTGGGCAGGTCACTTAATCTTATTTACCTCTATTTCCTCCTCTGGAAAATAAACTGGAAAATGAAATGCTAAACCACTCTAGGATCTCTGCCAAGGAGACCCCAAATAGGGTAATGAAGAGTCAGGCATGATTAAAATCTACTCAACAGCAGCCACAGTATCAGTAATATTATGGATTTATAACTGCTGAGTCCTGGATTCAGAGTAGAAGACCTAGGTTTGAATGATTTTTGATATTAGATGTTAGGACCTAGGTAAGTCATTTAACCATCGTGTGCTTCAGATTCCTAATCTTTAAAATAAGGATACTCATATACATATATACGACTGCACAGAGGTGTCATCGGTAAAGTGTTTTGTGAACCATGAAGCATGAAGTAAATTTTATTCTTCTTAATCATAAATCCTTGTACCTGTGTTCCATCTAAAGCTTCTAGGCAGACATTTTGGAAGTGTTGTTATTTCTTGGGAGCAGTCAGTTTCTTTGGACATTTGGTCATTATCTTATTTGTTATAATATCTTGAAAATGCTGATCTGCAAATACAGTGTATGCTTGGTAAGTGCTACTTGAATGAAGAAATCTAGAAATGAACAAGTCTAAAAATGCCACAGTAGTGAAATCCAAAGATGAATCAGTTCAAACTATTTCATCAAAACTGAAAAGAATTTGGTAGTTGGAAGAAGATATAATTGGAGTTGGATCTTAGTTAAAGAGTAACTCAAAATAACAGTAGTTGGTTGGCAGTACAATCAATGTTTTGACCCTAGCACCTAAACAGTTCTTGAAATGATTATTATATTTGGCTTTTAGTTAGATATGAAGGCTTAGAGTATGTGCTGTCTTGTAGGGCCAAAGACCATTCTATTGTCAGAACCCATAATGGTAGACCATTTTCAGCAGGCAGCAGGCCTCCCAAGCCAAAACATGATTACTGTTTGTGACAGGTAGAGATGCTGAGAGGAATGTAATCACCATGAAGTCTTGGCAGGTCAAAACATAGCCCTGCCAGATGGCAGTTCATTTCTGTCATTTTTGCCCTGCTTTTTCCAGTTTCCCACTGGCTTTGGAGTTGAAAAATTGGTTTTCTGAACCACGCTCTTATTCACTCCGCTCATGTCTGCCTTTCTTTTTGGTCTACTTGTTTGATATAAAGACACATAGATCATCATTCCTACACTATAATTGTTACAGTTTCTTTTTCCTATTGGAGGAAAGCCTAATTTGTCTCTCCCTTTGACCCTATGTATGTATGTATGTGGAATCAACAAAACAGTGGGGTGACCAGGTTGTGCTGCCTTGATTGAGCTGGGCCTTTGCTGTTATCTGATCATCTCTTCTTGTTGTAGATCATTGATGAATTCTGATCAAGTCAAGAATACTGGTATCTAATAGATTCAATACTTTCTCTACTGCACTCAAAAAACAGTTCAATCAGGGCACATCTTAATTCTGATTTCACAGTTGCTTCAGTGGTGACAACTCTATGTTTTGATGTACACATGAAAAACAAATAGACTTACAAATCCAGGTGAACCTAAATATTGCTTAGAGCTGAGCAAAAATGAAAAAAAAAATTGTTTAGTCTAGGACATATTGGTCTACTGCTACCAAGTCTTATTGATGTTGCCTTCTCAGCATTTCTTCATCTTTTGCATTTACCCTTTCTTACCACCCACATGGTCCCCCAACCCACTGCATCTTGGGCCTTCTCCAGTCATCCTGATGAATATCTAATCATGGATTCAGATGTCTCTGGAGGAGAAGTGAGGCTGCTGACCTGCGCAGCCCTCCCTCACTCAAAACAAAGTTAAGTGCAAGTCATGTCATCATTTCTCTGATGGCAGGGTCTTCTTTGCCAATGAAGGACAAACACAAGAACAAAGTATAGTGTCGTATCATTTCAATTTGTTTTATTTTCTGAGGTAGTTTTGTTTTCCTTACCTGGTTTCTGTATTTACCTTTTTTAACATGTATGTGGTGTTCAGAACAACATGTTCAGTTCCAGTTTTCAATATAGGAATTCTTCAAAAGACCATTTTATTGAAGATCTACCTTTTTCATGAATAGTTGGGCTCAGATTTGCAACATACATTATCTTAAGTTATATCTTGACTCCCTTGCACTTTGGAATATAATTCCTTTTCGTAATAATATCATGTTCTTGATGTTTTTCCTCGTATATTTGAAGGTCTCCTCTTTGGTTACTTTGTTATTTGTCATTGGGATTGTTAAACTTAACCATTGTGAGTCTTGCAATTTGCAACCTAACCCCTCCCCCACCCCTGCCAATCCGTGTATTAAATAGTACGTTGGTGCTTCCTTCCCTGCATTCAGAGGTTCTGGGCTGCACCTTACATTATTTCACGGATTGTGGTATTCAAGTTTTTGTCTTGTCACCTTCTGGCAAACCTGTATCCCTTAAGTTGTCCGTATAACCCTGTCTTCAAGATCAGTATGTTTTTTCTTGAATAGATTTGTGTTTCCTAGTAAGATGATTGCTTCTTGCTTGCCTTCTTTCAGATTACCTTCTATTTCTGTGTTTACTCTCTCTTTACTACTGTGTGTATTACTTTCATCGTTTATCCTCTCTTTTGTTTCTTTGGTAAGATTTGCCACTATGGATTCAAGTTTTTCTTTTCTGTCAATTATTTCTGCTGTTCAGGCCATACATTCTGCTCTCAAAATTCTTATCTTTTAAAACATTTGGGAACATTGTGTTGTGGTCCCAGGCTGTTTTGGGATTAATAGTATCCTCTGCCCTCTATAGTAATTCAATTTCTTCTTATGTCTTGCAATATTTATTCTTTGATGTCTGAACTAAATTAGTTGATCTAGAGTGCAGGGAGGGAGGCAGAATTGAATTTTGTTCCAGCCCTGTCAAAACATGGCAACGGATGGTAGAAGGGGTCCTGAGTGTGTCAGGGGTTAAATAAAGATTACCTTCATCAACTCTTACTTTATTGGATTCTTGCCTTGTTAGGTCTCCTAGGATGCTACTAGACCCAGGAAGAATCTAAAATTGTTTTATTTCTTGCACACAATTCTTGTTTTTTAAAGGATTGTGAAGCTGTGAAAATGTTTAGTTCTTCATCTTGGGGGCCACTTAATCTAGAAATTCATAGTAGCTTTCTGATTGGTCTCCCCAATTCTATTCCTCCCTCTCCAGTCTGTCGTTTATACAGCTGCCAAAAATCTGAAAATACAGGTTTATACCATTCATCAGCTTGGGAATCATTGGTGTTTGTATGTTGCCTTTTAAGTGTAAACTACAAATTCCAATTTTTGCCATTTACTATTGTGTGCAATCTGACTGCAGCCTTCCTTCAGTATAAGCATGTAATACTTAAAGTGTTTTTGATTGATTAACATTAAGTAAATATGGAAAGGCAGCATGATCTTGCACCAGGTAAATATAGTGGGTTGAGATGAGTCTTTACTCCCCTTCGGTTCTCTTCCTTCCCACTAGTTCAGCCTCTCTGCTATCTACAACATTCCACTTCCCACCACTGTACTTTTACATAAAGTTTTCCCCGTCACTGAAATACTTTCCTTATTCCACATCACCTCTTTTAATTCATAGTGTCCATCATCTTGAGTGGTACAACTAATGTTTAGTTTCTTTTTTATCTTTTCCTCTCCACCCTAGCCTCCATATAATTTAATCAGTCAGTAAAACTTTTTTTTTTAACACCTGCTACATATTCCAGACACTGTGTTAGGTCATGGGAGTATAAAAGACAAAAGCACAACAGTCCCTTCCCTCAGTGAGCTTATATTCTATCTGGTTAAGCAGTGTGTATCTAGGTATGTTCAAAACACAAAACTCAATGTAGAAGATGTGAGAAAGTTGGAACATTAATTCATTGTTGTTGGAACTGTGAGCTGGTCCAACCATTCTGGAGAGCAATGTGGAGATATGCCCAAAGAGCTACAGAAATGCACATATACCCTTTGACCCAGCAATACTGCTTCTAGGGCTGTATCCCAAAGAGAGCATAAAAATGGGAAAAGGACCCATATGTACTGTGAGGCCAAGCAAAGTATGGTCTTTTTTCTGTTTTTATTTGTGCCAAGAAATATAATGCCTCTGAATAATGTGATTAAGGAGGATCTTTCCCACCCATTGTTGGGCTTCCCATTGAAGGAAGCTTGATCAGGGGAGATGTTTTGTAGGAGGGTCCCAAGAACATTTTGTTTTTTGTATTGAGGCACCAGGTCAGAGGGTCATGCCTTCTGGCTCTGAAAAGTGTATAAGTACTCTGGGGGTGAGGTTTTACTTTGGATCTTACTGACCGAAAGTGTTTATTTGACCATACAAGTACTCTGGGAAGCTGCTAAAGAGCCCTCTTGCCTTGGAAAACCTAGATGTTGGTGCTTCCCTTCCTGGTAATTATGGTCAGACTTTTGGACTGTCTGTTGAATTGTCAGACAGAGGAAGTCATGTCTGTTGATCTTTAATTTCTCTATATTTTCTCCGAAGTTAAATGATTCATGTGCTTGATTAAATGATGGTTAACCCCTCAAAAGTTGCCTTTCCTTTTATGAATGCAGATCTATGATATCAGGCCCCCCTGTGTGTGTTGGGGTGCTTACTGATACATGTACAAAAGTATTTACAGAAGCTTATATTATTATTCTTTTATTTGTTTTCAGTGTTCTACAATCACTTCCATATATCTTAGTTTTTTTCTCCTTCCTTCCCCTTCCCTTCTACCTCCCCACTCCGTCCTTGAGACTGCATACAATCTTATATAGGTTCTACACAAACATTTCTATTAAATACATTTTCACCTCACTCATGTTGCGTAGAAGAATTAAAGTAAATGGGAGAAATCATAAAACAAACCAAAATATAATACAAAAGAAAATGATCTGCTTCATTCTGCAATCGAATTCCATAGTGCTTTCTCTGGATGTGGAAGGTATTTTGCCTTAAGAGGCCGTGGCTTGAGTACCTAACCTATTCCATTGGTTTACCCTTCTGTTTCTTAGCCAGTACCAAGTGGTTTTGATAATTGCCGCTTTATAATACAATTTGAGATCTGGTAGAGCTAGACCACCTTCCCTAGCATTTCTTTGCATTAGTTCCCTTGATATTCTGGACCTTTTGTTCTTCCAGATGAATTTTGATACTATTTTTTTGAGCTCTGGAAAACAATTACCTGATAGTTTAGTATGGTACTGAATAAGTAAATTAATTTAGGTAGAATTGTCGTTTTTATTATATTGGCTCGACCTACCCTTGAGCACCTGATGTTTTTTCACTTACTTAGATCTGACTTTATTTGTGTGAAAAGTGTTTTGTAATTGTGTTGATATAGTCCCTGGATTTGTTATGGCAGGTAGACTCTCAAATATTTTATAGTGTCTCCCCTATATAACAGCTGTTTTTGTGTTGACCAAGACCTGGAAATTGAAGGAGTGCCTCTCAGATGGGGAATGGCTGAACTAGTTATGGTATATGATTGTAAAGGAATAGTATTGTGCTATAAGAAATGATGAACAGGCAGACTTTAGAAAAACCTGGAAAGACTTATATGAACTGATGCTGAATGAACAAAGAACTAGAAGAACACACAGTGCTTGATGCCTGATTTTGATAGACTTAGTGCTTCTCAGCAGTGCAAGGACCTAAAACTTTTCCAAAGGACTCATGATGGAAAATGCAGTCCACATTCAGAGAAAGAACAATGGAATCAGAATGCAGAGCAAAACAGACTATTTTTTAATTAATTAATTTTATTTATTTTCAATGTTCTACAATCATTAGCATATAACTTAGATTATTATTTTTCCCTCCCTCCCTGAGATGGCATACAATTTTATATAGGTTCTACTCAAACATTCTTATTAAATATGTTTTCACTATAGTCATGCTGTGTAGAAGAATTAAATTGAATGGGAGAAGTCACATAACAAACCAAAACATAATACACACACACAAAAATGATCTACTACATTCTGCATTTGAATTCCATAGTTCTTTCTCTGGATGTGGAAGTCATTTTGCCTTAGAAGACCAATGGGAATTTTTTTTAAGTCCTTGCATTACTATGAAGTTCCACATCTACCAGAAAAAACTCTCTCACACTGTGGTCATTGCTGTGCACAAAGTTCTCCTGGTTCAGATCATATAAGTATTTCCAGGCCTCTCTGAAGTCTTCTTGTTCATCATTTCTTATAGTGCAATAGTACTCCATTACATTCATATATCATAATTTATTCAGCCATTCCCCAATTGATGGGCATCCCCTTGATTTCCAGTTTTTGGCAGCTACAAAGAGTGCTGCTATAAATATTTTTGTACATGTGGGACCCTTTCCCAGTTTTATGATCTCTTAGGGATACAGTCCTAGAAGCGATATTGCTGGGTCAAAGGGTATACACATTTTTGTACCCCTTTGGGCATAGTTCCAAATTGATCTCCAGAATGGTTAGATCAGCTCACAGCTCCACCAACAATATATTAGTGTTCCATCTCTCCCACGTCTTCTCCAACATTTATCATCTTCCTGTTCTGTCATATTTGTCAATCTGATAGATGTGATGTGGTACCTCAGAGTTGTTTTGATTTGCATCTCTCTAATCAATAGTGATTTAGAGCATTGTTTCCTATGACTACAGATATCTTTAATTTCTTCCTCTGAAAATTTCCTGTTCATATTCTTTGACCATTTATCAATTGGGGACAGACTATTTTTTTTTGTTATTTTTTCCTCCCATTTGTTTATAATTCTTCTATGTATCATGACTAATATGAAAATGTATTTAAAAGGATTGTATGTGTAGAGCCCATATCAGATTGCCTGCCATCTTGGGAAGAGGTGAGGAAAGAAATTTAAAACTTACAGAAGTGAATGTTAAAAACTAAAAATAAATAATAAAAATGCAAAAAGAAATAGGTAAAAGGGTCCATTTCTTGACTCATTTCTTACCTAGCCTTAATCACGGAAAACATAAACACACACACACACACACACACACACACACACACACACACACAAAACACGATTCAAGGTAATCTTGGCTGGGAAAATACTAGCTGTGGAGAGTGCCAGGAAGGGTTTCATGCAGAAGGGGAGTTGGTTCACTTGAGTGAAGTTTTGAAAGATGTTGAGGTGGGAAGAAAGTACTTTATAAAGCATGTGGTAGAGGTTGGGTGTAGTCAGTGTAAAAGCAAGGAGATAAGATATTGAACATCAAGAAGCCTAGTTTTGTTTTATTTTTTGGTTTTGGACTGTTGGAATGAATATGTTAGAAAATACATAAGCGACAAGGCAGGATAGCATCAGGTTGTGAAGACTCTAATGCCAGACAGAATAGTTTATGTAATGATCCTAAAAGTAACGGGGAGTTACTGGAGTTTATTGGAGAAGGGCACGATAATTGTGCTTTAAAAAATCACTGATTGGTATGAAGAGAAACTTGAGGCAGGGAGAACAAAAAGTCTTTTCAGGCCTGAATTAAGGGAATGCCTTTGTGAGTAGAGACAAGGGGATGGATGTAAGAGGTGTGGTAGAGGTAGAAATGATAAGATTTGGCCTCTGATCAGATGTTGGCTTAATGAAGAGTTCAGAATTCAGGTAGCTCCATTTGTGTTACTTAGGGAACCGCATACAGCAGAAATAGGGAGATTTGGATGAGGGGCTGGTTTGGGGAAAAAGATGAGTTCTTGCATGTTGAGATAGATACATGGATAGAAATAAAGCACTTGTTAAGCATTTACTATGTGTTCGACACTGTGCTAAGCTCTGGAAATACAAATCCAAGCTAAAAAGCCTGTCAGTTCAAAATGTCCAATGACTACTCCATGGGAACCATTTTCCTTAAGATATCTTTCTGAATTTGTATTACCATTTTGGTTCTATCACATTCTCATGACCTAAGAGTATTACAGGATTTCCACATTTGGGAATTTAATTGAACTTTTTCTGTTTTGCACAGCTTTGAGGAGATAAAAATGGTCATTTTATTCATGGGGTATCGGCTTTTGCTCTGATCCATTAATGGAAATGTGATTTTAATATGGTACAGAATTTCCTTTCAGTTACTCTCCTCTTCCCAGCCTTCCCTTGGTAAAGTAATCACCACATTGCTACCTTGCCAGATACTCAGCTCATCAATTGTGAGCTATGCTGCTGTTAAACTCTGGGTAACTTTTCGTCAAATAATGAGTTGATAGCACATTTATTTTGGTGTGGTTATAAGAACAGTGACTTTTCCCCCATCCCATTTGTGGATTTCATACCAGTTCCCAAGTGTTTTTTGCTTTCATTTAATAACTATTATTTGTGTTTCTTTTCTTCCTTAGGAAAAACAACTAAGCAATGATGAAGAACATTTAAGGAGAATGGAAGAAACCAGGCTGCAGCTTAAGGACCAACTGCTTTCTATGGAGACAGAACAGGAATCCATTTTTAACATGCTAGGAAGGGAAATTGATGCGGCTTGTGAAATCTTCTCCAGGGACTCTTTGGATAAATTCAAAGTAATCATAATTTCTTATTGGATGCCATAGCTTTTCTTTTTGTTTCTTGATGAGTGATTTCACTCAGATTTATATTTATATGCATTGTTGTATATTAGCCCAAATTTTTGTTGTAGATAAATTATGAGGGAAACCAAACCAAGAACCTTTAATTTTTTAAAAAATTAGGTGACATATATTTTTGCAAAGTCATGAACTGTGCTATTTCTTACTGTCTGAGTTGTTGAGGAGATGCTTGATTAGGCCACTTTACCATGAAAAGAAGAGTGATTCCTCCGTCCTTCTGACTTGACCTTCACTGGTGACAGTAGAGCAGGCCAACAGGGAGAGCCCTCCTTGGGACTCAAGAACTTGGGTTCTGATCCTGATTCCGTAGTTCTGTGAGTGGTCCTAGGCACTGTACTTCCCTTCCATTGTGCTTTCTTAATAAATTCATCAAAAAGCCATCATGTAATTTAATCATATTGTGAAGCCCTTGGGAAAATATGTTGGAAGGCATGTGATAGGAAATGTTTTGAGTTATTTGAAGAAAATATGCTATGTTGTTCCCAACTGTCATTATTGTTGCGTGTAGCAAAGTGCATTGAGCTTATTTTGTATGCAAGTATCACTTTTTATGATTGCCATTGACCGTTGCACTTTTCTAATTTAGCAGCAGACTTACGGGATTGTAGTTTGGCAAGGATGTTAAAGATTGTCTGGTCTAATCCCCTCAATTTGTGGATAGTTTGAGGACATGACTACAATGGATAAAAATGAGTCTTATTTTTCAGTCCCCCCTCATTCCTTTATTTTTGTAGAATCACAGAAGTTCAGATTTGAAAGAGAACTCAGAGGTCTTATACAGTGTCATTCATACCTACTTAAATTATGAATGCTATCTATGACATTCTCCTTGGGTACAAAGACAACTCACTACCTCTGAGGCAGATGATTCTAAACTTTTGCTTAATCACAGCTGTTTGGGAATTGTTCTTTCTGTTGAGCTGAATTCTTCCACCTCCTGGGCTCAATTTGCCCAATGGAGCCAATCAAAACAACTTAACTCCCTTTCCACAAGACAGCCCTTCATATATGAAAAAATTGCTATCGTATCACCTGTAAGTTTTCTCTCCTTTAGGCCGAACATCTCTATGTGGTTCAATGGTTCCTTACATGACATAGTTTAAAGAACACTTACTATCCTTACAACTCTTTTCTGAAATGCTCTGAAATGATCCATATTTCTTCTAAAATGTGCCCCAGACTGAATATAATCCACTTTTATTTAACTTTTATCTTCTTTTATCTTTCCTTTCTTTCTTGTCTTCCTCCTCCCAATTTTTTCCTTTCATAAGAACAA
The DNA here is from genome assembly GCA_028658325.1 of Potorous gilbertii. Taxonomy (NCBI): domain Eukaryota; kingdom Metazoa; phylum Chordata; class Mammalia; order Diprotodontia; family Potoroidae; genus Potorous; species Potorous gilbertii. Next base: position 49,313,673 of record CM053774.1, on the reverse strand, counting down.
ATGGTTCAGGGAAAATATGAATACAATTTTTCTCCAATGAAAGACAATTTAGCTTGTGCAGAAATAATTACACATGCTTTATCAAACCAGTATTTTTTTTCTTTTTAAAAGAAGTCAGTATTTCTTTGCCAAAGTAGAGTCCTATTCTCTCTGGGAAATAATTTTCCTTGTAAGTTAATTCAGGTCAGATAACTATTAGGCTTATGCTATTTGTCTTTATTTGAGACACTCTTTTCCTAAAAATATCAATTTTAGTTAGTATCATGTATCAATAATGCCATCCTTGTTTATTTTGAAGTATTAGAATTTTAAAATTTACTATGCATCAAATATTTCTAAGGGACCTGAAACTTATTAAAAATTAGAAGCCATCAAGTTATTTGTAGACACAGAGTCAGAGCTCTGGAGTTGGAAGAGACCTCAGGCAACTGTTTCATTTTATAGATGAGAAAACAAATTCAGAAGGAATAAGTGACTTGCTTTAGGCCACTTGGTCATAAGTGGCAGATGCAGGATTTGTACTCGTTTCTTTTCATCCCAGGTTCAACAGAGGTTGAAGGCTGGAAAAAGATTGTGTAGGAGAGAAATGGAAAGAAAAGCGTAACTGAATACTCGGAACAAAAAGAAAAATCGTTATGTTTCCTGTAGGGGAGGGGTCTTAATATCCTGAGGAGGAGGCAGCTTCTTACCCTCTACAGATTTGTGAGTTAGAGCTAAAGAAGCCATTGAAGGAGGTAGTACCTAGGAAGAGTCACAGAGAGACATGGTTGTGGTTTTGGAAGCTCCCTGACCAGGACTCCTGAGGCAACTAGCTCATAAATCCGGAAGTCGAAGGGACTTTAGAGACCGGATAGTCCATTTCGCTTTATAGGTGAGGACACTGACTCTGAGGAAGGTTCATTGGCTTTTCTAATGTCACAGGATAGTATGTACGTAGCAGAGAACCTACTAAGACACGTCACAATGGATTGCATAAATGGCATTATTAGAAAGGATGTATTGCCAAAGATTATAAAATCCAGGACAAGAACTGCAAGTCATTGGGTCAGTGCTTGTACTCTCCTCACTGTTGTGCACTGAAGGTAAGGTGGAGAGAAAATTCCATTTGGCAAGTTAAGAGCTGGCCAAGAGAAATTTATCTAAATACCTGACAATAAGGTATGAAATATTGTACCACATTCCACAACTGCCTTAAATTTACTTGTTTCCAGAAGTGATTATAGTTTCTTAACTCCTATGGTCAAAGGCTGTCTCTAATTTATTGTTGAATGTAAATTAGAAAGAATGGGAACCTAGACTCACAACAACAACAAAATGTCTGCAGCATTATTTTATTATTAATTAGCCCATTTCATCAACCATTTTTTATAGCATATTTCTTGTAAACTTGAAAAAAAACCAAGTCCCCCCACCAGCTTTTGCTCCAGATCATTAAAGGAGCACTAAGTATAATTGATCCTTTGTTTTTCCAGCCTGGAGTGATAGAGCATGGGAGAAAGATCACATGGAGTCCTTAGGGAAAAGGAATGACTTCTTTCACTTTAGTATCCTTTGTAGTTGATTCAGGAATTGTTGCTGAAATCCTCAGTCATTTTAATATATTAACGAGAAAGTCACTGTGATGTGGGATAGATCATCTAACACATGAAAAACAAATGAGTAGAGAACAATTCTGGATAATGTCCATCTTGTTTTTTCTTCCATTTTTTCTGCCTCTAGCTCCCCATATTGGTTATTTATTCCACTTTGCTAGATGCACCTTGTATTTGAAAACCTCAGGACACATATAACAGTAAGCAACTACCATTATAAAACAATTAGGCATATCTCCGAATTAAAGATTTATAATTCTTGTGGGCTAAAACTTCCTTAAAGATAATGCAGGAAGCACATGTAAATAGATGGGTTTTGTATTCTGTCTTAGTATACTCTTCTCTTTTCATTTAACTTGTCTGAATCATTCACCAAATTCTACTTTGTATTAGTAGTTATTTTCCATACCTGTACAATTCCCCCAATTAGATTGTAAGTCCTTGGCTGTTAAGGGCTACATCCTCATCTCTTCATAGACTCAGCATGTATTCTATATTGTTATTGATGATGATACCTTGATTAGCTGTTGAATTTATATAAAAATCATAAAATAATAATCATACCTCTAGACAGTTTGTTTTTCTAACTTCAATACTGGAAGCTCTAGCTTTTCCTAAGTGGTTGATTAATTTGCAAGGTACTTTTTAGTTATAGGATTCACCATGATTTTAATTAATTCCTATTTCTCAATACCAAACTCTTGAAACTTACAATTTATTTTGAAATGTAAACTTGGGAATTCTATCTGAAATGGGAAATCATTTATCAGGGACTCCAGAGAAAGATAAAATGTATCAATATGGCATAGTAGAAATGGTAATATTAAGAAGCAAATGCTAATATAATAATCTACAGTTGTGGCTAGTTCTACGTGAACCAGGTTGTTTCCTCTGAAGATAATTTTCTGAATTAGCTTTCTGTATCAGTGGAATGACTCAAATAAATGATGCATTTGAGCGACCAAAGCTTTTTAAACCCTTTTACTGATGTTGTATGGTTTCTACCACGCAACAAAATCACTGGAACAAAGTATAGTGAGTAACATTAACTGCGGTGTAGACAGAATATATTGTGATAAGTGTGAGATTTATTCACTTAAAAAGTAGTTTATACTTTAGAGCAAGTAATACCTCACCTTGATTTCCTCTCCATTGCTTCATTTCTGTTCTCCTCTTAAGTTGTCACCAGTTTTTTAATAGTGTCTAATTAGAATAGGGCTAAATACTCAGATGAACCAGTCATTCCTTCTCTTTAGTTCTAAACCATTTGTTACAGTTTATTTATATAATGAAACATGGATCAATTTACTTCATTCTCTGTTTGTGAACACTGATTATGCTCTAGTTAGAACCCCCCCCCCCAAAAAAAGAAGTTATTGGTATGCATTAATATACTTTATTTCTAACTTTATTTCTATTTTCTCCTGTTTTTCTGATGCCATCTTTCTCCTATGTAGACTGCTTATAGATTTTTTAAATTTTATACTCACCTGGTACTTAACATATCGTTTTCAATGATGTCCTTATTTTTTTGCTCCTTATTCATGGCCTGAAATTCTCAGTTGGTTCTTAAGTTTTTACTGGGAACACACTGAACAAACTGCATTTTCTTCAACTCTCTTCCCTTTCCTTCTCTATCTTTCTTATTTAGCTTTGACTGGGCCTTTCCTTGACTTTCTGATTAAAGGAATCAGTCCCTACTTATCTTAAGCATCATGGAAATCAATATATAGATTACCAAAATAAAAGTTTTTTGCAAACTAGAATTGCAGATTTTCTCCTTCCAAAAGTACAATATTTCATTTAGTGAGTACTCTTGCCTGGAGTATTTTTCCCTTTCCTATAAAAGTCACCTCTACTGAGCTTCTGTGGATTCATCAACCTCTACACAATCCCTAGGGGCAGGTAGATGGTGCAGTAGATAGAGTCCAGTGCAGGAGTCAGGAGGACCTGAGTTCAAATCTCACCTCACACACTTGACATTCACTAGCTGTGTGACCTTGGGCAAGTCACTTAACCCCAATTGCCTCATCCTGCATCATCTCTAGTCATCCGGATGAATATCTGGTCACTGGATTCAGATGACTCTGGAGGAGAAGTGAGGCTAGTGACCTTCACAGCCCTCCCTCACTCAGAACAAAGTCAAGTGCAAGTCATGTCATCATTTCTCTGATGGCATGGTCTTCTTTGGCAACGAAGGACAAACACACATAAAATCCCCAAGTGAAAACCTTGTACTCCTCTAATAATGCTGCTCTTTGAGTGTGCCTGATAATATAGTGGTTATAGGTTTGCATTAGGGTCTGTAGCAACTACAATACATGAAAACTGATTATCAGGTTTTCTTTCCTCTGCAAGTAATGGTATCCACAGATGGCATGGAAATTGGGTCAGTTTATTAACTGACCTAAAATTGGTTCTTCTGAAACAAAATTCCTGTGTCTAAAATCTAAGTCTTTCAGTAATATTAAAGATAGCTCTAATTTATATGTTTATTTTTAATGGAAAAATGAACAAATCATCTAATGTGTTTTTTCCCCTCTAGGCTGTTTCTACTACAGCTGATAAACACCATGATGTACGCTATGACCCACACCGTTGGTTAGCAGAAAGTAAGGTAATTGCTAGTTTAATAATGTTAATTGATTGATATCCCAAAGTTAGTAATATTGCAGTGCTTCAAATGTTCAAAACATGGGAATACTATCTTGTCATATTCTTTGTTATATTACTTCTCGTTTGAATCTCATTTTTTTCTACTTGCTTTGACAAGATTCTGATCCTTGAGAAGATAAAAGAAAGTATATAATTCTCCTTTGTTGGAGAGATAGGCAATCATGGCCATAGAATGTTGCATATATTGTCAGGTGCTTTAGATATGTGAGTTGATTTTGCTTGTCTTTTAAAAATTGGAGAGACATTTTGGCAATGGTTAAATATCCCATCTTAGAGAGAGGAAAATCTCAAGTCTTGCCTTTGACACGTATTGACTGTGTGATTCAACACAAGTCACTTAAACTCTCAGTGCCCCAATAAGCTGTTGATAAGTAGAGCAGCAGTTGCAAATTGATGTTGGTAAAGGAGTTATCTCATTAGGAGTTCATTCTCTCAATGAAATTATAAGTTAGATTCCTACTTCTCTACCACAAATCTGTGTTATGAGGGAAGGATAAAGTTAAGTATATAAGTGAAGTTTGTTTGGAAGTGAATGTGATATAAAAACAAAAGATAGCCAATAAAACTGTTTTGAAAAAGAAGAAAGTTATCATTTTATTATATTTTTAAAGTTTGTTGTTTCTTTCTAGAATTTTTATGGTATATTGAACGTTCATGGTTGGTTGTAAGGTCAGGTACAAGGTAGCAGAATATGAATGATCTCTTAAACAACTGCACTTTTCCCATATGAATTCTTAAAATTAAGGATCAAAGCCTTTTGGATTTTCATTTAGTAGACTGCAAATACAAGTGGCAGTAAACAAAGGACTAAAATGATAGCTTTGGTGTTATATGTTTGGCCTTGGTGGAATCCTTTGAACTCTACATGTATTATGCCATGGTTATACATGAAGGGGAAAAAGATATTACAACATTCTAACTTGATGACAGGTAAAGGGGTATTATTTCTCATACTCTTTTCTCCAAATTTATGTTTTCACACACACACACACATGCACAAAGAAATCGAAAATCTAACCAAATTGAAATTAATTAGGCGGGCCTCAATTTACCTATTATCTCATGCTTTATAGTATTGATTAAAAAATCATCTAAATCAAGGTTGGGGAACCTGCAATCTAAAGGCCACTTGTGGCCTTCTAGGTCCTTGAATACAGTCTTTTGATTGATTTACAGAACAAATCCTTTTCTTAAGGAAATTTGTTCCTTGAAGTTTTGATTTAGGCAAAGGGCTTCATTTGAAGAGCTAAAGGGCCACATATGACCTTGAAACCACAGGTTCTGCATTCCTGATCTAAATCTTTTATGGATACCCTAATTATATATGAAACTTTTGCAAAATTGTTTATATCCCATATTAACTATTGCCCTTAGAAATTTAGACCTTTAAAATTCATATCTTCAGTTTTCCCAATGGTAATTATAGTGATCTATTGTCTAACAGTTTTAAAGTCAAGAATATTTTATCCTTCTTACTTACAAGACCTTTTTAGGATTTTTCTTCATTCTGCCCCAGCAGTTGCCTTATTATATGGTGTTGAAATGATCCTGGGCTTGTTTCTCTTCTATATTCTGTATTCTGTCTGTAGATAATAGATTTAGATTTGGTAGGGATATGGAGTCATGAACAGTCAGGTGCTATTGAGACAACCAAGCAACACGAAGGGATATTAGAGGTCACTGTCTCTGTTTTATTGATAAGGAAAGTTGAGGTTTAGACTGAAAGTGATGTGCCCAGCAGTACACATTTAGAAGTGCCTGACATGGTATTGGAGCCTGAGCCTTCCTGATTCCAAGTCAAGTGCCAGTAGAGTATGAACTCTGGTAGTTCCTGCTAGGTTGGGGAAAGTTTGAGAAATGGATCCAGCATCTGTTTGAGTAGCAGACTAGCTAATTTCAGGGGAGGGAGTTTTTTTACTAGAAGGTTTGCTACCAAATGGTAGGACTTTATTTTTTTGACCATAGAAACTCATTATATAGTCTACCAAAGTATATAGAAGTAGTGATTTTCATTAGAGGGTATACCTAGACCCCTGAAATTATAGAGCTTTGAAATAAACATGTACAAAATTTGTTATTTTAATTATTACTAGAGTATTTACAAGTTCTGTGTGATTGTATAAAATATCCTTTTCTCCATTGTCCTCAAATTGTTGATTCCAGTAACATGAACACATTTACTGTCTAACTTGTTTTGAGTTATAATCTTTTACATTTTGGAATAGGAAGCTTTCATTGCTATTATTTATTGAATTGTTAGGAAGAGGTGACTGTGATCAGTATGTGGCTCTTTATTTTGGGAACTGTGTAAGCAGTTTTTTATCTAGTATCTTTTAATAGGATTGAACATTCTGGTATCAAAATATTTTTAATGCTGCATGAAATGAAACTGTTTCTCTACAGTATGAAAAGGTCATGACAGGCAAGAAAACTTTAACCAGATGATTGCAGAAGAATGTTTACTAGAAAGATAGGTTTAGGTCATTGATAGGTTATTTTTTAATTCCTTTTGACTGTAAATGAATAGTGCCATAAATATTAGAGATAAGATTCCAAATCAGAGGACAGTGGACTCACCATTCAGAGTCTGGGCAGATATCCTGCAGAAGGACCTCTGAGGCTGTTCAGTAATTGTTTTCATAAATCTGCCAAATGAATTCTTTCATTTAGTGATAAGGTTGGACAAGGTAGAAGGAGTTAGTGTCTGTGTTGAATTGTGGATGTCCGTAGGATAGGTTAGACCAGGAGGAGCTGGTCTTGGCCATAAGATACAGTGAGTAGAACAATATATTATTTGGAGATTGTAACTAGTGATGGAAGGAGGAAAGGAGCAAATTTATATAGATTAAAGGACCAAGAGTTGCTGCAGTTTCTGGGGAACTCAATATATCCGGTGTGTCAGGCCAAACTGGAAGATGAGGGCAAGGTCTGGTTCCCAAATGTATCCAAGTTTTGGTTTTCAGATATCCAAGTTGAGTGAGAGGTTGCTGGTGGAGAAGCATGGACATACAAGTATATGTTGTATATGTTGTTGTTTATCCTTTGTTTTTGAGGAAGCCCTGTGACATCATGGGTAGATGTCTTGACTTGCTTGTGAAATGGATTTAAGTGAGGCAGAATTGCACCAAGTTGTCAGCCTCACTTTCTCTTCTTGAGTCAGTGGCAAGACAAAATTCAAGACCACGGGTAATGGCCCAGGATGCAGTGTTTAACCTTGGCATCTCTAACGTCTCACCAAGCTCTCAGCACTCCAGAGTGCCTGCTTCAATGCTTTCATGGCTGTTAGAACAAATTTTTTTCATCTGCCCATTCTACTACGGAGCATGTTGCTCACAGTAGACATTCTCCCATGTCACCAATGGGTTTGAAGACAGTCAGTTACCTTTAGCTTGTTTAGTCTGTCTGTAAAGATGGCTTTACAGGTATATGAAAAGAATGGGGAAGGAAGGATCATTTTCCATTCAGAGGCCCAGATTGGCCACAAAGAAGCAGAGTTAAATTTAGACTTGGAAAATGAGAACAACATGTAGGCATATCCACACAGCCACACTAACTATAAATCCTAGGATGGGTGCTGTTACTTTCCTTTCCCCTAATTCTAAAAAGATCAGGTCTAGAAGTTGTACGACTCCTTGACTGTGAGGCTAAGTTCTGTAGGTGTTACGTATTGGCAATAGAGGTCTAGACTGCTTTAGACTGCTCACATTTCTGATAATCAGGAAGACCAAAATGTCTTCTGATTTGCCATTTTTAACCTGGGGGGGGGGGAATGATCATATGATCATATTATTAGTAGGACAAAGGAAAGTGAATCAGTCTGATGCCTATAGTTCCTGTTTCCTCAGTCAAGTTAGTTATCTCATCTCAAAAAAAATTATAAGCCAGTATATAAATAAGTAAGTAAGTAAGCATTTATTAACTTCCAGGTATGTACCAGGCACTGTTTTACATTCTAACCTCAAGCTCACAATCTAGTCGGGGAGACAACAAACAGACAACTATGTACAAACAATCTACATAAAGATAAACGGAAAAAATAACTACAGGAAGAGCACATGCTAGAATTAAGAGGGGTTGGGAAGGGCTTCCTTTAAAAGGTAGAATTTTAGATGTGACTCAAAGGAAGCTAGGGAAGGAAGAGATGAGGAAGGAAAGCATTCAAGGCATGGAGCATAGCCAGAGAAAATGTCTAGAGCTGAGAAATGAAGTGTCTTGTTTGTGGAATAACAAGGATGCCAATGTCACTGAATTGAGGAGTACATGGCAGAGAATAAGATATGAAAAGATAGGAGAGGATAGAGGGAATTAAGTTATGAAGAGTATTTTTTATTTGATCCTGCAGGTGATAGTGAATGTCATGCTAGAAACTGTGAGAGCCTGTATTCCATGCAAAATCTATTTATTAATAATGCTGGCAGTTACCAATGAAGAGAGCTATGGCCTCTTAAGAATTAAAGACAAATTGGAGATTTGCAGGGCTGAATTTTATAATCATAAAAGAAGAACAGAAAAGCTACTGAATCTTGAGAAGCTTGTTTTGATCTGTTTTTGATTGGCCACAACATGACAGAAGTTTGTAGTTAGATTAGGTATATCTTGGAATGTTTTGTGGTTAACTGACCCTATTGCCAATATCTGGGTTGTAAACATGTTGTCAGCCTGTCAGGGCATCTCCGGGACATAGCAATCATCAAACTGTCCATCTGCTTGGTTATAGCATTATAACAGTTTTCTTGATGTCATGATATTATTGAACTAGCTAGAAGGTGGGGTAAGTGTGGTTTAGTGTTAATTGAGCCTACTACAATGGTAGGCTTATTTAGACTTAACTTAGACTTACCTTAAACTAATTTAGATTTAGACTAAATGAGAATGAGAAACTGACCATGCCAACTCATCTTTGCAGGAGTTTGGTTTAACTGTAGGAGTTCAGCTTGAGGAACTTAATCTCTTACTATGGTAATTATAAATCTCTTAGCCTAAAATGTAATCAGAAATAGGCCATTTAAGCCTAATATAATATAATAGGCCATGTAAATCAATAGGGTAATCAATACTAACTTGAGAGTTATTTCTTTCAATTCCGCCATTGATCCTTGAGAAGATCAGTTTCTCATGGATCACTTAAGCAAACTATCAAACTATCCAATTTTTTCAGTTCGTTCAAGGTCTTTGTAATCGATTGTGGCCAAAGGTCCGTTTGACTCTCCATGACCAGGGTCAGTTGTCCAGTCTCCACTAACAGTCTTTGGATGCTTGTAATGAAGTAGCTAAAATTCCAAAGGCCTCAGCTTCTCGGTTAGTGATTGGTCTTCATCTAAAACATGCAGTGGCAATCCCTGTCTGCTCTTATACTTACATCCGCACTAATATGGAATCATTTCTTAAGGTGATATGCAGAGTAAGCTCCCCTACTAATTCTATCATACGGTTATTATTTTTTGAACACAAACGTCTCTTCCTTTTCTATTGTGTTTTTCTAAAGAGAACTCTATAGGTTATACAGATAATGACTCTGTAATGGAAACCAAAAGCAAAGTCCCCACAAATTTCTTATCTCAGTGTGAATTTAGGTCTTAGTGGTTGGTAGTTTTAAGGTGGAATTTCAGGAGGCTTGGGAAGTTTTCTAATGGATGGGATGAAGAGGCCCTGTCGGGGTTGGAGGAGGCTGAAGAACTTGTAAATGCCTGGAAGTCTGGAAGTGTTTTTAAACAGGGACCTGTTTTCATGTCTCTTCTTGGAGAGTGAGGAGACTCAAACAGTTAATTCAAATTAGTTTATAAATTAAATGGTTGTTATGGAAACACTCACAAACATGAGATTCATGTTCATAATGCTTATGGGTCTAAAATCAACTAACTTAAAACATCGACAAAGAAGTTTTGTCATGGTGATTGTGGGGGAATAACATCCATGTAAATAGGTTCAGCATTATGAGGTGGCATAATTCTCTTAGTAGTCACTTTAGTGAAGAATGTGTTATAAAGGCTACAACAGTAATTCATTCAAATCCAGTTTAAGAGTATAAAGCCAAGAGCAAGAAAAACTCATTCTATCAAAGTTCTGGAGTTACCTCCTTCAGAAAACCAGCGGCCCTATCCATGATAACCAAGAGCTAAAACCAGTTGTCACATGGGTTCCATATGGTTGAGTAGGAATGACTTCCCATGGATCAGCATGAGTTTGATGGAGCTGTTCATACACTCAGCATCCACAGCATCTGTTCATTTTCACCCTGAGAGTCAGCTAACCTTGCCACATATCAAGAGAAGTTTAAGTTGGAGAGGAAAGAGCTATAGGTAGCATTGCTAAAATTATGACCAGAGGAGGAAGGTTTGCATGCCCATAAGATACAAAATAATATTATTAGCAAGATATTGCTTATAATAGGGATCCAACCTTTAACCAAGGAATTGTTCTAAAAGGATGGGGGCAGAGGGTGGAAGGCATTTTTTACTTATTGTTAGAGGGGTGGTAGCAGTTGCAGCCTGGATCCCACTGTCTGAGAAAGAGTCGGTTCTGTATTCCCAAGTCCTGTTAAATCATCCATAATTTGTGTAGTTATTCCAGTCAAATTTTCCTGAATTTTCAGTGGAATTTAGCCGCCAAAAAATTCCTCCCTTTGTATTTTGAGCTCTTCTTGTGTTGTTGTCATTGCGTTTTACCCAAAGAAATCTTCTGTTATGCCTCCATGTCCTTCTTGTGGTAATTGATAACTACCACTGTATCTACTTGGTGTCAGGGTTGGATATGACTAGAGATCTTAGTATTACTGCCTACAAGAATTGTATAACTACAAAAACTTCAAATTGTTTTATGTAAAAACCTTTGCCTCTGCCACAATAAACATTTCAGACATTGTTTGGAAACTGGGAGAGATAACAGACTGTAACAGCAAAATTGAAATAATACAAGAAAGGGTGGTTTGGGTTCCTGATCCTCCTCTATCTGTTCTACACATTGTGATGCCAAAGAGTACAAGGCCTAATGCCAATGGCGTGGCAAAAGTTATCCATTCTCCTCTGTGTATTTGGGTCCTAACTCCCTCATTAGAAGAGTTAACACAACTTCTGAGGTAAGTTGATGAATTGTTTCTTTCAGGAGCCACTGGAAGTTGGAAGAGTGACATTGTGGGAGCTAAGCTTTAGGAAAATTACTTTGATGATTTTCTGAATGGAAATTGGATTAGAATGGAGAAAGACTTGAGCTTTTGCAATAATCCACTCATGAGGTAGTAAGGGCCCGCACCAGAATGGTTGCAGTAAGGAGATAAGGGGATGTATTCAAGAAATGTTGGAGGCTTGGTAACAGATTGGATAGGGGAGTGAGAGATAGTGAAGAATTGAAAGTGACACCTAGGTTGTGAGTCTGAGGGATTGGGAGGATGGTGTTGCTCTTTATAGTGAGAAGGAAATTAAGAGTGGGGGAGAATTTAGGGGGAAAGATGAGTTCAATTTTGGGCATGTTGAATTTAAGATGTCTACTGGAAATACAATTCCAGATATCTGAAAGGCAATTGAAAATGCAAGATTGGGGGTCAGCAGAGAGATTTGGGCAGGATAGGTAGATTTAAGAATCATCAGCATAGAAATGGTAATTAAATCCATCAAGGGTGTGTTCAGGGAGGACCAGTACCTTTGGTGTGATGGCTGCGGAGTCCTTTTCAGGGCTCTTTCCACCTTTGGTGTTCATCTGTTCCACCCAACTCTCACCTGTGGCTCCAAGAAGCTGCATCATGTATAGTTGCCACACCCTGAAAAGGTGATTCAGCAGAAGGACCAAACCAGGTTGAGAGTAATCAAGGAATCTCAAACCCCTTGGTGAGTTAGGGGTGTGTGAAGCATATGGAAGCATTTCTCTGGTGGAATGGGTGAATGAGAACAGTTTGTTCCAGTGGCCATGAAGGCAGCTGCAGGTGATGTAGAGTGCTTAGAGCTTGGTTAGACACTGAAAATGCCAAGGTCATCCGTTGCATCCTGAGCCATCGCCAGCCATCTTGACTCTGTCCTGCCACTGGACTATGATGACTCTGGAGGAGAGAATGAGACTGACAACTTTTTGGAACGCTACCTCACTTAAATCCAATTTACACACAAATACCATTTTACTATTATGCCTCAAAATCCTGTGGTGATAGGCAAGTGATGAAGCAGGAGTGGTGGATACACTAGGAGCTTCAGTCACAACCCTGCACACAGACTGCTCAGGTTATAGGGTCATTTCTCACTGGAAGCGGCCCCCTGGGTGTCTGAGCAACCTTTTAAGGATCATACTCAGCATGGTGAGCTGTGCTGTATGAACAAAGCAGAATAGAGACAGCACAAAGTAAACATAGAATTTGCAGATTTGGAGTATCTACCTCAAATATTCACATGGACTCTCAGTGCCCAACCTGTGGCAGAGCATTTCAAGCTTGTATTGATCTGATCAGCCACAATCAGATACACTGACACTTCACTTTAGCATCGTGATGTCATTTTGGTCCTCTTTGAAAATGAAGGACAACAACCAACCAACTAACCAGATCCATCAGTGAGATCACCCAGTGATACAGTATACAGGGGGAAGAGAAGAGGGCCTTGGATAGAATCTGGGAGGACAATTCCAGTTAGAGAGTATGATCTGAAGGAGAATCCAGCAAAGGAGACAAAGGAGGAATCATAGGTGGGAGGTAGATCAGAAAAAGGTGGTATTATTCACTCATTTCAGTTGTATCTGACTCTTCATGACCCCATTTGGCGTTTTCTTGGCAAAGATATTAGAGGAGTTTGCCATTTTTTTCTCCAGCTCATTTTCCCAAATGAGGAAACTGAGGCAAACAGGGTTTAGTGACTTGCCCAGAGTCACACAGATAGTAAGTGTTTGAGGCCAGAATTGAACTCAAGACGGTGACTCTTCTTGACTCTGGGCCCAGCACTTTATTCACAGTCCCCTGTAATCACCCATTTTTGTTTATTTTGTCTTCTCCGTATCTTACATAGCTTTTATGTTCCTTCATAGTCATGGATTTATAGAACTCTAGAGGCAGATGAACACTTTCATTATCATTTCCTGTAACCCTCTCACTTTAAATATGAGGAAAGTGAGACCCAGATAGTTGAGGTGACTTGATGAAGGTCATAGAGCAAATTATTGGCTGAAAGAAGGCATAAAGGTTCTGCCTGTCTTTGACCTCATACTCTTTGTGCAGTCACGGTGCCATTCTTTTTTTAGAGACAATAAGACAATTAAGTGACTTGCTCAGGGTCACACAGCTAGTAAGTGTATAAGGCCAGACCTCAGGTCCTCCTGATTTCAGGGCCTGTGCTCTAGCCACTGTGCCATCTTGCTACCCTTAATGTTGCCATTCTTAATGTGCATTTTTAGTTTGATCACAGCTATAAATCTTAAAATTGTTTGGAGAACAAAGGCTGCTCGGAATTCTTTTGTTTTATGTTGTACAGTATTTTAGATTATTTCTGCCATTGTTTCCCTGTATTTCTTCAGTGCATTACAAGGACAAATCATTGCAATATGTTGCAGCTTCTTTCTTTGAGCATAGGTAATTTAGAATAGGCTATAGATAATGTAATTTTGATTGTATGGCTTATGGGAAAATAATTTAATAAGTCATTCCCATGAACTTCATGTTGAGTGGCTCTGATTAAGTCACTAAGCATTCAGTTTAGTTCTGTAAAACAAAACAAAATTAGTAAAGTTTCTGCTGTAGTACAAAATTTGCATAAGACATGACCTCTAGCATCATGAATATTAGAGTCTACTAGGGAACTGGACACACGTACAAAGTGATACGGTAGAAAGAGCATAGAATCTGGAGTATGGAGACTTGGGTTTGATTCCAAGGTCCAGTACTTAATAATAGTTTTACCTTTTAACTTCCCAGAGCCCATATTTCATCACCTGCAAAATGTTGATAGTGGTACTAGCACTACCACCTGATAAGATTGTTGCCAGGAGGGTATTTCCTCAACTTGAAAGTGCTATATAAATATAAATTTATATAATACTACATATACATAAAATACTATGTAGCTATACAGATATGTAAATGTTATTTATACATATATTTTTCATAATAAGTTGATTATGAAAGTCCTAGCAAAATCCTGTCCTGTTGTCTCTTTCCTCTTTTGTAAAACATCAGGATGACAAATATTCTTAAATTTAACTAAGATATTGTAAAATAGGTTAAACTGTTCAACAAACCTTTATTAAGCACTCATTGCATGTAAGTCTAGAAATTAGAGGAAGTAAAACAATAAGCCATGTTGTTTATCCTCCAGACTGCCTCTGGGTAGCACTTTCAGTTACTTGAAGAAAAGTATACAGCTTTATTTAAATGTTATTTATAAAAGCATATCCTCATTATTTTTGCAGCCTGTTCTTTAATTTGTCTGTTATAAACTAATGTAGAACTATAAGGAATTGTGTTAGTATTTAGTTAAATTTAATTACTTTATATTTTTGAAGATAGTTTTTCAAGAAAAGCATTCCACATGTACATGTTAGGATTATATGAGTTTTTTGGTTAGAAGCAAACATGGAGGTTACTCTGAAAACAGTTGGTGATGGGGATATGCTTGTCAATAGTGTTCACTACCTTCTGAACTGTGCAGGATCCAAGTGGAAGATTAATTTTTTTAAAATAAAATTTTATTTATTTATTTTTTTGTTTATACATCACCTAAAGTTTGCCCCCCCCGCCCCTTCAAGAGTCATCTCTTATAACGAAGGTTTTGTTTTTTAACAAAAAAGAGAAAAAATCACAAATCCAATCAATACATTAAAAATATTTAGCAATACATGCAATGTTCCACACCTCAGCAGAGTATTTGGGAGGAGGGGTGATGTCCTGTCACATATCTTCTTTGGGGCCAAGCTGGTTCTTTGTAATTTTCAAATACTCATTTTTGATTCTTTGTGGTGGTTCTTTTCATTTACATTTTTTTCCTCCTTTTTCTTTTAAAACAGTACTTTGTCCCTGTAATTAGTGTTTCTTGGTTTTTACTTTTAGGCAACCCTATACTTACAGGCTCCCTTCCCTTCTCCCAAACCTCTGTCTTTCATTTGTCAACCTTTTCCCTGGTTTTAGAGTTTTATTGGACTTATTAATTCCCTTTTCTCTCTTTCCTTTGTTTCTCCCTTAGGTAAATGGTTAATGTAGAATCTTCCCTCCTTGTATCCCCTCCAATTTCTTTTCTTTGTTTAAACCGTCTTCTCTTTATTAATTTTCCCTTTCATCATTTCATTCTTTAATTCATGGTCTTTAAAAATTTCTTTGTATTCCTCATGGAATTAAAGCATCTTAAGTATCAAGTTTACATTCCCTATTCTAATCAGTTTCTGTGTTATGACCTTGTAGGAATTGCTGTCTTGCCTTTTTTCTTTCTTTCTTTTGGGCCTTTCTTAGAAGCTATCAGTTTCTGGGGCACAGAATGAGGTGGAAACATTGTTCCTTAGTAGAAATTCTCTCATTTCAAAAATAATTCAATCCACTTTTTACTTCCTGCTTTTTTCTTGATGATTTTCTTTCCCATTTGCTCTGGAATCTCCTCCTTGAGTCGAAGCCCTCCCACCCTTCTGGATGGCAGTTATTTCCATGAGTGTTGATTTCCCTTTTCCTCAGATAGGATGTTGTCTCTGGAGTCACAACTCTCTCTCAGAGGTAATGGTTTCTCTGGATACCAATTGCCTAAAAGTTAAGCCGTTGTTAGGTCTCTTTCTCCCATTATAGCACATGTCTCTCCTCTCTGGTAGTGCCCCGCTGGATACCCTCTCACCAGTGAATTGGGATTTCCCCTTTTCCTTTGCCTTGTTTTTCCTTTGCCGCATTACTCATTGCCTCTTCTTGCTGGGACTATAGTAGTTATCTTTATTTCGTTATCATGGATTTCACTAGGATACATCACATTCTTCATTGTCCCCTCCTTCCATTTTACATCTCATTTTACAATTCCATTCAAACTCTACAAAATCAAGCTCCACAAAATCCATTCACTAACTCACTGTGAAGGGAGGTGCTGGATTTAATCCGTGATGCTTCAGGCCTGCTCCTCCACTGGCACTTCTTGTTTCTTCTTTATTCTCTTGTTTACTCTTTGAAAGAAATCTCTTCATGGTTCCTTTCTTTTATTGTTTTTAGACTAATATGTGTTTCAAATTTTTCTTTTAATGATTCCTCTAGAAAATATATTTTTTCAGTACATGTGTTTTCCCTGTTTGTTATACTTATCAAAAATTTTTGCATTTCTAGTGTTTGCAAATCAAAAAAATTTTTTTTTGTAACAACGCTTCAAATGCCTCTGTTATTGAACATCTATCTTTTTTCATTGATAATTAATTTCAGTTTTACAGGGTTTCCTGTAAAAGGTTTTCACCTTTTTTAGGGTTTCACCTCAGGTTTCTTTGATTTTGGGCAATATATTATTCCATTCCCTTCTGTTGTTTCTAATGGATACTGAATAGTCTTATATTATTTGAATTTCATTCTCTTTATGTTTAAAGATCTTTTTTCTAGCCCTTGCAGAGTTTTTTGTTTCTCTTTGCAATAGTTAAGTCTAACTACTTTGTATCCTAGAGTTTGAACATCTGACACATAGTATTTCCTGGGGCAATCTGGATTTTTTCAAGTCCTGCTTTGTTTTTCCCATTTAGAAGTTCTGGGCAGTTTTCTTTAACTATTTCTCCCTTTTTGGTCATTTCACTTGTCCTGTTCTTCTTGAATTCTTTGTCAGAATCATTGTGTTCTGCTTAGAGATCATGTGTTTGCCTACTATTATTACTTTTTGCTTCTTTTCTTCTAAATCTAAATTGTCCTTCATTTCAATCTATTTGAATATATGAAAAACATCCTTTTTGTTCTCTGTTGTGCTTCTTGTGATAGCATAACCACTGCCGATTCGAATTTTTATATTCTGCGTATTTTCTACTGTGCAGGAAATAAACTGCCCTAATTGTTTTATCTAACATCCCTCAAGGCCCAGATTTCTCTCTTGAACCATTTTAGAAAATCCTGGAGATCGCTGTTAGTTTTAGGCTTTTTGCTTTCTACACTCCTGTAGCTCACTGTCCTTTACCTCTGATTATAATTTCATCCCAGGACATTTACCCTACCCAGGTCTGGATTTAGAATATTTAAACTATCCCATTTGGAGAAATTTGCTTTTCACTGCCCTTAGCTTCTAACCTAAGCAGCTTCTTGGGGGCTGCCATGAGGAGGACTGGTCCTCGATGAATTCAGATAAACTTTGTACAGTGTACACTTGCCCCCAGTCCTATTTCTCGCAGTTCTTTAGGTCTCTTTCTGGGCTAAGACAGTAACTGCTGTTTTTTGCAGACTTGGGAGATGGCAGAGTGGGCCCGGGTATTCGAGGCAGAGCTTCTGCTGCCTTGCTTGGGTTTCCCTAACCAATGTGCCTTCCTAGGCTGAAACGGGGATGGTGGTCCAATTTGACCACCGTCTGTCCTCTGCAGGTACCTGGGAAGGGTTGGTGTCTGGCGCTCAGGGCAGCAGGATGCTGGGGAAAGGCATAGGCGTCAGCTGGAAGGAAATCCCCGAAAGGGGTCAAAACAGAAACTCATGGGTCAGTATATATTTCTTGTTGGAGTGGGAAGGCTTGTGAGAGAGGAATGCCGAGTGCATTAAGGGTGCGCATTTACTCCTTAAGAATTCAGAAGAATATTACCTTGAGCTTCTTACTTTCTTGTTTCTTTTTGGACATCTAGTTGACTAGAATGTGGACTGGAGTCAGAAAGACCTAAGTTTAAATTCGATCTCAGACCCTTGCTAGCTATATGACCCTGGGCAAGTTACTAAACCTCTCTGCCTCAGTTTCCTCAACTGTAAAGTGGGGATAATAGCAGCATTCTCCTCACAAGGCTGTTATGAGGATCAAATGTGATAATATTTATAAAGTGCTTACCACAGTGTCTGGAATATATATGTAGCACACCTACTATATTCCCTTCCTTCCTCTTTGCCCCCTATGCCCCTCATGTTGTCTTAAGGAAATAGTTGTGATTGCTCTACCTCTGCCAATTAATCTCCCTCCCTCCCTCCCCCCTTGTCTCTCTCTCTCTCTCTCTCTCTCTCTCTCTCTCTTTCTTTCTCTCTCTCTAACTAGAGATACTATTTCTCCATCTAGTTGGTTATGTCACAAAAGACAGTAAGTGATGAAGTCCCCAGATGTCATTGTGTTGATTCTAACGTAGCCTGGAATACTTCAGAGTCGTCTCAGGGATATTCATGAGCAGTCAAAGAAGACTGATCTGATAATGTATAAATGAAAAATCAATTTAGGACATTGCAGATAGCTGGACAGCCCTTTTAATTAGTTTATCAGTTCATATATTATGGACAAACATTTTAGACTGATAGTGAAACAGGCCAAGAACTGAAGAGGATAATGAGATAAGGCAAGATTATATTTAGGAAATTGCAAACTGAATCTGTAAATACCACAATTTCTAGAGAATACAAATTTCTGATGATCCAAGAGGCAATAAAGATAGATGTATGAAGTCTACAAGTATGACACCACATGATACCAAAGGGTACTTATAGAAGAGAAGTGATATCAAACAGATCATGAGGGCCATGTCTTCATGGAGAAGGATGGCAGGAAAACAGATAAACAACCTAAGTTCTCTTTCATACCTACAAAATGAAAAAGACCTAGTAGAAGGCTTCCAGTGTGTGGATCATATCCTTCTGGGAGGGCTTAATGGACATTGACATGTATCACACAGGATATGGAGATGGTACTACTACTACTACTACTACTACTACTACTACTACTACTACTACTACTACTACTACTAGTACCTGTTATTGTAGTCCTAGCTACCATTTCTGTAGATTATCTGCCAGGTATCGTGCTGTGTTTTACAATGATTATCTCGTTTGGTCCTCACAACAACTCTGGGTAGTAGGTGCTGTTATTGTCATACCTGTTTTACACTTGAGGAAACTGAGGCAAACAGGCTAAGGGATTTGCCCAGGGTCTCACAGATTTTAAGTGTGTCAGGCCAGACTGATCTCATTTCGGTGATTTAAGAGACATTTGGAAGTAGTAGCTTAAAACCCAGAGGAGACTTAATTCTGATTCTTAATTTTAGAAGCAGTATTTTTTCATCTTTATATATTTCCATTTCTTGAGTTCCGAAGTTGGATCATAATCATCACAGTCCAAACGTTGTTCTGTGGAAGCAGGTGTCCTAGAACAGTAGCGTTGGGTCTTCGGGAGCTATTTCAGTCCCTGATAATACCTCTTTCACATTTTATTTATTTCTTGTAATAAAGTTAGTGCTGTTAAAGCTAATGAGTTAGTAGTGGCAAACTAGTTAGAGATGTGTTATAAATACCATTAATGATTTTTTAATAACTTATTTTCTTCTTGTAAGTATGTTGTGAACTGTCAGCTAGAAAGTTAGAAGAAAAAAACTAACGATCCTGTCCTTATTGAGAGATTCTTCCTAAATTTTTATTTAATGATATTTGCTGATCCCATCATATGATATGTAAAATTACCTTGGGAGTAGTTAACAGAACTTTTGTTTACTTTGAGATTAATAACCCTCTCTTCAATTATTATTTGTAACTGATATTGTTGTTTTGTAATATATTTTGATTTGCTTCTTCAAGAAATTTTTAATGAATATACAACTGTATTTGAACAGCATCATTTTCTTAATTGATTATTGGTTGATTACATCTTACCATGAGGAGGTGTGCATGGTTCATTAGATTAATAAAACCATGGCTTCTTTTTAAAGACTTGTGTTAATAGAGTGAGGGATCCATAGGGTAAGTTTAAAAAACAAACAGATCAACAACAAATCTGCATAGTGGGTGGTTTCAGTTTCTACCCATTCAAACCTATAAGAGCTGTGAATTAACAAAAAACATTATTGATTTTCTTTTGTCTTTTTTGCTTTTCTGTTGGGGCCTTTCTCAGTCCCCCTCTTTTTTATACTCTCTCCCTTTTCAGATTACTTTTCATTACTTTGTACATATCTTTTATATACCTAGTTAATTTTCTTACCATCTTCCCAACCCCATTATTACACTAGCTCCTTGAGAGTAGGGATTCTTTTTTTTCCTATTCTTTATATCCATATCACTTAGAACATTGCTTAGCACATAGTAAGTGCATGATAAAGGTTTGCTGACTGGCTGACTTACCCAAATGGTTCCTAGTTCTGCCCTCTTGTACCAAGTGAAACCAAGCACCTCCCATTTGAAAGGCCATCAGATGCTTAAAGACAGATGTCATTTTCTCTCCATTAATTTTTCTTTTTCCCAGGCTAGCCATCTTGCTAGTTCATTCAGCTGAGGTTTAAATGACATGATTACAAGGCACATCATTGTCATGATCCATCTCTCCTGGGTGCTCTCCAGCTTCTCAATATCCTTTGAAAAATCTGACGTGTGGAACAGAACAAGATTATGCCTTTCTTTTTATTCCCAATGCTCAGCACAAGTCTTTACACATGCCAAGGATTTAATAAATGCTTGTTGAGTGATGGATTTATTGATACTTTTTTAAAAAATTTAAAAAAAAGTTATTTCCCAATGATTTACCACCTTCCCCCCCAACCAAATTATCTCCTTTTATTAAATAAAACAGTATGGGTTAATGAAAACAAAGCCACACTGGCCACATCTGATAGCATAAGTGATGTCTGTCTTGCTCAAAGTCCCAAAGAGTTACAGCCTTCTTTTCTCTTACCCTATTATAACTGACTTGTAAATTTTGTTGTTTTTAATAATCTTACTTTGTTCTGTAGCGATTCTTACTCATCTTCTCTAGTTTCTCTGAAGTTTGAATATTTTTTTGTTTCTTACAACGCAATATTCCATTACATTCACATATCACAGATTTTTTTTTCAGATACTCCTCAACTGACGAGCATTTACATTGTGGTGGTTGAGACTGGATCTCTCTATCTTACCCAGACAAGAAGTCCAACTGCCACTGTTGATCAGCATGGAAGTTCTTTTTCTATCCTGGGCTGGTTCTTCTCTCCTTAAGTCCTAAAGTGCCTCCCCTTCCATTTTGGGTTTAGTTGGGATTTGGCTTAATGGGAACATCTGACAGACATTTTAGCCCTACTGCAGCTTAGAACTCCTGTGTTCAAACAGTCTACCAGAAGTAGCCTCTCCTAATAGCAGGGACTGCTGGCATGTGGTACTATACCTGCTGAGTATCTCCTTTCCAGTTCTTTGTCACTACAAAAAGTCCTGCTGTACACATACAACACACACGCATGTACACACATCTGGTTCACATCAGTCTGTCTTTTCCACAGTTATAGCATGAGAGTCTTTGTCGGCTTCTTTGCCAAAGTCTGCATAAGTCATATGACATTTTCCTGATCTAAACAAGTAGCTGAAGGAAATGAGATCAGTCTGGCTTGAGACATTGCTGTTGAGGAAACCAGACTGATCCTAATCTATTTCTTGAGGTCTTCACTAACCCTACCTTTAATACTGTGTTACAGGGTTTTTGCCAGGATTTGAAATCAAGTTCATTCACACAGGTGTGTGTACAGGATGTGGCACACCATAATGTCTTAAAATAAATGGCATTTTTTATGTTTGTATTTTTACAAGTAAAGTGTAGTTGTTAATTTCAGCAGTTGCATTTTGTGAAGTCTTAGATTCTTCAATTTGATGAACATTATACATCAGAGAGAGAGAGAGAGAGAGAGAGAGAGAGAGAGAGAGAGAGAGAGACAGAGACAGAGAGAGACAGAGAGAAGAGGAGAGGAGAGAGAAACAGAGAGAGAGAGACACACACAGAGAGAGAGACAGAGAGAGAGAGACAGACAGACAGACAGAATATGTGTCTGTTTGGCACATATAGGCCAAACCATAGCCAAAATCTCAAATATCATCTTTTCTCATATCCCAATGTGGACAACACAGAACCTGTGCCCGCAAGCCCTGGTAATAGCATTGCTTCTTCTTCCCCAGGCCAATTGACCTATATCCAGCCTGTCCCCTGTAGTAAAGGGAAAATTTCTATAGTAAACCAATTGAACAACTGCTCCTGCCGGTACTGCAGTTGTTGCCTCCTTAGTAGAGGAAAAAAAAAGGCCTTACCAGCAAAGTATTATTTAATATGTACTTAATTAGCTCTTGTAGGGCAATGTATTTTATATAGTTAACTATAAAACTAGCAGATTGTCTGGTCCTATCTAGTTTTACCATATCATCATAAGACTTCATCTTTAGCTTATGGCTTAAAAAACATTTCCATTTCCATATTTATGTGTTACTCCTTTTTCTATGTGCATTATTCCACTGTGTATCTATTAATTTTCAGCACATTTAGGCATCTTTTCAGTTTGCCAAAATTGTTTTGAAGTATTTTCTTTTTGTTTGAAGTTTTTATTTCACCCCAATGAAGCTCAAGGTGTTAAAAAAGCTACTGAGGCCACCCTTTCTTTCCATCATCCAATCTGGAATGAAGGTATTTAGCAACTACTTTTGGAGACAGAACCCTGTGGTATACCCTTCAGTGTTGTACTGCCTCAGGTAGATGGGGATTAAGGAAACAAGAAACTGTGCCTTAACCTTTCTCTGCTTCAGTTTCTACATTTACAATATGAAAATAGCAGCATTTACCATCAGCTTATTTTCCCCAAATTATATGGGGATCAATTAGTCTAATTTCTTGTAGTAATTATTTATTGTTTTTGGCAATTATACTGTACTTAACTATAAAGTGACTTAAACAGAGATTGTCATCTTCTGAATGAAGTGTTTAAATTGTGTTTGAATGGCATGGGCATTTTAGTGTTTGATTTGTAAAATTTCTTACTTGTTCAATTTAGTAGTTACAGTACGGTAGTAAAGAGTGAATAATGTTGAGCTTCTCCTTGTTATTTTTGGGTGGGTTTATTTATTCTCTGAAGTTTGGGACTTTCAGGTTTTGAAAAATTTCCAGGTATATCATCAATTACTACAAAATGAAATCACCTCCCTACCACCATCACCACAGCAAAAAAAGGCAAAACCAGCCTGCTGGGTAATTTAGTAAACACTACTACATTAAATCTGTTGTAGTAGTTGAGTGCAAGATGCTTGTTTAAGAATTTAAGTGTGTCTCATTTTTCATTTAACAATATCTTACTGTACCCTCAATATGGGTAGGATGCGTTAGATATATATGCCCTTGAGGAGTTTGCAGTTTGATTCAATTATACTATCATTATTCTGAAAGGAAGTTTTCAAGGAATAGAAAACTCTTCTTTAATTTGCTCAATTATTCTTTTTCTTGAAAGGATGAGGAAGATGTAGGTACCATGTGTCAAACGGTATAATATATATATTTAGAAATAGCGTTTTAAAGATTTCTTCCCTTTCTCAAAATTATGCTATTTGCTGACAATTTTGAGAATATGTGGAGGACTAATCGAGGTCTATCTTTTAATAAAAAAGACATATCTCTTAATCTTAGTGCTGCACATAATGGTAACAGGGACCACAGGCCAACTATTCTAGCCCATCCCAGAATAATCTCTCGTGCAGCCTCCCCAACAAAATGCCTTTGCTGAAAGATCTCCATGGAGTGGAGCACCTTCGTTCCTGCTGCAGCCCATTCCAGTTTTGACAAGTCTAGTTGTTATGTTTTTCCTTACATCAAATTATGTGTGTATATGTGTTTGTGTGTGTGTGTGTGTGTGTGTGTGTGTGTGTGTGTGCAACGTCTACCCTAGTTTCAGAGCTAAAACTTGTAGTTCTCCATCTGGAGAAAAATAGCAGCATTTACATGAGAATAGCAATATTTACTATCACTGACGGTCCAAAAAATTGTGTGGGGAACAATGAGTCTAAATTCTTGGAGTTTTTATACTGTGAGCAGTTATCCTGTACACCACTACATAGTGGTTTCAACAGTGGTTATTATTTTCTGAATGTGTTTAACTTGCTATTTAAATGTCATGGACACCTTTAGTGTCTGATTTGTAAACTCTTTTACTAGTTCATTTTAGTTCATTTCTGTGCAGAGAAAGTCTAATCCTTCTATCTCTTGATATACCACAAACTACCATGTACCACTGAAATCTTTTCTTTTCCAGATGATACATTCCTAGTTCCCTAATGATCCTCACATGAAATATTTGCCACAGTATTCATATTCTTCTACATGTTCTTCACTTTGTCTATATCATTGTTAAAAAGTGATGACTGGAACTGAACAAAGTACTTAAGATGGATCTGACCTCTCTAGGGTTACTTCCTTTTTTATTCTGGATATTTCTCTTAACACAGATTATATTAATATTAGTGGTTTTGATTGCCATTTTATATTGTTGCCTCATGTTGAGCTTGCAGTTCAATAAAATTTCTAGTTCCTTTTCATAACAGTTATCATCTAGTCACACCTCTCCAATTTTAAAGTTGTGAATTGTATGTTTTTCTTAAAATCCAGATATAGAATCTTACATTTATCTCTGATGATTTTTTGTAAATTTTTTTAGGTTTGTAAAGAACTTTAAAAAAATGCCTTATATATTTTTTGAAAGATCACTACCACTACTCCCCCTACTCTTCAATGCCTCCCCTCCCCAAAAGAAAACAAATTCACATGTTGACTATGTCTGAAAATACATTTCATTGTCTCTAATCTATCACCACTGCTCCAGGAGGTGAAAAACATGACTGATAGTCAGATCTCTGGGGCTGTAATTGGTTACTTCTTTGGTCATAGTTTTTAACTCTTTCATATTGTTCCTTACTCACTGTAACTGTACTGTTTTTAACATTGCGCTCACTGCAGATCGTACTGTATTTGCAATATTGTACTTACTGTAACATTTTTTTCTCCTAGTTTCACTCACTTCTTTCTGTGTTAGGTCATACAATTGCTCCTAGGTTTTTCTGAAACCATCCTTTATTTCATTTCTCACAGCATATTATTTTTCCATTACATTCATTTGCCATAATTTGTCTGGCATTCCCCAATTGATGGACACCTCTATCCTCTTATGTGCATGTACCTAGTAGTAGTTTCATTGAGTTAAATGTATGCATGGTGATTTTTCCTATAGATTTTGAAATTGTTTTCCAGCATGGTTAGACCAATTCGTAGTTCAGCAGCAGTGCATTTGCATGTCTGTCTTCCAATAGTCAATTCTTACTTTCTCCTTCTCTCTATCTCTGCCAATCTGACGGATATAAGTAGAGCCCCAGAGCTGTTTTAGTATTTATTCTCTTATTACTAGCCATTGGAGCATTTTGACATATGGTTGTTGATAGCTTGCTTTTTTTTCTTTTGAAATCTACCTATTTATACCTTTGACCATTTATTTATTGGGGAAGGGCCCTTATTATAGATTCCTTGTAGGTGTTGGAAAGGATACCTTTATCAGAGAGTGCAAATATTTTTCCCCAGTTTACCTATTTTCCTTCTGGTCTAACTGAATTGATTTTGTTTGTAAAGAAACTTTCCAATTTTATGTAATCAGAATTGTCCATTTTGTTCCCTTTGTGGCTTTTTTGGTAAACAAAACAAAACTGTTACTTTATCCATAGTTGTAGAAGGTATCACCTTCCCTGCTACTTTAGTTTGTTTATGATGTAATGTTCTAGGTTGAGGTGATAGGTCCATTTTTAGTTTATTGTGATATATTATGAGAGATAGGTCAGATCCAAATTTCTGCCAGATTACCTTCTAGTTTTCCCAATAATTTTTGTCAGATGGTGAGTCCTTAACTCAATAATTTATATCTTTGAGTTTATTGAACAATATGCTACTGTATTCTATTGATCCTGGGATTTGTGCACTTTGTCTCTCTGGTAATTTTTCTATTATTAAACCATTGTTAAATAATTTTGTTGATTACTAGTTGGTAGTATAGTTTGAAACCCTGCACTATTAGACCTCTTCCTCCTAACTTTTTTTCTTTTATTGTCTTAGATATTCTCTACCTTTTGTCCTTCATGTGGATTATGATTTTTTTTTTCTAAGTCTAGAAAGTTACCTTTTGGTAGTTTGACTGATTTGGCCCTAAATTTAGATTAATTTAGGTAGTGTCATCTCTTTAAAAAATACATTGGTATTATCTAATTTCCTATTAAGTGTCATCTTATTCAGTGCATTTCTTTGTTTGAACATGTCGAGTTTCTTTTGGATCCATGTTTTCTATTCTTTCCTCTCCTTGACTTTTAAATTCCTTCATTCCCTGGCCCTTTCCTCCTATTCCAGTTGTCTTACACCATATTCCCCCTTCTTTTACTCAGTGATACAATGATACTTGTCTGCTTGTCTTCTTCCACAAGATACTCTGTCTCCAAACTCCAGGCATTTTCATTGGTTCTCTCCCACAGCTGGCATACGCCAGAATATTCTCCCTCTGTCAGCTGTTGTTTTTTTTTTTTATTTCCATCAATTCCCAACTTTTGCAGGAAGTTTCCCCCAAATTCTTTAATTCTAGTGCTTTCCTCTAACCAAGGTTATTTTCAATTTATCCTATGACTTGTTTGTATACGATTGTTTACGTATTGTCCTCCCTGTTATATAATGGGGGCACCAGGAGGGCAGGAACTATTTTTTTTCTTTTGCTTTGCTTCTTATCCCTAACTGTTAACATACTGCCTGGAAAATGGTAGATATTTAATACGTGCTTATTGATTTGACTTCTACTTTAGTGCAATCTGAAAATTTCACAAGAATGCCCTTTATACTGTAATCAAAGTCGCTCATAAAAATAATGAAAAGCCCTGGAAAATTGATAGATCCTAGCGGCATTCTATTAAACCCCTTTTTCCAAGCAGAAATTGATCAAATAATTTATATTTATTTGAATTCAGCCATTTTTCAGTTTTGAAATTCATATAACTATACTGTCATCCTCACTATATCTTTCCTTTTTTTCTTAGTTAATTTTAGAGAATTGGTTAAATAATTGAGTAAAATTGAAATAGAACATATGTTTTCCTTGACTGCCAATCTTGTTAGATTCTTTACAGTAGGACCAGTTCTTATTTTGCATGTACTTCATGTATTCCCTTGAAGGAAGCAAGGGAAGCAGTTGACCTAAAGTAGAGGAGTCAAACACACAGCTAGTGGATGGTCCTCCCACTTGCAACCCAATCAGACTAAAAAGTAATTGGGACATATTTAACAACGTAAATAAAAATATAATAGAAAATGTGGTTTTTGAAGTAAAAGTGCAAGCTGCAATTATGGTGATGAATAGCTTAGTGATCCATTTCTGTTTGAATTTGACATCGCCAATCTACAGGACTAAGATTACTTAAAACAACAACAAAAAAAACCCCAAACTGAACCAATAGGTAACTGGTGTTCTGAGACTTGGCAGAATTTTCAGTATCCTTTGGGGCATCTTTTTGACCCATCATCGATAGATTGTTAAATGCAGAATTGGAGAGTAAATGTGTCTGTTTTTACCAATTGCATTCTTTTAATTTTTTTATAAGGAAAATCACCTTTATTGAATTTTATGTTACAAAATTGTTTCGTTTCATTGCATTCCATTCCTAAACCTGAATAACTGGCCTGGCCTGTCTTGAAATACTATGTCAAAAAAAGGAAGTGAGGTTAGTCTGGCAAAGTATGTTATTGATGAAATGATTCTGACTCTTTATAGTCACTCTTTCCTTTTCTAGTTTCTTATTTACCATCTCTTCAGTAAAATATTCTAGAATTTTCCCCGAAATAGAAGTTTACTGACTTTTTTTTTTTGATTAGGACAGCATTAGTCTAGTATTGTGCTATGTCTTGCATTCTCCAAGATCCTTCATAGGTCAGTAGCAGAGGCAGAACAACCATGGAGAGCTGTTCTTTCAAGACCCAGGCTTGGTTGTTTGGATTCAGTAGGGACAGATAAAATGCTTTCTTACCATTTCTTTATTTGTTTATAGTCATTTGGGTAGCTAGATGGCATGCACAGTGGATAGATACAGGACCTGGAGTCAGAAAGACTCATCATCTCGAGTTCAAATCCAGCCTCAGATATTAGCTGTGTGGCTAGCTGTGTGACCTTGGGCAGGTCACTTAACCCTGTTTGCCTCAGTTTTCTCATCTGGAAAATGAGCTAGAGAAAAAAATGGCAAACCACTCGAGTATCCTTGCCAAGAAAACCCCAAATGGAGTCACAAATAGTTGGAAATGACTGAACAGCAACAAAAAAATCTAGTTGTTTGTGTTCTGTCATTTCATGCATTTTTCTTATTGAAAGAGTAAAACAGAAGCAAATAAGATCTTACTTCAATGCAATTTCATTCAAAAACATTTATCAAATAAATGTATCCTCAAGATACTGTGCTATTGTCTGGATATATAATGGCAAAATAGAAAAAAAAATCCAGTTCTCATAGAGCTTATATTCTTTTGGGCGATGCATGTAAACAGATAAATAAATGCAAGAAAATTTAAAAGTGAATTCTTACTATCTTCCGTTATGACTTACTTTATCCATCTACCCCCAGATCGCTGTCTCTTTCTCTTGCCCCTAACATAGCTTTAAACAATTCCTTTATATTATTCAGAGAACTCATCACCATTTTGGGCTATAGTGTAATCACAACACGATTGTTCAACGTGTGTTCCATTTTAAGTATCTTATTTTGTATGGTCTTTGTTATATATTCTTTGTACGCTCATATATTTGTATGCTGTTTTCAGCTTCAGTTACTTGTTCTTGCATATCTATGCATATCTCTACATGCATTAAAATTTGAATTGATCAGTAAGTTCTCTCTGTGGTCCCCTTAGGGAACTCTCATTTTTCTTCCTCAATAGAATACATTCTGATTGAATCTTCAGCATTCTGTTATTCAGTTTCCCATTTCTTTTGGACCATCTTTCTATTTAAAATATTTATCTATTATATTCTACCTTTTAAAAAAATTCTTTAGAATCTGTTCTATTAGAATCTAGTTTTTGAGTCAGACTAAAACTCGGCTTTTGTTTCCACTTCTAACTACATCATGTATCTATTTTTTAAGTCATTTATCTTTATGGATCATATCTATCATTTCTCCTACGGAAATCTATTCCTCCATGTTGTTAAAAGTAACTTTAGGATCATTTCCCCTTCCTCTCCCTGCCTCTTATTCTCTTTTTTAAGAATGGAACTAAATTTAAAGCCTATCCCAACTCAACTTTATACTTTTGAAAAAGGTGCATACACCAGTGAAAGTCTGGATAATTGAACTCTTCCCTTACTACAATATTCTACTTTTGTGCCAGATTCATGATTCATTTCCTCAAATTCTTCTCATATAATTCATCCCTCTATCCAGTAGATTTTATTAAAGGAGACTTACAATTTCTGGCAGCAATGCCCTGATCTTGAATTGCTACCGTAAACCTCTCTGATTTCATAAATATTGTCTGTGCAACTCAGGTATTTGCTTAATAGTTCTTTGTTGACATATTGTTAGCTTTCATTGGGATGTCACCCACTGGGGAACTTTTTTGTTCTACCCTTGTATCTTCGATATTTCATAGGAACCATCCAGAGGTAAGCCACTCACTGGTGTGTACTTATCATCGTCCTTTACAGTTGTCAGGTGAAGTGATGTCTACTTATTCCAAAAATAGTTCTGAATGATTTTGATCTTTTTATCTGTTTTATTTTGTTAATGTTATATAGGGTTTTGTTAGAATACCTTCCAAATCTGTTACAGTTCATTTTACATTTCTGAAGTAGACATTAAAATTTATTTTGTATAGATAGTAATTGCTTTAAAAATATGCTTCTCATTTAGCTATGCATTCAGGATTCCTGTGCCTACAGTATTCAACCACAATCTTCTTGATATAAGCGTATGTGTCCCTTGATGTGACTTACAGATTTAAGTTCAAAGCTTTTATTTTCCATTTTTGGCATATGTTTAGTTTGCTGTACTTGTCATGTCCAAAAGACATAACACAAGATGGAGTTATTTGTTTGTTTGTTTTTGGAGCTTGATGTGTGTCAAGTATCAAGTAGATAAATAAAATGTTTTGATTCCAGTCCTTTAATTTGGAAGCCATACTTCATTGTATTTAGAAAAGATGATTGTGAATTTAAAGTTGGGCAGAATAACAATAGATTTTACTTGGTCCTTTATTGTGGATATTGTTATAGAAAATTGTTCTTTCCATCTTGTTCACTGCAGTTTAGCTAGCAAGTGTCTTAGGGCAATTTACTTTCTTTATTGGCTTATATTCAATGTTCTGTAGATTTTCACACATGTATATAAAATGACTGATTTTCATAGTTTAACTAGTGTTTTTAAAGTATGTTTACCTTTTGTACACTCACTGAAAGGATCTTTAGAACAACTTAGGATGCCAAGGTTGATAACGTGTCTCATCCGGTTTCTTCATGATTTTGAAGGTCTTTGTATTTCAAAATCTTTATGTTCCATGAAGCTGGTAGAATAATAAGTATTTTGCGTGTCAGCATTTATTAAAAACACTGTTCTTCAATTTCTGCGGATCAATGCTATATCCAGTCAATTATGGGCAACAGTTCAGTGTATAATTATGTTCCAATTCCAGTACAATTTATTGGTTGAGTTCTTAAGGGATTTTTATCTCTCAGTCCATGTAGACAGCAAAATTCCAAGGGGCAATTCTAGTTACCAGTTTATGTCTTGCTAGGTCCTAGATTTTTGGAGCCTTACAGTGAGATGTGTTGTACAGTTTCTCACATTTCTGTGCATAATCTAAATTGATCACTAAGAGAATCTTCCTATAATTTCTGGTGTCAGTAACCTTTTCCTGAAATTTGCCATTCTCATTGGGGCAACTATTTTGTAGTGGTTAAAGTTCGCTACGGAGTGGTAATGGAGTCAGGGCCTTCCCTTTTCTCTGTTTCCCATTTTTTTAAAAAAAACAACAGTTTGTTCAAATGTTGTATTTCAGCTATTATAATGAATATGATGAAGGATTACATTGTTATCCGTATTGATCAGATATGAACTAAAATAACAAATAGTCTTAAGAAGAGAAGATAGCCTATTTGAACATTTAATTATTTCAGCTTATTAGGTTATAAAATTGTAATTATTTATCTGCCTATTTTGAAAATGAATAATGACATCTTATTTATATATATAATAAAATGAAAACATATAGAAAGGAAGGGAACAAGTACTTATTACTGTACTATGCTCCAGGCATAGTGCTGAACATTTTACAAAGACTGTCTCGTTTGGTTCTCACAAACCCTAGGGAAATAGCTGTTCTTTCTATCACGTTTTAGATTTGAAGAAACTGAGGCTTGTAGACATTAAGTAATTTGCCTTAGATCACAGTTAGTAAATGGCTGAGACTGTGTTTGAGCTCAGGTCTTCCTGCGTCTAAGCCCAGCACTTGTACCCAGTATATTATGTACCTGCTTGAATCTTTGAAGGGTAGGTGGGATTTCTGTTTAATATCTAATTTTGGTACAGTGTCAAGTTCAGTGTCTTACTCATGAGCATGCTTAGTAGTGTTCATTTTATCATCAATATATGTACATTTTTGCCTATACTTTACTAGAAATTTTCTTAATTTCTATAGGGATAAAGTATCAGTTTTCAGTTGTAGCTGACACCCAAGCAGTATTTAAGTGAGAATTCTATTAACATTTATAAAAGTTATAGCAAATTGATTTGAAGAATAACAGATTGTGGCTATGCCCATCTTTAGTAAGATGGTGAAATTATGTTCACAAATAATATATTCTTTCTTGACAAGGGAAATCATGGTGCTCATAACTCTGGAATGTGAAACGCTAAGTTCAACAGTTCTGCTTTCTTCATAGAAACTCCTTGGGTTATGAAATACACAAATTCAAAGTAGAAATCAAGGCTTATATGACTTAAAATTGTATCTGTTGTGTTTCTCTTTTCAGATTTAAATTTTCAGGTCATTAACTTGTTGTCTTCTTAAAAAAATAAAATGACTTTTGTTACTTACATTAAGGTTAGCATGGTTGTATTTAATTTTTCCAGATGTTGTTTAAAATGTTATTGCTTTTTAGTGTATTTTATTGATTACTTATACTTATCTTTTCAAGACTAAACTTCAGTGGCTCTGTGAAGAGGTGAAAGAGAGAGAAAACAGAGAAAAAAAGCTGAAGCAACAGCTGTTGTCATGTAGACATCAACTCAAGGATGTGACTCATCTGAAGGAATCTGAGCATCAGTCTCTCTTTGACCAGATAGAAAGAAAAGATCAGCTTCTAGAAGAAATCCATCGAGAAAGGAATGGTATGTTGATGGCTCTAACAGTAAACAGATATACATCTTTATTCAGAGAATCTTAGGGTGGGAAGGAACCTGAAGAAGCTATTTTCTTTATTCCATTGCCTCCACTTAGGAATTTTGAAACAATTCTCTGTTCATTTTATTTTTACTTTGATTCATCGATGGATTCATAGTCTTAGTGATATGGATGCCCCCTCCACCATGTAGATTGCAAGCCATATATGCCCTCTCATTCTTGTCCATTCTTGTACAGGTTTCTGTTTACATTGTGCTTTGTACTCACAGGATAAACAACCCAACTCCCTTTCTGGTGTTTTGTGGCCTTGATGATGTCTTGTATGCCACATCTCATATGCCATTTGTCTTAAGTAATTATTTGTTGAACAACTGCATCTTTTTTCATTCTCCTTTTAGGCACGTACCAATTTGTTTCTTTTTAAATAGCAGTATTCTGTGATTCATGGCAGTGTAGTATTTCTGGGATAATACTAGCCTTAAAGAGGTATCAATGAGTGTCTTAGGATCTTTGAAAGTGGTGCATAATTTCTGAAATGCAATCAAATCTGACCTCCTTTTTTGGATGTGGTTTATTTGTCTGTCTGCGGTATATGCATAAGATAAAAATACTGAAGAGCTAACGCAATTGCCCAGCTATTTAGTTAAATCTTGTAATTTGGGCAACAAGCATTTTCTGTCCATTTTGTTTTTTTTCAATGTAGGCTGATCTCTTTGAATGACTATGAATTTCATCGAAGAGGCTTTATATTGTTCCAGATATCAATGTGATTAAGCCAATATTATCTATATTTAGCAGCATTCAGGGAACTTTCTCTCAAAAAGGGATTCCTCTTTGGAATTTATACAAGTCATGGCACTGGACATGAGCTTATATCCCCTGTTTTATACTTAATTTGCTATCAGTACTCAGAATGACATTGAACAAAGTTATTTTGTTGTTTGTATCTATCATAAAATTCTTACGATTTTTACCTCTTATGAGATATACCTTATTTGATGAGGTATTTAAAGTTATTTTTTTTCTCAAATACTTTTTTGAAACCAGGAAAAAACAAACACAACCCAAAGCCCAGACAGAATGGTATCACAAATTTCTTTATACTTCCTTTCAATTAAATATTTTTATGCACCTACTATGTGCAAAGCACTGTGATGTATTTTGAGAATGCAAATTAAAAAATGAAAATCTCCACCTTCAAATGGCTTATAGTCCACTGGGATACAGGGAATATAATATACAGACAAATATAAAGTAATTTGAGGAGAAAGTACTTATAGCTACGTCATTGAGGAAAGGCTTTTATTATGAGATAATTCCTAAGATGAGCCTGGAAGATAAAGATTCCAAAAGGTAAAACTAAAGATGGGGGAGCCCATTCTGGTATGGCATCTAGCTTATGAAAGCGTTTAGAGGATAGGAGATAGGAGCTGAGTTTGGTGGAGAGTTAATATGCTAGTTGGGCCAAAATATAGAGTATATGAAGGGGAGAAAGTGAAATAAGGCTAGAAATAAGGGTTGGAGCTTGATTGTGGATACCCTTAAAAGTCAGACTGAAGAGTTTGTATTTTATGCTAGAGGTCAAAGGTTTTTGAGTTAGGGAATGACATATCTAGACCTGTGATTCTGGAAGATTATTTTGGGAGCTGTATGCATGATGGAATGAAAAGATACAACTGGAGACAGGAGTACCAAGCAATTAGGATGCTGCTGGAGTAGAAAAAAGGACAAGGGATGAAGGTTTGAATTAGGGTTATAACTGTGTGAGTGGCGAGAAGAGGGCAGTAAGATGAGGCAACTGGTTTTAGAAACTGAAGAAAAGAGACGGGTTGAGGATGACTGAAATTGTGAACTTGGATTTACATGAAAACAGTCAGGCCCTCAACAGAAGTAGGGAGATTGGGATGATGGGTGGTTTAGGGTGAAAGATGAAATTCACCTGACATTGTATTTTATTTAATATTAGAACTTCTTTGTGGAGATGTTTAGCAGGATGTTGGTGACTTGAAACAGGAGCTCAGTAGTGGTATTAGGACCTGATTTATAGGTTAGAAATCGTTTGTGTGATAGTAATTCATCCCATGATGCCTGATGAAAAGGCAGAGTGTGAGAAGGAGAGAGCCCTCTTGCAGGTAGGAGATGAAAGTCAGTCAAAAGAATCTCAGAAGGAATAGTTAGGTTAGGAGAATCAGGAAGCTAACATAGGAGAACGCGTGTAGGAAAAGCATATTGTTAACATAATTAAAAGCTACATAGAAGTCAAGAAGGGATTTAAAATTAAGCTAATCTAGGCAAGAGTGGTGAGACAACAAAAACATTGAGGGGTCTTGAAGTAAGTGGATAGTGGGGAAGAGAGGTACTGAGGATAAACATCTCTTCTTACCATATTGGCGGTGAGATTGAAGCAGGCAGCAGAGAGAGACCGGAACAGAAATGATTGATTAGGACATTAGATAGGTTTAGAGAAAATGGAAGTCACCAAGGGGATGAAGAACACCTTAAGGAGGAGTGAGAGATAGAAGGACAGTGGATTGGGATCAGAATGAAATTTCAGAATTCAAGATTGTGGAGACTGAACCGTTATGTATATGCAATAGTGAGATCTAAGATATGACTGTCTATTTTATGTCCAGTTTTTCTATTAATTATGTTGGAAAAATTTAGCTGAACCGGATCTCACTTCGAGTTCTTTGCATACTACATATCTCAACTGCTTTTTTTCTTAACTGTTTAGGGAATAATATTGCTTGTCATCGCTTAACAGTTTTATTTTGTTTTTCAATAAACAAAAGTGTATTTTCTTTCCTTCTCATCTCTCCCTCATTTGATAAAAGGAAAAGAGAAACAAAACACTTGTGAAAATATTCACCATCAAGGAAAAGAATTTCCATAATGACCCTGTCCAAAATATAAGCGTCTTACTGTGCATATAGTCCATCACCTCCGTTATAATGTAGGTAGCGTGCTTCGTTAGTGCTCTCACATCGTGACTTTTTAGTTTGTTGGTTCATCCAAGTTCCCTTCGCAGTATTGTTAATACATCAATTTTTCTCTTCATTCTCCTCACTTTACTCTGCCTTTGATCATATAAATCTTGAGTTTTCTCTGAAACGATTTCATAATTTGTTCCAACACAATATTCTATTACATTCATATATTATAAAATGTTTATGCATTCTTTAATTGATGCCCTTAGTTTCCATTTCATTGTCATCACAAAAAGAGCTGTCATGTATCCATAAATGTTTATTTGTATATGTAGAACCATTCCCTCTTTCTTTAATCTCTTTGGGGTACAGGCTTAGTGGGGATATTGCTTTGTCAAAGGGTATGCACGGCTTAGTAACTTTTGGGATAGAGTTCAAATTGCTTTTCATAAGGGCTGGAATAACTTAAGGTTCCACTAACAGTTCATTGAAGTGCTGTTTCTCACAGCTGCTTCAGAATTTGTCATTTTTTTAAATTTGCCTTAGTGTTTGTAGCTTACTATTAGCATACCCTATGATTTTTTGCAAATGAGCTTTTACCCTTAATCTGAGACTTCTTTTGGGTTCTACATAGTAGAGATTAATTGTCTCTAAGATGTCTGAGATCATTTGCTATCCTTCTTGGGCAATTATTTGGTTAAACTTAACTATGAACTTGTATTAGCATCAGTGCTTTTCCTTTCATCCATCTCCTATTTTTTTCAATACAAGAGCTTGTTTTACAAGTTGCATTGCAGGTAATGTAACTACATGCACTATCTGCTTACCTTTATTTTTTCTTATAAAGTGTTTTCTTTTAAAGCGTTTTTTCTTTTAAGTGTTGATTTTGACCTTTATTCCAAACTATCAATGATACAGCTTCCATGAAATGATTATGAGAATTACCAATATTATTCTGTATTTTAAGATAATGCCAATTTCTCTTTTTTATGGGTGATGGAATATTCACAACTCTTTCTGAGTTATCTATCGTCTTTTAGTTTCTTGGATTTTTTTGACCATGGCACCTGTTTTCTAACATATTTTGCTATCATTCTGGGTGCCCTCTTTCACACTGTAGTCAGAACATCAGCATGGAAGTTGACTTGATTTGGAGGCTCTTGTCAGTCTCCTCATAGAATTTCTTTCTTTCATTCTGCAGTAGAAGCCAGCACATAATTATCTTAATTTTGATGTTTATGAGTACTTAAAGATGATGAGCAATTTCCCATGAAATAAGGTATCTAATTTTCAAAGAAGAACCTGTGAAACATCTTTCCATTTACTTGTAACTAATTTGTCTTTTAGTTTAATTGATAGTAAGAATGTCAAGTTTTTTTATGATTAAATTTCTTTATTGTTATGTCAGCTTATTGGTGTGTGGTTAAAAATTGCTTGTAAGATTAACATCATTTATAAATTAATGTTTTATTTGAATAAGGAGTATTAATTATCACTCTCTGCTCCCTTGTGTGCCATTCTGCCACCATCACTGCAAGGACATGAGAAGGCTGAATATGATTGAAGGATGTTTTTTGTATTTTTTTCCATCTTTGGTGGGATATCATGGCACACAAAAAAATTAATCATTTCCTGGTATTTTACTTTCTTTTTCAAGACTGGCACATTCCTGACTGATGCACTGCAGAGTCAGACCTATTGAAACTAGCACAGATTAAAAGAATGTGCTAGCTACTAGTAATTTGATCCTGCTCTTCTTTTTGATAGTTATCTAATAGTTTATGTTAATTAAAAATAATAGCTTTATTTATTAATTCAGTGGTTATTTGCTTTGTTTTCAATTTTTAGAATTGTGTATTTTGGCATTCATCAGATTTTAAAAATTGATTAGTTTTCTAGTATTTCTAATTGCATTCCTAACTTATTGGTATGTTCTCTCTCCCTTCTTCTCTACTCCACCACCCTCTCTTTGTCTCTCTCTCTCTCTCTCTCTCCCCTTACCTCTTCATTTAAAAAGAGTTTAGGGACATGAATTTCCCCCTAAGACTCCTCTGGCTGCGCCCCCCAAAGTTTGGAAGGTCATCTCATTGTTGTCATTGTCTTTGAGGAAATTATCTTTCATTTCTATTTTTTGTTCTTTGACCCAACATTTCTTTAGAGTTTTTGCTTTTTTAATACTTTTTCCAGCGAACCTGAATTGTGAAAAGTCTGTCATATCTAATTTTTCTAAAATTATCTTCAGGTCCTTAACTTCTTCCTTAATTTAAAGAGTTTTATGAGCTGCTGCAGAGTGAAGTAAGCAGAACTAGAAAACAGATTTATAATATGACAGAAAGTATAAGCATGAACAATTTTGAGGACATTTTGTAAATAGATAATGAAATGAATAGAACCAAGAAAAGAAATTGACAGTTGTAGGAGCTCTGATCAATTTAGTAACCATTCATCATTCCAGAGGACCAAGGGTCAAATATGCTGTCAGTTTCAGAGAACTGATGAATTCAGAGTGTAGATGAGGCATACATGTTTTTGTATATAACTAATGAGGGAGGGTTTTTTGGGGGGTTTAACTTTGACTTTTGTTACAAGAATTTTTTTTAAGTGGGTAAAGAGTTGGAGGGAGCAAGCAAATTTCTGTTAATTTTTTTTTTAAGTAGAGAAGTAGGAGGGTTGCTACAAATGAGAAGTGTTGCATTTGCTTTCAAACATTATTGCATTATTAATTTTGTTTTGTTACAAGAGACCCTTCTACAAAATGGAAGTAATCTGTAAATATTTGTCATGTACAAGTAAAACAAAGCTGTAAAATAAAAATAAAATAGAATTTGTCAGAGCTTTTGCCCCATTGGCATCACCTTCAGGCACCTAAATAATATTAAAGAGGGCTCTATTGTTACTTTTAAAAAATTGCTCATTCCCTGTCACATTTTTCCTGAGCTCCCACTAGAACATACATACATAGAACACATTCCCATAACCAAGAGACTCTTTGAAGAAAAGTATATACCGATAGATGAATCATGTCGGACAACATATATATGGGACATTCTACTCTTGCAGTACACTACTTCTCTATTGGGCGGAGGGAGCAATCATACTTGGTCAATGAATTAATTTCAGTTCTGTTTTTTGTTTCATTGTTTTTTCTTTTACATTATTGTATATGAAATTCTCCTGGTTCTTCTGACTTTGTTTTGCGTTAGTTTATGTCTTCCTAAATTTTTCTTAATTTTTCATGTTCTCCATGCCATGTCATATAATGGATTCAACTATTTTTCACTTGACAGAAATCCTTTCTGTATCCAGGTTCCTACTGATCCATTCCCTCCATACTCCCCCACAGAGGCTGCTACCAATCTTATATTTTGGGATCTTTTCCTCTTTAAACTTTGAAGGAGTTTAATTTCCAGCAATGATCAGAGTGTAGGAAGAATTGAATCATTTTTCTAAAATAATTCCAAATTGCTTTTAGAACTGTTTGAGCAATTCTGTTTCATGAACAATATATCAGTCCGTCACCTGTATATCAGTATATACCTATTAAGTGTGTACTGTGTGTCAGGCATTGTTTTAATTGGCCCTGAGAATACAAAGAAAGGCAAGAGGGAGTCCTTGTCCTGAAGGAGCTTACCATCTGGTGTATCAGTATGTCTGTTGTCCTAAATCTCCTCCAACATTGATTATTTCCATCTTAGATAACTCCTGGGTATTAGGTAAAAAGCCAGTTATTTTAAAAAACATTTCTTTTATTAGTGACATAAAGTGATTTCATACTTTGGTTCTTCATTTGCATTTCATCTGAAATATTGTATGAATTATCACTTATTATTGGGAAATGACTTCTGTTAATTAGGGCAACTTCTTACCTATCGAATATCACACCTTTTTCTGATATATTTGATATGAAGATTTTGTTCTGTTAATTGATTGTTTTTCATATTATTCTGTTTTCACTGAATTAGTTTTTGCCAAAACCTTTATAGTTTCATGTCATCAAAGTTGTCTTTTTAGAAAAAGCTCTCCATCTATTCTCTGGTTATAAATTCTTCCCTAAACCCGAAGTCTGAAACATGCCTTTTTCTGTACATTAGAATATAGCATTTTTAGACTAATGTTTCTATAAAATAATTTTTAAAAGAATAAAAGCATGAGCTTTTCATTATTAGACAGTCTTTGCGCGTTATCTCATTCCACAAATATTTGGTGAACGATTCCTTGGTTCGTTGCTTGCTAGCATTAACCTGGAAAACATATTTTGTTGTTTTTGTTTCTGAGGTCAAATTCATCTTGCTAACTTTCATGTGTTAGTTCAGTAAAATTTCTGAGTGGTACCGAGGTGTTGTTTAAGTTGAATGTTCAACATCACAGATTTTTAGTACTTTGATATCTGAAGTACATCATAATTCAAAGCAGGCAGTACTATTTTACTTAAAATATAATAAAAATATAAAAAATTAATATGGAAATACTGTTTTCTTTGTCTTTGCCAGTGACTTCCTGATAACATTAACTTAAGCATTCTACTGAGGAAAACAAAACATATGAAGAATTATTTTTATGTTAGATTATTAATTTTGGGAAGCAGAACTGTTGAGTTCCTGTAAATGCTACTTCGAAATTGTCAATTTTAGCAGGAGTCAAAAATGTAAAGCACTCACAAATAATATACCCAAATGGTAAATGTCAGAATATTCCTTTGGTTCCATTGTTAAAGTGAAATGCCATGACAAGGTTTTTTTGACAAAATGTTATATAGTCTTGCTACAAAATGCATCAATTTAAAATTAATTGTTATTAACTGTATTTGCAACCTGAATGATCATGGGTTAAAAAGGAACAACTTTAGACTCAGGAAGGCCTGGGTGGGTACATGTCTTGACTCTGACCCACACATAGCTCTTTGACTGTGAGCAAGTAAATCACTTAACGTCCAAGTTTCCTAGGCAGGTCTCAAAGACAAGTAACAGATCCTTTACTTATTTGCATCTTTTTTCATAGTGTATACTCCCCAAACAGATGAAACCATAGATCCAGAACAAACAAAGACAATATTTGCAATATGTTTAACTTATTTTTTTTAATTACTTTTTATGTAAGGAGACTAAACAGTTACATGATTTATGCATTTAGAATATGTAAAATTCTCAATGAGAAAGTAACTAAAGATACCATCTTTTTAATTCTTAGAATACTTATACTCAAATTTGTAATTTTACATGTTTGAGGTGTCAAAGTATTTATGGTTCAGCAGCATTTATTTATTTATTTTTTTATGTGAGTCAGTAAAAAAGCATTTATTAAATTGCTACTATATGCTAAATATAATGGTACTAACTTCTTCTTGTCGTGTGGGATATAAAGAAAGGCAAAAAAATCTGTCCTCAAGTTCAAACATAGACAACAATCAAACATATTATGTACAAATGTGCTATATATAGGATAACAGAACATTTAACAAAGGAAAAGTACAAAAATTAAGAGGGTTTGGAAAGGCTTCATGTGGAGAAGGTGGCATTTGAACTGGGACTGGGAGGAATTCAGGAGGGAGAGAGTTACAGGCATGAAGGACAGTCAGAGAAAAGGAATAGAAGGAGAGATGAGTGTCTTGTTTGGAGATCAGTCAGGAGGGGCAGTGCCACGGCTTACGTGTCAGTTTATCATCAGCAGCTCTAAAGGAGCACATCTAGCTGAAGTCTTGACCTTCATGTAACAACAACTGAGATGACATTGTTTTATTCATAAAATGATTCACCGTAGCATTCCTTTCCATAGTGTGTTTGCTAGTCAGTTTATTCACTGCTTTGCAGAAGACTGAACAAGAGTTAAGGAGGTTGGGAAGAAAAGTGGGGATGAGGAATTTAAGGTTAAAAGTTAGGAATGTTTGTAAGACTCATAAATGAATACAACTCAAAAATTACAAAGTAAGTACCTAATAAAGTATTATTTTATGGTTACTTTTGAAATATATCTTTTGCATAATAAGAAGTTCATCTTGTAAAATACACAGAGATTGTCACCCTCAGCTTGGTAGCATTCTAGCACTCTTTTCTACCATTAAGCTAACTGCGTCCTGGCCATGCTGTTGGCCTCTGGTCTTGTCACCGGGTTTGTTGGTTTGGAATGATTCCAATGTCTTGGATCCTTTTCTGACCTTACGAATTTTGGCTATTATAATATTCACCCCTGAGTACTTCAGACAGTATTCTTTATCATGTGAATTTTAATAAATTGATAAATTAATTGATACTTTTTCTCCATTATCTATGAAGGAAGAAATAAGATGAAATGAATTTAAGATATACCGGGAAGGATTTGAGTAAAACATAAGGAACACATTGAAACTGAAAGATACATCAGCAACTAAAATAATTTTCTATGAAAATTAGAATTGTTTTCATTGAAGCTGTTCAAAAGAAGGAATGAGATCCAGGGTAGTTTGTTAGCTCATTGGCCATATGGAATAAGTGAGGCTTGATAAATAGAGAAAAAAGGTTTGTGTTTTAAGTCATCTTTACTTAGTTTAAAATAATAAGACTGCAGTTGTGTAGTGAGTGGGATCTACTGTGATCTATGGAGGTTTTGAGAGAAGTGGAGGGAGCCCTCTGTCCAGCATGTCGGACAGACCCTCATTGGGGAACTTTGGAAAAATGATATGGACAAGAACTGCATAAGAGGTACAAGTATGGATTCTAGGTTATCTGTATCATCAGAGGGAACTTCTGTATTGTTGAAATTACAGCTGCATTTTAGCAGAGTATTTGAATAGTAATATAGAGTGGCTGCATCTTCTTTTCTACCTTATTCCTATCTTGCAGGTTTGTAAGAAGGATACCAGGCCATTTTTCTTTTACCAATGTGACAGATTTGTAGACTTACTTCTAAAGGTCAAATGTAAAACTCTTTATAATATGGATGTTAGGAATTCTGCAGGTCACAGCCGGTACCCAAATCCATACTCTCTGTATAGATCTCTATATGGATCTCTGACCCTGGGAGAAAAGGAGTTAAATCACACCTCAACTGAAATCAGGGGAATTTAGGGCAACTAGTGTCCAACAGCTTGCGCTTGGAAGAAAAGATTCTTAGGAACCTCACCTTGGTAAGCACTTTCAAAAAGCCCTTTGATTTCATTACCCATATCTTCAATATTCCCTTCATTAAAACAGATGATAACCCCTCCATAGTTAATAGTTGCATGAGTTGCTGTAATATGGTGTAGTGGGAAAAGTGCCATAGTTGGAGTTAAATTCCTTAGTTTGAATTTTGCCTAACTAGATGTGACTATAGGCAAGTCACCTAACAACTCGGAGTTTCAGGTTTCTCATCTTTAAAATAAGGATAGTGACACTTGAAATTTCGACCTCACAGGAAATTTTTGAAGAAAGCTCTTTAGAAACTTTAAACCCACATAAATGTGAATTTTTGCTATCATATAACCTAGTGTTCACTCTTCTGCTGAGGAACTTAAAGAGAATCATATGAGTGTATGCCACTGGTAACAGGGTTTGCAATTTGGTGTTGGTAGGGACTGGCTATAATTTTGTTCACTGTGTGCACACAAGTAAGATAAGTGGACAGAGTAAACATTTGGGAAACTGGTGGGACTCCTCATCTCTTTCCACCTTAAAGAATCCTAATCCTCTATGGGATTTATCATACATATGTGACTCTGTTAGACCAGAATTTTAGTGATGGTGAATACCTTGAGTAGCAGCAAGCACCCCGACATACACAGGAGGACCTGCTAGCAATGCTTTTCTAAAAGGAGTCAGAATCCTCCTTAATCACACATATCAACAGAGAAAATGCAAGCAGAGAAATAAAGACCAATGGGCAGGAGTTCCAACTATCTCACCATAAGCAATTCATGCATCACAGATCAACAGCCAGATCCAACTTTGTGATCGTTATGTACACACGTAGTTACCAGAGAGGGAAGCACCAACATCTGGGTGTTCAAAGTTAGGAGGGGAAGGGCTCCGGCGACTCCTTAATGGCTACGCAGAGTCTCGTCTGGTCATATCACATGAACATTCTTCCAAAGAGTAAGCCCCCCCCCCCAAAGCAAAACCTCATCTCAGAGTATTTACACACTTTTCAGAGCCAGAGGGCATCACATGACCCTTATGACCCAGTGCCTCATTAATTGACAAAAGCTATGGCCCTTCCTAGAAAACAAGCTTCCCCTAATCAAGCTTCCCTTACTGGGCTTCATCTGAGGCCTATCTATGGGGGAGTGGGATGGGGGGAAGATCTTTACATTACAGTGGTTCACACTTTCTTTTCTTTAATGGTCACCTCCCAAAACAGCTCAGCTCTTCCCTTCATCTGGTTTTCTAATATCCTGGACTTTGTTCCTACCCCATTTTAAGATATCTTTTTGCCTTTGTACTGGTGATGTTTCAGTTAAAGTTAAGAAGAGAGGGGGAACATGATAGTTGGATCCAAGTATTTGGAGATCTGTCCTGTTTGAAACTGAATTAAACAATTTCTGCTTGACCTCACCGTGCTGCAGCACTATGAATTATAATGGAAGCTGAAGAGGCATATACTTGTCACAAGGAAGAACTCATTAAAAAAGGGGGCTATCCAAAAGTGGGATGGACTGCTCGCTGAGGTCCTGTGGTCTTCACTAGAGTTTCTCAGACAAAGGCTAGATGACTATATCTTGGAGGTTATAAAATCGGTTCTTGTTTAGGCTTTTATGTTCTCTTCCAGCTCTCAGATTCTGTGATGCCGAATCTCAGTTCTTAAGTAGTCAGTTCACAGGCATGGGGGCTTGCTTGGGCTTCTTCTAACATCACACTGAAGTTCAGATGTCCTGTCTTAGTTTGAAGTCATAAATGTTTATATTTCAATTCCCCTATTCCTTAGTGCAGATCTTAAAATTACATTAAAAAGATTAACAGATTACATGTTTTTTTGGAGAATATGCTTGTCTGATGAGCCTATTTTGGGTTATTTTAATCTTTTGCGCATCTATATCTCAACCTGGAAAAATATTCCAAAACCAAGTTTAATTGAATTATGTGATTGAATGTAGAATTGACTTTAATTTTTTTCTTTCCTGAGTGTAATCTGGCCTGAGTATCAGGGAGAACCAACTCAATTTGTGTTTGGGATTTTGTGTTTGGGCAAATGGATTTGCTTTAAAATTGAAACGTAGTCATGAATAATTCACAAATATTAACAAGATGCTGAATAATAAAATTAACATATAGTCTTCAATATATTAAGCAAATATCTTCCCTAAATCATCATTTAAGTTTATTAACAAATAAATCAGCTAGAGAAAGATGTTCTTTCCCTTTATTCTTTGCTCAGATATTTTGATGGCTCTGTGACCTCATTGAGGGGACTATTTCCTTCATTAATGAAGCTAGCAACCCCTTCCTGGCCCTCTCATCCTATGTGATTCTTATCCATGTCCTCCTAAGTCTTCTATAAATTGTCAACCCCAGTGTGCTTTAGAGCTTTATAAAT
The DNA here is from genome assembly GCA_028658325.1 of Potorous gilbertii. Classification (NCBI taxonomy): domain Eukaryota; kingdom Metazoa; phylum Chordata; class Mammalia; order Diprotodontia; family Potoroidae; genus Potorous; species Potorous gilbertii. The sequence goes on along the minus strand of CM053774.1, from coordinate 49,268,760 downwards.
CCATTCTTTGGTCTCTTTGGTATTTTCCTCATGGTAAATCAATTCCTAATCACTTTCTTAATTATTAGACATTAATTCTTTTCTTTTATAGGTAGTAAGTGAAATAATTTCTTTGTTCATTTTCAATGCCTGTCTGATATAATAATGGCATTTGTGCAGCACTTTCACTCTTACAAACATACAGCATATAAAAATAAATCAGACATGTTTGTCTCTTGGATATCATTAATTACAGACAAAATTAGTGCTTCCCCACTTTAGCTGCACATAAAAAACTAGGGGAAGTATTAATACATTGAATAATGCATTACATTATTGATTATTAATAATATATTAATACATTGAAAATAAATAATAAAATAATCAAAAATAAAAATAAAATAAAAAAATAATAAAACTTTGTAATGTAGGAGAAACTCCTTCTACCCTCAAATCCCATAAATCACTAGGAGAAAAGAAAAACTTGTTCCTCAATAGCATGACTTCAGATATTGATTTTCAAAGCACCTTTGCCCTAACTTAACTATATTCCTGTTACAAATTGTAATAGGACATCTACAAACACCATATGACAAAATAACAAATCAGCAAGTATTCAGCAGAATCAGTTTGTTAGTGTTGATTACATTTTGTTCAGGGCATTCTGGGATTAGGTAAATATATTTGTCTTTCCTAATATTATACTTTATCTATTTATTGCCTCTCCTTAGACAGGTGGAAAGAGATGCTTTTTTTAAAGTTGTCAAATCTTTTAAACCTAGTTATGCTTATTTATGCTGTCCATACCCCAAGATAAGCTAGAAGCAATGAGTGAAAGTAAACCTAATGCCAGAGAAGTTATCCAGGGAGGCTGTGTCATTAGGAGGTCTCAGGGAGAGCCAGAGGATAGAAGTAGAGAAGGTCAAGATTTAGGATAAAAGCAAGTTTGTTACCTGTAGAGCAAGCCTTTCAGGGAGCACTTTGGAAGAGATGGGTAACCTTAGAGGGAGGCTATTAGAATCTAGTGGTTCAGGGGGTTGGGAATAAGGGAATGGTCACTGGGAATCGGAAACGAGTTTAAGACTGATGACCAAGGGATCAGAATTACTGCAACGGGAGGAGTTTGTCCAGGTAGGAGTTTATTAATCATTGATAATCTAATATTGTTCCAGGGAGGTTGGTCCAAAGTAAGCAAGAAGCTATAAAGAATGAAATTCCAAAGTCTCAAGAAGAAAATAATGCAAAAGTACATAGCAGAGATCACAAGAAAATCTAGAAGGAAGCAAAGAAAAGCTGGGTAACTTTGAAAACAATGTGTAGTATTTATTGTATAGGTTTTCTTGAAATAATTATTGTTTTATATTGAATCCTCTATGTTAAGGTATGTATGGGGATGTTCTTTTTTCTTGTTTTGTATTTCTTTAAACTGAATAAAAAATTTACAAAAGATTATTGTGATATAGAGGAAAGGGAGAGCAGCCTAAAGAGAATCATTGATACTTAGAAAACTCACTGACCAATTCAGATTTTTTAAAAGATGTATGGAAAATGCAAGTAAAGGCACATAACTAAGGATAACTATAAAAGAAAAGCATGGTCTTAAACTGTGTCAGCTGTATTTAAATCCTGAAGGAAAGGAACATAACTTTCAGGTGGGATAATTGGAGTACTCCTCTCCTTTCCCCATTGCCACCTTGAATCTCATCCTCAGCACCTCCTCATTTGAGGTACCCCCATGCATATCTACCACTCAATTGGAATTCTGGGAGCTGTTGTCTGCTGGCCTCCAGGACCCTCCCTTTCTGTCTTCAATGAGTTCATGTATGGTTCACAGTCTTTCTCTAATTCACAACTCCTGCCCTTATACTAGGAGACTTTAATACACATATTGTTACTGCTTCAAACACCCTAACCTCCCAGTTCCTTAACTTACTCATTTCCCATCATCTCTTTCCTACCTCAGCCACATACAGAGATGGTCAAACCTTCAATTTTGCCATCACACGTACATGCACCACTTCCATGTACATAATGTCTGAAATTCCCTTATCTGATCATAGTCTGCTGTCATTCCATCGCTCCCTCTGCCTTGCAACCCCCAAACCTGTTCATCTTCACCTAGATGTTCATTACATTAACCAGAAGTTTTTTTACAGGCCATCCACCTTGTACTATAGTCTTCTTCTCCATCATTATTCTCTGGTGAAATGGTATGACTTTGTCCTTTCCTCTTCTCTTGAGTCCTTTTTCTCCTTTTCTTATTTCAGCTCTTACCTTGCCAAGCTCCAGATTTGGGTTATTCCCACCATCTTTCACTTTTGTTCTTGTGCTGCTGAATAAAACTGGAGAAAAATCATGAAAACATGCTGCTTGGAGCTACTACAAATTTATACAATCTCACTTGGGCCCTCACTACCTTGAGACAATTCTTCTGAACTTCTCTGACTTACTCTCTCATGCACTACAACAGCTTTTCCAAACCTTTCATCCCTCTTGCTCCCCACTTTGCTAAAAACCTTCCTTTAAATTTCACTGAAAGTTGAGGCCATTCACTAAGTCTTCTTTTTCTCTTTTCATATCTCATTTTTCAGAGATGTCTTCTGTCACCATCTTGTCTTTCAGTCCATTCCTACATGGAGAAGTTGCCCTCCTCTTTGCCAAGACAGACCCTTATATATGCGTAACTAATCCCATTCCACCCTATCATTTTTCATCTTATGTATGCTGAAAGTTTCTCTGATCTGTCATCCCGCCCTGACTTTTCTCTTACCCTCTAGTCTCACATCTGCAACTGCTTATATTAAAACATCTTGAACTGGATGTCCTGTAGACATATGAAACTTAATGTATCCCAAACTGAATTAATTTTTTTCCCCTACAAACTCTGCTCTCTAATTAACTTTCCTTTTACTGTCAAGAGCACCACCGTCCTCTTAGTATCATTTAGACTTTCAAACTCTTCCAGTAACGAAGGATGAAAACACACACACACACACACACACACACACACTCACACACACTCACACTCACACCTCTAATATCCAATCTTTTGCCAAGTGCTGAGAATTTTACTACCATAACATCTTTAATATACATGACCCTCTCTCCTCTGACACTTCCAGAAGCTTGGTATAGTCTCTGATTACCTCACACTTGGACTCTTGCAATACCTTTTAATTGGACTCCCTGCCTCCAGTGTCTGTATTTCAGCCCATCCTGTGGTTAGCAGTCAAACTGATCTTCCCACAGCAAGTCTGAACTTGTCACTTGACTTCTTAACGACTCCTGTTGTTTTCTGTCACCACTAGAATCAAATACAAAATCCTCTGTTTGGCTTTCACATCTCTTTATAGCCTGCCCCCATCTTAGCGCTTACTCACACACATGTACTTTGCCAACCAGTGACACTGACCTTCTCAATATTCCTCACACAAGATGCTCCTTTACCAACTCTGGTCATTTTTGCTAGCTGTCTCTTTGCATGGAATTCCCTCTCTCTTTCTCTCTGCCTTCTGACTTCCTTCAAGTCCTAGCCTAAATAAATTTGAAATATGATGTCTAGGCAATTTATTTTGGTCATGGTTTTCAGGTATTCTAATGATTCTTAATTTTTATCCTTAAGGCAAATAAAAAAATATTTCAGGTGTTCCATGTTTCAGGGAGAAAGAAAAAGGGGAGAGAGGAGTATTTGGAGAGGAAAAGTGAGGGGGGAACACAGAGAGGGAAGAGGGAGAGAGAAAAGAGGAGAAGAGAGAGATAATTGGGAGAAGAGGAGGGAGGGAAAGAGGGGTGTCTTGCTTATTGGTTTTTGTCAGCTAATGGCAGACAGTATTCCAAACCAGGTTTTCTATCTACAGGTTTAGTACTAGATTTATCTTGCCTGAGACACTTAGGAGCTGTGTGACCCTTAATAAGACATTCCACTCTGTTCAACTGAACAAACATTTATTAAACACTTAATAGGCATACTGGACTTGGTTTGGTGCTGGAAAGACAGAGATAGAAAATGATAGTCTTTGCCATTAAAGGCTTTGTAATATTTACCTTCTCTGAACTCCTCTTCATCTTTCTCCTCTTCTAGTCTAAAAGACTTGCTTGGCCCACTGAAAGGTGCAGTGACATGCCCCGCCAGGATGTATTAGGCACAAGACTTCAAGCCTTGTCTTCTTTGTATAATATTTTTCTTACAACAACCCTGTAAAGTCTTCAGCATAAATATGTAAGACTTACTAAAAAAGCAAAATAAAATTATGCATTTTTATAAAACTTGTTAAAAAACTTGCTATGTCAAATTTTACAGTTATTAGGAATGTGCAGTTGCCAAGAAGTGGAGAGACTTGACTGTGATTACACATTTGGCAATTGTGTGAAGTGGAGATTTGACCTGGCTCTCCTTGATTTTTGTCCAGTAACAATCCATCTACTTATACCATGCTACCCTACTTACCTAATAGGACCATTGTGAGGGTCAAAATGCATGAATGGTGATGAAATGTACATTATTATGCTATAAAATTGAGAATTCCTATTGCACAATGGAGTACCTGCATTCAGATCCTGTCCTTGGCCAAGGCTAATCACTTAATCATGTGAACAAACCTCAGGGTCCTCATCTGGAAAATGAAGTGATCGAACCTAAATAACTTCTACGGCCCCTTCTAGGTCTAATCAGTGAGCTATGATCCTATAGAATAATGCCTTTGGAAAGTTATCAGGTACTTATCTGTGTTCCAACAGGTCAGTATGGTAGCCAGAGCGATGCCTAAGCGTTAGAGGACAAATTACCTGCTTAAAATTCAAATATGTCCTCTGTCAAAAGAGTTGTCTTGTTTGAGAAACATCTTTATGTGACTAATTCTCTTCATCAAATGAATGATGCCAAGGAATAAATGGCCAATTGCTAAAGTGAACATTCTTCCTTGTTAACCATTTTAAACTATTAATTTTTCAAGTGTCAAATGTACTTAGAAGAAAATGGTGCTATACAACTTTGAGAAGTTTTATATTTCCATCCTAATAAATACTATCCAAGCTGTAATAGCTCCACAAATGTAGGCCAAGTGGTCCTTGGCAGTGAGCTTTACTTCTTCACCAAAAAATAAAGAAACTTCACTTTCATTTGCTCTTTCAACAAGTCCAACATGGTTAGTTTTATGATCAATCATAGCTGATGTATGCACAGAAATGGGGCATTAGGTCCTGTAAGAGCTTCACCAATTCATGCTATTATGGACTCTGGATAGCCATCCCACGGTAGGTTAAATTTCAGTCCCTATTGAGCCGGGCTGGATTTAAGCTCATGAGAAAACACATGAAAATTAAACCTACTATGAAGAAATATATTCAGAATTAGAAAACGTTAACCAAGAGTTGAAATATGACTAATACCCAGTTCTAGTTTGATTTCTGTAACAGTTTTAATCTTTCTTATAACAATTTGTTTACCCAGGTAGTTTTTAAAGAAAATATGATTACTATTTAATAAAGGTTCATGTAGGTCTATAAAAATCACTTTGTATTGAATCTCAGCAATACATTTTCCCTCTCATTTCTTCTGTTACAGTGATTTCTTTTTTTAATTCAGTGGCAATGATCAACATCATTGAACCCCTGAATGGAACTGGCATTGCTGCAAAATTAAAGGATAAAATAGAAGCAGATTTTTAAAACTAATCAGAATCTGCATGCATGAGGTCTATTATATTTGGCACTACTCCCTGTGTTTTTACAACATACACACTAATTCCCAGTCATGGAAGTTACTTCCAGTTGCTGTGAGTCTTCATGATAATAGTTAGTAAATCTGCTTCTTCCATGAACACTTTCCCATGTTTGTTTCATGCCTGAAACAAATTAAAAACAGATATATTGATACATTTGCATTTATATAGGCCTGGGATAGTTCATACATGTCTTGCCAATTTTATTGTTGCTGTGCTCAAATTTTTCCAAACGGTTAAAATTATTTTTTAAAAAATTGCTTTGTTAACATCCATTATATGCTCTAGATCAGGTGCAAGAGTTGAAAGTAAGGAAAGTAGCAGGAAAAGAAATTTCAGATGAATAGCTCCAAAAAGATAAAGCAGGACTGAGAGACTGAGGGATGACTTAGAGAGACCAAGCTTATGTCAATCACTGAAAAATGAATTTGGACCTAGAAATAAGTAGCTATGACTTACTTTTGCTACTTTGTAGACACATTCATAACTTAGACTAACCTATATGATACCCAAGCTCGGGAATACAAATACCAAAATAAAAAATAAACAAGGTCAATTCACAACAAATAAGGGAGAGATTAAAAGAATTTTCAAAACTTCCTCTATACAATTTTATGTGAGCAACTTCAAATTTTAAAGGAAAATGGATGATTACCTCTTAAAATTTGAAATACTCATTTAAAAGAACATGAAATAGACCTCTTAATCCAGTCTCATAAAGTAAAACTGAACAAGATATAAATAAGAACTACTAAAGGAAAAAAAATGTTCCAGACAAATGTCTGAGTGAATCAAGTCAAACTCTGAAGGAGGAATTGATTGCTACATGGATTATTTTTGATAATTGAGAAAAAAACATTTTTTATCAAACTCCTTTTTAATTTTTTGAGACAATTATGTGCTTAATCCTTAAACCAGAGAGGGAGAATGCAGACAGAGCACTGTAGCTCACTATCACAAATGAAAATTTATGAAAAATATTAAATCCTTGCAGAAAATAGTATAGCTCTAAATCTCCCCAATTTTGTATTGTAATAAAGTTGGATTTATACCAGGAATACAAGAATGGTTTAATATTAGGAAAAGATTACCATGATCACAGTAAAAGCAAAGACAACATAAACTACATGGCATACATAACTACATATCAAGAGGTAGAGAAAAGGCCTGTGAGAAAAAATTACACTAAATTTATGCTAAAAATCTAAGAAAGCATAGGCAAAGAAGAATCATCTTTCAATATGATTTTTTTAAAAGTGCATTTGTTGCACTCCCTCTGGAACTACTACTGTAACTTGCACTTCTTCCAGCAGGTTGGGTCTCTAGAGATATTTAGGATATACTAGAGAGTTGTAACCAGAACAATTGGTACAAATTCCTCCAAATTGAGATACACTCTGGCCTTCAACACACTAGATCCTTGGTGGGGGACATAGTGAGGCACAAGTGTAGGGAAAATGAGTGTCAAAAGGGTCCCTTCCGATTCTTCCCTGGATGCCCTTTTCTCCCTCCACGGTGTTTCCACTTGTTTTTATCCCTCTGCTGGCCTCGAGTGTTGGTGGCTTTCACTTTTTCTTACTGCTTCTTCCCTCCCTTTTAGCCTCCCTCCCCTTTCTTCCCCCTTCCTCTCCTACTACTTATAGAGCTAGTTAGGATTATCTACTTAAGTTTATTGTTCCATCTTTAAACAAATCCGATGAGAGTACCTCTCGCATGATGTTCATCTCCTTCCCCTCTTTCCCTCTACTATGATTTTGTACTTCTTCTTGTGATGTAATTTGTCATTTTCTGCTTCCTCCTTTTTACACTTTCTAATACAATCCCTTCTCATACTTAAATCATATTTTTTATCATGATATCATTTACTTTATACCCGTTCCCCCTATGCATATCCCTTTTATATTTCATAATAGCCACACAATTCTCAAGATTAACAGGTGTCATCTTCCCTTATAGGGAGGTAAACAGTTTGCCCTAATTGAGTAACAAGTTGGTTCCTCCCCCCCACCCCCCTCCTGTTTACCTTTTTATGATTCTCCTGAGACCTGCATTTGAAGATCGAATTGTCTATTAAGTTCTGGCGTTTTGGTCAGGAAGCTCTGGAAATCCCTTACTTTGTTGAATGACTTTCTCCTTGCCTGAAATGTTAGGCTGAACTTTGCTGGGTAGTTGATCCTTGGTTGTAG
>CM053774.1:49208482-49260375 GCA_028658325.1 Potorous gilbertii | reverse complement strand
ACTCTGGAATTTGGCAACTATATTTCTTGGGGTTTTGAGTTTGGGATCCCTTTCAGGAGGGGAACAGTGGATTCTTTCGATGACTATTTTGCCCTCTGAATCTAGTGCTTCTGGGCAGTTTTCCTTGATGATTTCCTGGAAGATATTGTCCAGGCTCTTTTCTCCATCATGGGTTTCTGGCAGGCCAATAATTCTTAAATTTTCTCTTCTGGATCTATTTTCCAAGTCAGTTGTTTTTCTAATTAGATATTTTACATTTTCTTCTATCTTTTCATTCTTTAGATTTTGTTTGACTGATTCTTGCTGCCTCATTGAGAGAGTATTGGCCTCCTTCTGCTGTTTCTGCTGATCTGGGGTTTTTCTGGGGAAATATTTTATGGTTCTTTCATGGTTATCAGGCGGGGAGGAGAGAGCATTTACTGATCACTCTGCCATCCTGGCTCCCGGAAGTTCAAGTAGGTGACTTGCCAAAGTTTGATCTTCGGGCTGAAGATCTCGGGAGCTGCTGCGCTGATATCTGGCACTCGGCGGCTCTCACTGACTCGTTCGGCTTGTCTACCGCCGTTGGTGCCACTCCTCTGGTTCTGCCCGCTGCTCAGGTTTCTTGGCTCCCTTTCGCTCTGCTGTGCTGGCCACACTGCACTGTGTGCTGTGGGCTCACCCCCGTGGAACAGACCCTTCCCGTGGATCTTCCAGTCTAACCTGAGCTCCGAAACTGTCTCCTTATGTCTCCCACTGGATTCTGCACCTCCAAAATTTGGTCAGATTCTCTTTTCAGAGGTACCTGAAGGAGTTTGTCCGAGAGCTTAGGTGAGTCGTTGCTCTCACTCCACCATCTTGGCTCCACCCCCCTCACTTTTTCTTTAAAAATCACATTGTATGCAATTGCCACCGTCCTTGAGTGACTGTCTTTCTACATTATTATTCAGGTGTTTTTTTTCTATCATCAGCAACTACCATTCAGGTGGTTTTCACCACCTTTAATTTAGATGTCAGAGATAGTGAACACTCAATCTTCTAGAAGGCTAGAAGCCCGGTTGCTTCTAGTTTGACCCTTTCAGCTGCTGCCCTATATTCTGTCTCAGGCATGTAATGCCCACAGTGTTGCTGCATGGCACTGTCCATCTCCAGGTTGCTGATTGGTCACCTCTTGACTCTTGTGGCTATTGCATCATCAGTGCCTATACTCCCACCATGACAAACCCTGATGAAGTCAAAGAAAAATTTTATGAAGACCTAAAGACAGTTATCATGAGTGTGCCAAAAGAGGACAAGATTATAATTGTGGGTAACTTTAATGGTAGAGTAAGCTCAGACTACCTGACTTGGCAGGGGATCCTAGGGAGGAATGGAGTTGGAAACATCAACAGTAATGGTAATTTACTGCTGAAGAGTTGTGCATCGCACAGCACCACTGTTTTCTATTTACCTAAACGCAATAGAACTTCATGGATGCACCCTCACAGCAAACACTGGCATCTAATAGACTGTGATTGTAACGAGAAGAGATAGATAAGATGTGAGAGTGACAAAGGCAGTGTGTGGTGCAGTGCTGGACTGATCATAGACTTACCCTTTCCAAACTAAATATTTGCATTCATCAAAACACTAGATCCTTGGCGGGGGACATGGTGAGGCACACATGTAGGGAAAATGAGTGCCAAAAGGGTCCCTTCTGACACTTCCCTGGATGCGCTTTTCTCCCTCCATGGTGTTGGCAAGGCAAAATGACTACCAGAAAAATTAATGTCAACAAATTAGACCTCTTCTCTAAGCATGAACAGTTTGTAGCTGACTTGGAAGGAAAGTTGAGCCAACACATAGTTGGCAACAGTGAAGCAGAAAAGGAGTGGGTAGCTCTCAGAGATTTGGTGTACAGAATTGCATTTGTTCATATGGGTCAGAACACTTGCAAACACCAAGACTGGGTTGGTGAAAATGTTGAGGAAATTTAGAAGGTGCTAAACAAAAAACGAGAACTCCAGAGGATATACCAGCAGGATAGTTCATCTACCTCTAAGAAGGCAGCATTTAATTCTGTCAAAAGCAAAGTACAAGCAAAGCTGAGAGAGATAGAGATGTAGGATTCCTGGTTCAGTAGGAAGGTTGATGAAATTCAGTTTTATGCTGATAGTAACAATCTAAAGCACTTTTAGGATTCTCTGAAAGCTATTTATGGATCAAAAACCCATGGTGCATCACAACTACTCAGTGCTGATGGAGCCACATTGATTAGTGATAAGGACATGATCCTAGAGAGATTGACTGAACACTTCCATAGTGTTCTCATCATTAATCAATGCTGAGGTCATTGAAAGTTTACCTCAGGTTGAAGTCAGTCCCTTCTTAGCTGAACTTCCAACTGAAGAAGAGGTTTTGAGGGCCATTAGTCTCCTTTCACGTGGCAAAGCATCTGGTGCTGATTCCATTTCAGTTGAGATTTACAAGATAGGATGATCACTGCTCATGCAAAATCTGACTGAAATTCTCCAGGTTATATGGCAAGAGGAGTTTATCCCCCAGGAGTTCGAGGATGCCTCCATTGTCCATCTCTATAAAGGTAAAGGGAATAGATTGTTCTGTGACGTCACGGCGGGGGGGGTCTCTCTCTTAGTCATTGCTGGCAAAATTCTTGCTAGAGTTCTTCTTAATAGGCTGATCTTTCCGGAAGGTAGTCACATACCTGAGGGCCAGTGTGGCTTCAGAAAGGACTGAGGAACAGTTGATATGGTATTTGCTACCTCACAATTCCAGCAGAAATTCCAGGAGCAGAAGAGAGGTCTGTATACAACATTTGTAGATCTGACTAAGGACTTTGACACTGTTATTTGTGAGGCCTTATGAAAAATTTTGTCAAAATTTGGTTGCTTGGAGAAGTTCATAAATATTGTACGTCAATTTCACGATGGCATGTTTGCCCGGGTTCTGGATAATGTACAATGCCCTTGTGCCTTCCCAGTTGCCAGCGGAATGAAACAGGGCTGTGTGCTTGCTCCCATGCTTTTTAGCATGTTGTCAAGTGTTTTCAATGAGGATGAACACAGCATCAAGGTCAACTACTATGGTGATGGTAAGTGCTCCAGTTTCAAAAGGCTGCAAGCTAAGACCAAAGTGGAAGGAGAGTTGGTGCATGATTTTCTGTTTGCAAATGATTGTGCACTCAATGCAGCCTCTGAAGCTGAGATGCAACAAAGTATGGATCAATTCTCTGCTGCCTGTGCTAATTTTGGTCTAATAATTAACACCAAGAAAACACCACCATAACATCTACATGTGGAACTATTGGTTACAGCAAATGAATAAGTTTTGAATGCTATGGATAAGTTCACTTACTTTGGTAGTGAACTTTCCAGGGATGTACACATATTGACAATGAGGTTGATGCACACATTGCCAGAGCTAGCTCAGTGTTTGGGAGGCTCTGAAGAAAAGTTTGGGAGAGAAGAGGGATTAGACTGACTACCAAACTGAAAGTTTACAGAGCCATTGTGCTGACCTCATTGTTGTATGCCAATGAAACATGGCTCCACCAGCTCCATTCCAGGAAACTGAATCTCTTCCATTTGAACTGCCTTAGGAAGATTCTGAGGATCACCTGGCAGGATAAAGTACCAGGTACTGAAGTCCTTGCTCAAACTGAACTGCCAAGCATGCAAAGTATACTTCAGGGAGCATAACTCTGATGGGCTGACCATGTTGTTCAAATGTAAAATGTGCGCTTGCCAAAAAAACTATTTTATGGAGAGCTCACATGGGGCAGGCAGTCACATGGAGGTTAGAAGAAGTGATACAAGGACACTCACAAGGTCTCTCTCAAGAACTTTGGATTTGACTGTACAACATGGGAGAAAGTGACATAGGCGCTGCCCACATCAGAAAGGGTGCTTTGCTCTATGAGCAAAGCAGAATTGAGACAGCTCAAAGGAAATGTAGGATTTCCAAATTTGGAGTGACCACTATCTGTGCCCAGTCTGTGGTAGAGCATTCTGAGCTCTTATTGGTCTGATCAGCCACAGCTGGGCACACTGAAATTTCACTGTATCATGGTGATGTTATTTTTGTCCTCTTTGAGAAGGAAGGACAACAATCAACCAATGGACTCCACTGCAAACAAACTCCTGTCAGCAGTGGGACCTCTGATGGAATTCTCTTGAAGGTCACCTGGGCCCTCTCATCTTGCCTAAAATGAAGAAAGAATATAAATTACAAAAGAAACAGAGACATCATGAATAAATGAATGAAGCATTTATTAAGTGCCTATTATATGCAAAACACTTTGCTAAGCACTGGGGATAGGATACAACAGTAAGACAATTCCTGTCCTCAATTCACATTCTAATGGAGGAGATGATATATATAGAAGGTTTCAGGTGCAAGTCAGAAAATTCCACTCTCCTTAGGGTACAGCAGAAAAACTGATGGTTACTTTTCCTTTAATGGCATTTCCACTGACAAAATATCATTTTTTGATATTGAATATTTGATAGTGACAAGAACTTTCTTTCTCCATGTCTTCTGTAAGTATGGCAGTAGAAATAGCAGGGCTACTGGCCAGGCTGTATCTCAGTGGAGTTTACTTTCCAGAGTGATGGCTGTAGGCACTGTGCTGGAAGTATTGCTAATGGGTTTAGGGTCCTGAGCTGTCTCTATTGGGGTCTGAGGGGAGATAGTGGTCAAGTTGGGGTGGTAGTGGTGGTGGTTTGATAATGATGTCTCATGTTTCTCCCTTACAATGCCTTAATGAGCCCAAGTAGAGACCTTTGTCCCTTGGACCAGGAGGGTTTTGGTTCCATTTGTCTGAAGGGTCCCAGAAACCTGGCCTTGGGGGGCTCCTTGGATTTCCCTTATTTGATTTCACATTCTCTTGAGGTCCAGTTCTTCCAGCCTGGGTGCTCCCTGCCTTTGATCCTTGGTTTTATCAGGGTCCTATTGTCTGGACTACCTGCCACTCCCATCAGGATCCTCCCTGGTCTTGATCTGCATTCCAGGCTGACTTCCCCTATCGAGACTATTCCTGGGGCCCCCAGACTATTTGGAGATACTTGGGTTCTTCCCTTAGTCTTTTTCTGTATTTAAATTCCATCTTGCCTCCATGAAGGCACTCAGATTCAAACCAGTTCAGATTCTGTTTAGCTGAGATTTCTGTCTGGCCCACTTGTTAACATAAGTGTCACAAATGTCTAGGCTCCTTAAGAGTCAACCTAGTATGGCAAATCTTTAATAAACTTGGTTTTTCTTTGACTTTAAGAAGGCTTGTGTCAAATGCGTTTGAACAGAACCCGGCATGTAGGTATTTTGGGGTCCCCAGCACCCTAAATCTCAACATTTTTACATTAACTAGACTGACTTGTCTGCCCTACGAATAGCATTTCATAGAAATGGACAGCCCTATCTCCATAGGAGTTGCTTCCCTGGATGATAACTCTCAGAGCTGGGCAGAAAGAGGGACATATGATCAGGGATTGGAGCAGGGTATAGCACCTTAGAAATCTTGTACTGCCTATCTCTTAGTGGCTTTTAATCAGTAGTTGTTGCTTGTGGTAGTAAGAGGGGTGGATCCCTTCTTCACAAGGATTTTTCCCCTAAGTGATGACTTTGAGGGTTGTGCTAAAAGCAGGTCTGGTAGTTTGGGGACGCTATTATTGCTAAAACTCTTGGGCTCAGGATCCTGGTGTGTCTCTTATTAGGGTCTTAAGTATTAAGTTCTTATGGTAAAAAAATAAAATGTTTTTCTGCTTAGTGAGTCCATGTTTACCAAAGCATGAGATAAATGCTACATTGGGTGAAAATCTCAACATTGAAAAACCAATATTTTCTTCATTATTTTATTGTAACAAATTCACAACTAAATCCATATTATTCAGTTATTAATAGTTATCAAATTTCATCAGTTATCAAATATGAGTTCTTTTCCAAGATTCTGAATGTCCCTGTGATTATCTTAATAAATAAAATGATGTAGAGGGTAGAAAGATAGGCAATTTTACTGTAAACATCTTGTTTTAAGGCCAATATTTCTAGGGTAAAGCATGTGTTTATGTCTGTATATTTTAACAATAGGAAAGAAAAAAATGCAAAACACAAAATATGTTTACATTCCATTGAGAAGTCATTTTTTTACTTAAATCCGCCACAAGATGCTTTTTCCACTCTTCTCCTTTCTGTTACCTTGGAAGGAGGCAAAATTGAAAGCTTTGACTTAGTGAACTATGAAGACCAGGTACATTAATAGATGCAAACATTTGCTTGATCTTTCAACGTATTCTTAAATTCCGATGATGAGTAGGGGGGAAAAGGGTAGCACAGATGATTTTTGTTCCTTAAAGTTCTCTCCAACCTGTTTAAATATATGTATATACACATATATGCAAACATGTATGTCTCTCTTTATATGTATATACACACATGCACATCTAGTGCATTGTATTTTCTGGCAAAGTCTGGCTGTTTAGTTTCCTCCAGCCCCTTCAGTATTTAGTATATGCCTCTGCTTATGCATGGTAGACTTTGATGTCTGCCATGAACTGAATTGGAGGGCTGCATTTTCTCCTGAGGCTGAGGCTGTGCCCACAAAGCTTATTTTAAAAAAGTTTTAATATAAATTGATCTTTTTTCATGTTAAACCAGTGTGTCCTTCTTAGCTTCTTCGGGGGATTTTTCCCCCTCAAGATAAATTGTAACCTAATTTCTCTTGTAAGTCTTGGAAGAAGTATCTGAGGTAAACGTTAGACAGAACATAATTATTATTTGGCCTAATGTGCATGTCTCCCTGTAAATTGATCTGAACTCCATCACAGTGGTATTGGACCTTTCATTTTCCATGCCTGTACAAAAATGTCCAGTTGACTTAGCATCTTACTCCATATGTTTATTATTTTTCAAGGACCATTTACAATTTCAGTGTACTTTTATGTGCTGAATTTGCAAATATTTAGCTTGTTTTACTCTCCTCCATTGACCTAAATTACTTATCTAACTTGCAGTCTTCTTGAGAAGGTTGGTCTGTACATTTGCTTGTATGCCAGGGAATCAGAACAGTATTAGCAGTGATTTTTCCTTTTGTGAAGTTTAATACCTTCAAAGAAAGTTTCTTGCATTGTTGGTTTTACAGCTGCAATCTCTGCTTCGCTCTCATTTCTTTCTCCCCTGTCCCAGACTCTCCCTAGTCACCAAAGGACCATTTGCCCTTATTAAACACCTGGGCCAAGGAAATGAGGCTAAGTTTCCTTGATATGCTTGAGATTTGAATCCAGAGACTATACGTAAGTTTTCTGTTTACCTCCTTGAATAAAGTCCAAACTCCTTAGTGTGGTATTTGAGAACTTTCAAAAATTTCACTATTTCTTCCTTTTCCTACCTTAGTATTCACATTTATCTCCTTTTTTGAATTCTCTTGTAGCTTAATGGAACACTTGGTCCTTAAACTTCCTTGAATCTGCCCTCTCTTTTCTTGTTTCCTTACCTGATTGCCTAGGTTTGGGATGAGCTCATTTCTTCATAAAGCCAGTGCATGAGATGGAAGGTTCTTTCCAGCCCTGAGTATCTTACACCCCTCACACTTCTCTTTATGTGTTTATCATGTTATATTTTGTGTGTGTTGTTTCCCATATATAACCTAAGTCTTTATATGTCATAGAGCAGCAGGGCCCCATTTATGTTTCCATTTTCCCTTAATTCTGAAAATAGTGGGTTACATGCAGTAGCTGTCTAAGAAATTTAAATTTTTTTTTTACAAGTTGTGCTAATGAAAGGATTGGCCTTTCTTAAGCACTATTCACAGTATCTTATCTTTATAGTAAACATATTGAAGAAGCATAACATTATATCCGATACTTTATGTATTTTCCAGACTGTTGAGTTCTTACTCAGACAAGACAAAGAGCCAAAAATATTTTTGTATAGAAATCTATGAACAGATTTCTAGTTCTAGGACTGAGGGTAGGAGGGCTGAGGTGGGAGAGAAGGAACTCTTGACTGAGGAATCCTGAACGTACCACCACTTCTCCCCATAGGTTTGTTGACTTTGGTTTAAAGAAGGAGCTGAAGTAGCTGGTGAAGTGATGGTTCTTTCTGCATCCTGTTAACGTGTGGACAATAAATACCATGAAAGAAATAGTGTTTTAGATGTTAAGTCCTAATTATCAGTTATTACTACAGCATATTTTTATAGGAAATTCACTTGGTAGTTGTCTAGTGTTAGTGCCATTTCTTAGCCACCAAGTTACCAAGTGAAGATGAAACAAAACAAAAAAACCATGATGAATAGATCAGTTCAAGAAAAGAAGAAAGATTAAGTAAAGGAATGGAGATTAATTTATGAAGAGCAATTGGAAGAAGTGGTCTTTTTCTATTTGGTAGAAATGTATCCACATTAATATAGGGGTGGCATTTGTTTTAACAGGCTGATTTCCTGTAAAGGACATTGGGAGGTTTTCCTGGATTTCGGTGGGCCTGGGGGAGGGGTGGGGATCTAGGATTTAAATTATTGTTTTGGTTTTCTCAAGGGAGATAGTTGCAGGACTCAGAGTTGCCAAGTGCTCTGGTGGCAGGAAGCAGTGTTTTATTTGATTTTTATTAGGAATTGTACTCTTTAATCTTATCACAAAGTTGTGTATTAATTTGTTTATTTGTTTTTGCATTTTATAATCCACAGTGCTTTATTGCATACTAACCTTATGTCTGAATCTCTGGATTGCCTGAGATAGGCCTGATTTTGAGGAGGAAGGGTGTCAAGAGGGGGACAAGATATGTACATTTTTTATGTATGCATATATATATATTTTTTTGTGTGTGTATATTTGTGTGTGTGTATATATATATATATATATATATATATATATATATATATTTTATACACACAATACTTTCTTAAAAAGGTTTTAGATGTGATAATTATTACTCAGTTTTAGTTATGACGTGATATTTATGGTTATGGGGGAACCAGTACTTCTATTTTTCTCTTCCCCTTCAAGCTCTTTGATCCAGGGAAAGCTTGGTACAATTGCTGCTTCTTTTTTTCTTGGGGCTACTTAGGCTTCAAATGAACTGAGACTGTTAAGGCAGAGTTCCCAGTGAAGGAGGCTGATTGAGTATTTTCCTGGAACTCCTGGTGTCTGGGTCTGATGGCAGCAATTAATCTTTAGGTGCATTTATGGTTTATTTCAGGAGGTTTGAGCTCCTCATAGTCTGGGAGAAAGGTTATGATTTTTCAATGTTCTTATGAGCCTGTTTATCATAGTTTTAACACTTCAGGCACAATTTCTTCTGCCCATACCTCCATGATAACTGAGGTCTTTTCTGGCATCTCCCTACTGCTCTCTTCTGCCATTTAATAAATGTTTGTTGATTGATTTGTTGACAAAGGGATTAGGGACCAGGCTTAAATGATATGGTAGTCACGTCTAACCATCTGAGCTATACTTCTTTTGGTCTAGATACTGTCAGCACCAGATCCTATATAATACACAGAAACTTAGACCTCAAAATCTTCTATTGCCCACGTGAAATGATCCAAGGATAGTAGAGGCACTGATTGTAGGCTTAATTTTTAAATTTCAATTTAATGGTGAATGTGGTAGGAGGATTACTATATAATATTTAAGATTTTAGAGTATCATGAATCTGAGGGGTAGAAGTCACAGGGCTAAAAATGTTAATAATATGGAAATATCCAAGGAACTGGACAACTAAGTGGTACAGTGGATAGAATGTGCCAGGTGTGAAGTCAGGGAGACTTATCTTCCTGAATTTATATCCGGCCTCTGACGCTTACTAGTCGTGTGACTCCGGGCAAGTCATTTAACCCTGTTTGTCACAATTTCCTCATCTGTAAAATGAACTGAAAAAGGACATGGTAAACCATGCTGGTATCTTTGCCAATAAAACCCCAAAAAGGGTCACAGAGAGTTGGACACAACTGAAACAACTGAATAACAAAATCCTGGGAACTGGTTAAATATCAGAAGGCTCAAGGGATCAGTTGCTAAATGGAGAGTTACATTTGGTTCTCATATTTGCAGAGTTTTTCAAAAACATGTAGTTTACTTAGGCCATGGAGTTTTTGTTTTTAATATTTTCATTGCCTCATGAAAGGCTATTGTTATATGTCTGCTGTTTGGAAAGATTTGTCAGTAGTTCAGCTATAGCATGATGATTTCTTTTTTAGTCACAATTCTTGAAGTCCATCTGGTAAGTTATGATCTGTGTTGGCACATGTAGTACTCACATTAATGAGATTATAAATCCCTGAGGTAGGCAAGTAAGTATTAGTGGTTACAGGTCAGCCTGGGAAACTTGGTGTTGAAAGCTGGGATATTGATCAAGAAATGGACACCAAAAATGAGCATAAGTAGAAATCATAGCATGGAGAGTGATGTTTATGGAAGGGAGTATACAGTAGACCACTTAGTGTAGTAGGAATAAACTGGGTTTCGGTTCTGGCGTTATTTCTAGGTGTGTGACCTTGTGCATGTTTCTTAATCTCTCTGGGCCTCTTTTTTTTATTATTATTTGTAAATTGAGAGAATTGAAATAACTACTTAGAGCCCTAAGTATGATTATATAACTGTGATTTAGTTTCACTGACTAACTGTTCAGAAAATATTCAGATATTTTTAAAGTACTATGTCTGGGAAAGTTGTGAGCAAAAGATCATCTTGACTAGGAGCTTATGACTTCCAAGTGGACAATTTAGCTTCAGCAGGAAGCACATCTGTTAATGCACTCATTGGTTATGTAACTGGCTCAGAGTAGAGGTAAAGGGTGGGGAACATAGTACACTGGAGAGGTACCATAGAAGGACTTGGAGTAATTCATATTTCTGACAGGACCATCAATTTATTCTCTCCTCTTCTGCCTGTCTCCACCCTGGATCCCAGCTTGCAATAAGTTTAACTAGATTTGCTGTTGAGATCACTGTAGGCAAATATGGAACTTTAACACCCCTAGTGATGGAGGAAATTTCATTTTATATAAAGGTCATCATTATACCAAGAATCCTGTTCATGACTTCAGAGGTTTCAAAAATCGGAAAAAAAAGCCTTTAGATTTGTTGCAAAGTAAACTAAGATAAATTTAGAACTCTAGAATTCAATTTTTATATCTAAGTCTAGCATAGACATATTAAGAAGTATTAGTTGAATATTAAATTTTTACTCCTTCATATTTTTACCCTCAAAACCTATTTTTTCTCTCAAATTTTCATTTTAAATTATATTTTGATAGCAAAGAGTGACTATAAGGTAATTGAAAATTTGCTATATGTTCGTAATTTTTATATAAAATCAGATATAATAAAAAAATTCTTCATAAAGGATATTTCCAGTATGACGTGTGAACCATCTTCGGCCTCCCATTACCTGAGAAAAACATGGATTGGCTAATCTGTAAAGACATTTTGGCCCACTCTGAGCTTAACCTATCATCATGCTTTGCGTGCTCTAGCGCAACAGACATGCTTTGCTTTGCTCTCTTGAGTGAATGCAAATGCCGCTTCCTGTGTCAGCAATTACAAGACCAAATGAAGCTGACCAGGAGCATTCTTCTGGCTATAATTACCAATGAAAAGGCATCTTGATCCAGAAACTGCCTTGAATATGGAACTTTTCTTATATTTTTTTTACATTATATTATGTCATGCTGATGATAAAAGAAACATGGACGGTCTGAATCTACAATTTCAAGTGACACCTTGACATTCTCTTGTATTACTGTATTTATTACCTGTCCCATTAAGAAATTCCCTACTCACATTATAGTTACACATATGTGCAGACCATAATTTTAGGTTGACATCGGCATCCTGAGTTGGGATTGCTCTGTGCATGAAGGGTCTCCTTCAGCTTGTTCACCTTTTTGTTCAGAATTATTTTCCGACTCTGTCATGTATGATTTTCTGGCTTAATAAGAATAAATAAGCCTGTTACAGCACGTGTACTTCCTGATTCCATTTGTTCCTTGGTCAAACCTTTGGTTTGTTCTTGAATAGTTAAGGGGGACCCCATTCTATGTGTTCTTAGGACAAACCTTAGGTTAAGGGGGAAACTGATTGTTTCTTTGGACCAAACATTTGGTAAATGGTTGACAGACCTTATGAGGCTATAGGTACATTGTACAAATGTGTGTTAGTGAGTTACGTTTTCTTTCTATTTCAACCTCTGTTTCCTTTAAAGTAATATTACTTATGTATTCTTACAAGTAGTTTCATTTTTTCACAGAATACTAAAATTGGATCCCATGCAATACTCTCCCAAAATTGGATCCAAAATAATACAGAACTGAATCTCCAACTTTTTGCTGCCCAACAGAGCGAGAGAGATAACACTAGCTGCTGCATAAATATGTGTATACTATATAAATCTGTAAATCTAGAGGCCAGCCTCTTCCTGGTGATAAACTAAGCATCTCCAGTCTTAATTAAGCCGGCTCTCTGAGGACACACAAGTCCACACACTAAAGACTTTCCTTTAAATCTTTTCATCTTAAAAGGACTCACTAGACTAGAGTAAAGCTTTTTGTTGTTGTTTTTGCTTTTTGTTTATTTATGTTTTGATAACAGTGTATATACACATGAATGAGTGAAAAAAGTCTAACAACTTACTGTGTGTGTGCAAAGCACAGTGCTGAGTTCTGGGGAAACAAGAATACAAATAAGTGTTCCTTTTCTCACAGAGCTCACATTATAATGGGGAAGAAAACATATATGCATACATATATACACATATGTGTATGTATATGCATCTATGTATATTTTCATATGTATGTGTGGGTATGTTGCAGTATATTATAACTTCTCAGAAAGCTCTGTAGTGGAAGTGAAGCAAACACTTCCAGTTAGCTCTTTTTCATCTGCTCTCAAACAAATTTGGCAATTCTTCTCTCCTCTGTGAAGTGGGCTTTGTAGGCCCTTCCATTGCCTCAGCCAATTAAGATCTTAAAATTAGTCTTTGGGAAACTCTGGTCATGATTCCAGGAACATAAGGGCCCCACTTTTCATTTAGGGAGATGAGAAATGGTTCAGTTTGGCCAATGAACAAAGCAAGTGTGATAAACAAGTGCTAAAATCATAATTAACCCTGAATATTTGAATGCAAAAAGAATGTCTGTTTTGTGTGCTTCTCCACTATTATGCTAGATTTTCCTCTATAAGTTAAAAATTGTAGTTCATAGCATTTGCTCCTTATTGATATTTGTTAGTGCTTGGTCCAAGAAAGTTATATATTGAAAAATCCATCAAAAAAATGAAGTGTTATTCTGCCTCAGGGAATGATACCCCTCACTGTCCCAGGGTTTGAACATAGACTTGGTGACTCAGATATGAATGGCAGCTCAGATTAAGTTCTTACTTTAGAGAAAGGCTGATTCTTTGGGCTTTTTTTTTTTTATCATTTGAGGTTTAAAATAGTATTCTCTTTTCTTTGTTTTTTTTCCCTGTACTTGAAAACTATCTTAGCATTCCCTCTAGATTGTATTATAAGTAGACTTTAACCATTCTGAAATGCAGGTCTAAGTTGTCAGTGTTATGTGTACTTTTAAAGGAAGAATGAAGAATTTTATATTTGATTATTTCTTTATAAAAAGTTTTCCCCACCTTTATGTACTAGCTAGGATATTGACCAGAATGCCAGAAATGATTTTTTTTTCTACATTTTTCTCATTATTTTCCCATATTTCTTAGATTTCTAGGTTTATTTCTTTTCCCTTTAAAAACAGAATGCTACTGGAATCAGACTGAGAAGAACCATTGTTACTGATTAGGCTCTGGTGTTGATTGCTCATATCACTTATAAGAGTTAAGCCTTCACATTTGAGACTTCTGAATTGCCCTTGGCTTCTGACATCTTTGAGGAACCTTTACATAGGACTTGACAGGTTGCCCATTTCTGCTAAGCCCCTAGGCTGGCAGTATTTTTCTCATCTCCTTTGACAGTTTCCTGGCTATGTTTTACATATACAGAAATTGACAATTTCTTCCACTGGGCTCTCTCATAAAGCTAATAGAAATATCTGCATTGTTTTCTATACCAGTGATGGATGCTATCTTCTAATGTCTTTTAATTCTTTAAAGTTAATATTTCCCTTCCAATTTTCCTAGGGCCTTTGATACCTCATTTTTACTACAAGTATTTTTTGATTGGAGAAGGAAGAAGGAATCACAGTCATTAGGAAGTGCCCCATTTTCTACTTTTTATGTCATTTGCTACCTTTTAGTGAACTGAGAAGGCCTTTCAGTTGTTTTTCTTTTAATTAGTTCTCTATGTCAGCAGACAGAGAAGCTGTCTCTGTCAGGTCAGATGTTTGTAGTTAGAATGAAGTTCCTTAGGAATTTTGCACTGTGTTTCAAGTTCACACATAATCCTTGACTTCTAGAAGGCATTACTCTAAACTCCCAAACCTCAGCACCTTTACCGAAAACATCATATATCTATCGGATATCTATAAATCCATCAGATCTTTGTAGTCAGAGCAAAATTCTTAGTGAATTCAGCACTGTGTTACAAGCTTACACACAAACCTTCACTTGTAGAAGGCACTGTTAATAATACTGAATTCCCAGTCTTCAATACTCTTACTAAAAACATCATCATGACACAGAAATAGTTTCAAAAAAAAGTGGAAATGGAAGAGTCTCCATGAAATAGCCCTGCTTACTCTACTAGGTACAGGTTGCCTGTCTGCTCGGAGTAGCAGCTCTAGAACTTGTTTCACCTTCCGTTTCCATTTCTACAGACATGGTCTAATATAGAAAAACTCATGACACTTATACTAAGGCACATTACACTAAGCCAGTTCTCTTCTGGATTCCTGAAGTAGCTTATTGACTTTCATCATCCTCATCATCCTCATCCTCCTCCTCCTCCTCTTCATCATCATCATCATCTTCATACTGTTACAAGCATATATTAATGAGCTCTCATCTCCAAATTGATTTTTTTCACTCTCATTTCAATCTGTTTATTCTTGCCACATGAAATGTCCTCAAATTCCTTTTGTCATTCTATATAAAAAAAGTATAAAGACCTTGCCATTCATCTTCACTCATTGCTGGTCCCAGCTTACTTAGCTAGTTAGCCTTTTCTCCCATTATTTACTATCGTAAACCTTTGGTCAGGTTGGTCTTTTAGTTGTACTTGGGCTAGTCTCCTTAATTGCTGTATATATCATACTCATTGTCAAATGCCTTAGTTTATTCAGTTCTCTCACCTAGAATATGCTTTCTTATCTTTTCTGCAAGTTCTTAATTCCTGCAGTTATTCCAAAGCCTAGCTCAAGACCTATGTCCTCCATAAAGATTTTATTTTATTACCTTTATACTAAAGTGATCTTCTTATTTCCTGAACTCTTTTAGCGTATGTGTTCTGTAGCACATAATTCCAAAATATAATCATATGCTGTATTATAACCTGTCTTTTCAAAAAGTATGCAAGCTGTATGTATCCAGGTAATTTCTAAGCTTATGGACAGAGTATTTTCTTGTTTTCTTCATGATGCTAAGCTTACTGTAGTTACTTAAAGCAGTTTTTGAGACTGTATTCTTCTGAATCCTGGCATTCTGTGTAATGTGAATAGGGATTTTGTAAGAAAATTTCAATCTTAGTAATATTTTCCTTCCAAAATATCATGTATGAACTTATTATATATGAAATACTTACTATATGTAGCATTTTAAAAAATAGGAAACTAGACATCATTGCCCTCTATTCTGCTTCAAAGTAATCCAGACTATCATTTTAACTAGATTTATTCCAGGTGCCCAGATCTCTTAGTTTTCCTCAACACTATGTTGAGGAAATGTGCTTTATGTACAAATTAATGTGGGAAGCCCTGATAATCAGTGGTAATTGACCTGTACTTTAAGAACCTGCAGAAGCCAGACACTAATAACACCTTCAATAAGCACAATCTTTGCCCTGAAGGGACACATATATGAGCATTTACTTTTAAAATCCGTGTTATCACTACAAGATTTTCTTAAAATTGTTTCTACTATTCTTCTCTCTCCTAGGTAGCCTAGGTTTATACTTCTTTTTTATTACTCTGTTTCCTTTTTGGGAGTGCTAAAATGGATAAATGTTTGCTCATAATGCAAATGCAGTGCAAGATGTGTTTCTAAAATTTTCATCTGTGAACCTTCTATTTTTCATACCAGGCATTAAAATTGCTTGGTATTTTTACCTTTGAATAAACATTTTTATTAATAAGTCAACAAAAATTTATTAAATATCTCTTGAGCGTTAGGCATTGGTGATAGAATGACAAAAATGTCCTCAAGAAAATCACATTCTGTCAGGGAAGACTGTATATACACAGGTAAGTAAATGCAAAATATGTATAATGTAAATACAAAGAGAATTTCTGGTGGGAGAGGGATGCTTATTAAAGCTGGAAGGACCAAGAAAGAACTCCTGTAGAGACCCTTGTGTCTGAGGTGAACTTAAAGGAAATTAAAGACTCTTAAGAGGTGCAGCAGAGGAAGGGCAGTGTCTTCCCTCATCCAGGAATAGCCTCTTGTCTTGCATTGACAGAAGGGGAATGATATAAAGACTTGCTAGTCAGAGATCTTCCCTTGGTACTGAAGTCAGGACTGACTCTTGCAGTTTCTACTGCGTACCTTAGTCTCTTGTAGATAAAGTCTGTTCTAATTGAATTGTGTAAAGACATATTATGATCTCCCCTGCCCCTTGTTACCTTAAAATGTGAGGGAAATGGATTGATTAGCCCTTTTTGTCTTTTTTAGATTGCATGGAGCATAAAGGTTAGTTGTCTTGGGAGCAGGGAGACTCCTAAAAACATACAAGACAGAATACTTGATCATGCCAGAGACTTCTTTAGGCCAGCATTCTGATTCTGGCAGTGTTGCCAAGTGGTGTTTTGGGAGGAGGGATTGCTTTCCATGTGATCATTTGTAAAGGATGTATCTCTAAAATCTATAACTTTCTTTTAATAACTTTAATAGATATTTTCATAGATAGGACCTTCTGAACCCTTGTTTAAATCACTACTGTGTACCAACTTAAAGAGACTGACTGTTTTGGCAACAAGTTTCATAAACTTATGTTTGAGAGCAGTTTCTCCTTCAGACTTCAAGGGGATACCTTATAGTTTCAAGTTATTAGAGAATTTGATGAACCCTCATATTTCATAGACTGTGTTTGTATATTCTTTCCACAGAACTTTGTTTTTCTAGCTGGAAGAGTTGTAATCTTTTTATTCTGTTTTCACATAGAAACTATTCTGTTGTTTTGATAAAAAAAAAATAGATTTTTCCCTTTTGGGTGGCTTTTTCCAGCTCCATTTTCCATGTTGAAATCACTAGAGGTACACCTTTTATTCTAGATGAAAACAAACCACAGATCTGTAGAAGATCAAGGCTATGGTTTCTCATGCTGGTACACATAAAACCCCATTCTTTGCAGTGCCTTGAAAAAGTCTATTTCCTTGAACTAGTTAGTAACATATTTTAATAGTATTTTGTAGGTATAATAAATTCTTCTTCATGAAAAATTCTGCAAATATATTTTCACAAATTTATTTTAATATGATATATAATATAATTGTTATGTTATCTTTTAGGTAAAATGTCACGTATGTTACCTGAATTTGAATAACTGTAATTTTAAATCTTAAAATTTGACAGAGGATCATATCTCTAGAATTATAAGGGACCTTAGAAGCTATCTAGTCTAAACTCACTTGTTTTGTAGATATAGAAATGGAGGCCCAGTGTTTGAGTGACTTGTCCAAGGTTACAGAAGTAGTACTAAGAATAAGAGGTAGGTTTTGAACCCAGTTTCACTGTCTTCAGAATCAGTGCTTTTTTGGTCATATTACACTTCAGTTTTTCCAAGTTGTTTTGGTTATGTAGTATTTTTTTGCATGCAAATATTCTAAAGCTGGGAATCAGTTTCATTTGTTTTGCATTTGAATAACTCATTGATTTTGTTTGTTTTTCAAGTCTTATTGATGTATTTTGTTTTTATGTTGTACCTATTTATGGATATACTGCTCCCTCCCCTACCAGCATTCTCTTGCAACAAGTTAAGAAAAACAACAGGTCAAGCTGTAGTACCAAGCACCCTAGCATACCTAAGATGGCTTGCTAGCACATGTACTTTGATCTGCTTTATAAAGGAAAGACAGATGCAAAGGGGTTAACAACTCTTCTTTAATTAAACATATATGTCATTCATTAGTTCAGGGGGAAAGGTTAACACCCTAAAAGTGGAGAAAATACAAGCAGAGAAATTAGCATAAAGATCAACAGTCAGGGCTCCTACTGTCTGAACAAAGTAATACAACCACCTACGTACACCACTGGATGGGAGGGCACAAACTTCTGGGGTGTGGGGGAGGCTTTTAACACATGGCTACTCAGAAGCCCAGCCAGGAAATCAAAAAGTCCTTCTCATAAGTGAACCCCCAAAGCAAAATACCAACTTCAAAATGTATATACACTTTCAGAACCAGAAGGCCCACAACCCTCTTGACTCAGTGCCTACTTACCTTAGTACCGAAAGATGTGAAAGCCTTCTTACAAGCAAGCCTCCTGGTAAGCAAACTTCCCCCTAATCAGGCTCCTCCTTAGGCAAATTCTTCCCCCAGTGGGCCCTACATGACTCAGGATGCATCCCAGCTGGACCAGAGTTAAACCAACAAGACATCCATGTTTGAATGCATGTGGTCACATAGGCCTATTAATGGACAGGGAAGATCTTCCTATTCCATTAACATTACACAACCAAAACAAACGTAACCAAGTGACACTGTCAGACAATGTATGCAACATCTCCTTCACTCTATAACAAAAGAGGGAAGTTATTTTGCCTTTTTAAAAATGTGATTCTGATACATTTTCTCTCGATTTCTACAGTGACTACTTCTAAAAATCAGTGACTTGAACACTTACAGTTATATTTACCCAGTCAGTGTTGCTTTAGATATGGTTTAACTTTAGAATAATAAAACAGGATGTTGTTGTTGTTTGTTTCTTGCCTATTAGTGTTTTTGTCTCAAACAAAGGCTTTCTTACCTTTGTTTCATAATAACAACAGGCTCCACCATTATATGCTTTCATATTTTATTGAGCATAAATAGCCTTTAGAGAGCTTAAATGTGTTGCACAAAATCACAAAAGAAGTAAAATTATAGATTTGAGAGGCAGCATGGCATGGTGGATACAAGGCAGACTTCAGTTAGGAAGACCTGGATTCCAGTCCTGCTTCTGACACATACTTGCTGTTTGACCCCCAGGCTCGCAGTGCCTCTGGGCAAGCTCTCAGTTATAGATTGCAGAACAGGTGACCAGCTTTAATAGAGAATGTTATTCACCAAAAGTTCCCTATCACACTTGAAGTTAACAAAATGATTATAGTACTGAGATTGTCTGTTTCTGTTGCTGCACTGAGGTAGTGGATCACGTTCAATAAAGCATTATTCATTTAGTTTGTATGACACAGGTTCAAACTGAGTGTTAGAAAATTTACTGTTCTAATCCATCTCTTGGTATGGACACTTCCAGCATTCATCAGAGAAGTAGCTATTTTTTTTCTTTTCTTCTTCTGACTTTACTTCATCAGGCTCCCAAGGTCTTTAGCACTTGGAAAATAGAACCAGACAGACCCAAAACTAATCAGGGTTTTGAATAACTTCACTGTACCTACACTGTCAGTTTCCTCACTAGCCAGTGGTATAGCTTTATTTATTACTGTTAACATTTCCAGGTTTGGGATTTGTACAAGGCTCCTCTCTCTCTCACCACTATGGGTACACCTGTGCCTACAGAATATAGACATATGCACCATAATAAACATGGTACCATATTTGAACACTTTAAATTTTCACATAAAAACTGTTTAGAGCACTTTCTATCTAAAAGAAATCTTATGGTTCCTTCTTTGGCACCATTCTCAGTCTAGAGTGAGTGAAGGAGCTACTTCAATATTATGCAAAAAACAAAAACAAAAAACCTTACCAAAAATTATTTTTATAAAGGATATTTCCAATGTGAAATCATGAGGCTGTTTTAAAAATTTAATTTAGAGACTTTAAAATATGGTCTTCATTTTAGGAATAGGTACCTTGTATAAATATATTTTAGCAAGTTACTTTTTCTTTTTTTACCTGTTTCATTTAAAGTAATATAACCTATGTATTCTTACAAGTAGCTTCTTTTTTTTCACAGAATACTAAAACTGGACCCCATGTAATACACAAAATTGAATCCCAAATAATACTCACAGAATTGAACTCTGACCTTTTCTTGCCCTGCAGAGCAAGAGAGACAAGCAAACACTAGTTGTTGAGGAATAAAAAGAGAGATGTAGCAATGAATGACTAAGCTCCAGTTGCTTTTGTAAGATTTAACCAGGTTTTCCTTGTGGCCAAGTCTTAATTTTTTTCTTAAATGGGGTAGAAACCGGACAGCTAATAAGTCATATGACCAAAAGATCTTGTGAACATTATCATTGTCCATTACTTAACACTTGTAAGAGGTGCTGAATGGAAGTATATTTAAGAGTATTGGACAGTCTTTTTCTTCCTTTTGTTGCTCTTTAGTTATTTTTCAATCACGTCTGACTTTTTGTGGCTCCTTTTGGTTTTTATTTTTTTGGCAAAAATACTGGAGTGGTTTACCATTTCCTGTCCCAGCTCATTTTACAGATGAGGAAACTGAGGCAAATACGGTTGCCCATGGTTGCACAGCTAGTAAATGTCTGAGGCTGGATTTGGACTCAGGTCTTCCTGTCTCCAGATACTGTGTTTTATCTACAGTGCACCTAGTTGCCCAATTTTCTTTCTTTACAACATTACTATTCACCAGATAGTATGAAAAACTCCCCGTCATTCATCTTGTTATTCCCACCTAGGTTTTGATGCTGTCTTTAACAATTTCTTATTAATTTTGACATCTTTGAGTATAATAAAATGCTGAGTTTTTTAAAAATGTAATTGTTTTGTGTGAAGTTGAAATTTGGCTATTGGGTTGTTGGCAAAATGTGAATAATTTGGATGTGAGTTGGCAAAATTTGTGGGTAATTCAACATTTTAATCACACAGACTGAAACCAGAAAACTGATATATGGGAGTAGGAGGTTTTCTGTTGGCCATAAATATGATAGATATAGCAAGTTTTGGGGGATCCCAAGTGTGAGGAAAAAGTACACTGTAGCATCCTTGTTTTGTAGTATTCTGACAGCATTGTCCAAGTAAGAGATTAAAATTACAATAGCTAGGATGTAGATTGGTTGAAGGAGTTTTATGAGATCTTGAGAAGCTCTGCTGATTAGGATTATCTTTTAATGTGGTTGTTAAAAAGCCCCAACACTGAAATTACCAAGATGTTGTAGCAGAAAATTGATAGCCAATTAATAAACTATGCAGAGAATGTGCCTGCTGTATTTTTGGTAGCTTATTTAAATCACAATTCTACTATAGTGTAATTCTTTGTGGATTGTTTATATTCATATAGTATCTTAAAGCAATTTATAAGTACAAAGAAAAGTATTCTTCACAACACCCTAATTAAGTCAGTGGCAGGTCCTAAAGTGAGAATTATCTTTCCTCATTTTCTTATCCTCTAAATTCAAAAACTTTTAAGTTATGATAATAAAGATCTGAAGTTTATTACTAGAAAGTATGCTTGAGAATTATTGAATTATGATGTTGTTAAATGGTAATTCCCAAAGATTATTACCTAAATGTTAGAGTCTTAGGAATCTGTGGAGCAAAATAAATTTCATGAGCTGTGGTATATTTACAGTATATTTGTGATCAAATTAGGTGATCAATAGTGAATTATATCCATAGGCAAATAAATGAGATTAGAACTACTCTGTTGTTTTCACGGTGTTCTCAAGTATGGTGTATTTGAGATCTTTAGCCGTTACTCTAACTCCATTTCTGATTTGCTGTTCAGATAATCTTTTCCCCTGTACCTGGTTAAAACAGAGCTAATTTCTACATGTCTTATAATTCTGTCCAGTTATCTTTGTTATTTCTATTGTTCATCCTTCATTCTCAGAGAGGTGCAATGATATCAGGAGGGTGATATCTTGACTTGTAAGTGAAGTGGATTTAAATGAGGCAGAGCTGTGCAAAGTCATCAGCCCCACGCCTCCAGAGTCATCAGCATCCAGTAGCAAGAGCCAGGTCAGGAGGATGGGCAGTGGCTCAGGATTCAGTGGGAGACCTCAGCCTTTTTAATCTAAGGTCTTTCCCGGTCTTGGTTTGTCTGAGACAATACCCATTCAGTCGTTAAAGGCTAGGTAAAAGTTGAGGTGAAAGATGGCTCAGTTTGCTTTCACCAAAGAATCTGTCTGGGATGGAAGACTCTGAGAGTTTCTCCAGTTATCATATTATAGACTGAAACTCATATGTAGATGTTATCCTATCACATACATTATAGTTTATTTTTCAAAATTGTTATTTTCTCTTGATTAGGAAGAAAAAGGGCAGGTAATAAAGCATTGTTTCGATATAGCCATATGAACCATCTTCTAAGCAGATTCATTGGTATTATGTAGATTTAGGGCTACATTTAATGTCATCCACAAAAACAATAGAAAAGCAAATCTTGAGAAAAAAAGAAAAAAAAATAGCCAGGTAGTTTCTATTGTTTGGAAGAGGAACTGTTTTTGTTTTTTTTTTCTCAGCTAACTTACTTTGTTCTACCAGGGAGAATGGATGTGTATTATATTTGGTAGGTTATTGAAGTTTATTTATTGTGCCAGAGTGGGTAAGGTTTTGTTTCTCTCTGCAACTTAGTAACACTTTAAAGTAAATCATTTGTGTAGTTAGATAGTCAAATACCCCACTGGCATAATCGCCCTAGGACATGGAAATTGCCCTATATAGAAGGTTTGTGAAATTTTACATGCTGTCAGTTCTAGTTATTCCATATCATTTTCTGGAATTTAAAGAATTTAAGAATAAAATCCAATTAAAAAGTCAATAGAATATACATTCCTTACCAGACACCCAGAAGACTGATATGTCATCTTATGAAGGGGTCAATCATTTGGTCTCTTTGGTGTTGGTGCTGGGGGGAACACCTTAAAGTATAAGAGATTTTCTATACAACATACCCCAAGATGACCTATAATGTTATATTATTTGTGGTACAGTTGGAAAACCACTGGATTTGTATTAACAGCTATTGAGTTTGAATCCTAGCTCTACCACTAACTCAAGGCCTTGGGCAGGGGTATAGCCAAGATGGTGAAGTAAAAGCAGGGACTGCCAGAACTCTCCTCCCAAACCCAGTCAAATACCTGTAAAAAAAATGACTCTAAGCAAATTCTGGATCTTCAGAGCCCACAGAATGACTGAATGAAGCATATATTCAGCCCAAAGCAGCCTATAAAGTCAGCAGGAAGCATCTAATATGGACTGGGAGTAGAGCACAGTCCAGCATGGGCCAAGCTGGTACAGATGGGGCCTGAATAGGCCTGGATGGATAACTGAATCTCTAGCACCTGTGGTAGTTTCCAGACTTCATGATCTCAAAGCACTGACAGCAAATTGGAAGGTCTATCTAAAATATAATGGGACCTGTGTGAGAGAGTAGAGTAGTCCAACCTCAGGCCTAGGATGGGGGAGGGGGTGGAGGAGCCCAAGGCAGCCACAGCAGCAGCAGGAGCTGTCTGGAACTCTCGGTAGGCCCACAGACTGTGGGGAGATCAAGTAGCTGACAGTACACCCCCCAGCCCCACTGGAAGCAGAGAACTACCTTGACAAAGAGCTCAAAAGTCAAGTAAATGGCTGTGAGAATGAGCAAAAACCAAAAAAAGAATCAGACTATAGAATCTTACTTTGGTAACAAGGAAGACCAAAAGTTACAAACAGAAGAAAACAAAGATAAAGCTCCTACATCCAAAGCCTCCAAGAAAAATATGAATTGGTCTCAGGCCATGGAAGAGCTCAAAAAGGATTTTGAAAAATAAGAGCAGAGCAAAAATTAGGAAGAAAAATAAGAGCAATGCAAGAAAACCATGAAAAATGAGTCAACTGCTTGTTGGAGGAACCAAAGAGGAACCAAAAAATAATGAAGAAAATGACACCTTAAAAAATAGACTAACCCAAATGGCAAAAGAGATCCAAAAAGCCAATGAGGAGAAGAATGCCTTAAAAAGCAGAATTGACCAGATGGAAAAGGAGATCCAAAAACTCACTCAAGAAAGTAATTTCTTAAAGATTAGAATGGAGCAGATGACAGCTAATAACTTTATGAAAAAACAAGAAATTATAAAACAAAAACCAAAGGAATGAAAAAAATAGCAATGTGAAATATCTCATTAGAAAAACAAATGACCCGGAAAATAGATCTGTGAGAGACAATTTAAAAATTATTGGACTATCGTAAAGCCATGATCAAAAAAAAAAAAGAGCCTAGACATCATCTTTCAAGAAATTATCAAGGAAAACTGCCCTGATGTTCTAGAACCAGAGGATAATGGAAAGAATTCACCAATCACCTCCTGAAAGAGATCTCAAAAGGAAAACTCCTCGGATTATTGTAGCCAAATTCCAGAGCTTTCAGATCAATAAGAAAATACTGCAGTAGTCAGAAAGAAACAATGCAACTATTGTGGAAACACAGGATAACACAAGATCTAGCAGCTTCTTCATTAAGAGATCACAGTGCTTGGAATATGATATTCCAGAGGTCAGAGGAGCTAGGATTAAAACCAAGAATCACCTACCTAGCAAAAGTGATATAATGCTTCAAGGGAAAAATTGGTCATTCAGTGAAACAGAGGACTTTTTTGATGAAAAGATCAGAGCTGAATAGAAAATTTGACTTTCAAACACAAAAA
Source organism: Potorous gilbertii (assembly GCA_028658325.1). Lineage (NCBI taxonomy): Eukaryota > Metazoa > Chordata > Mammalia > Diprotodontia > Potoroidae > Potorous > Potorous gilbertii. The sequence goes on along the minus strand of CM053774.1, from coordinate 49,235,563 downwards.
TCAAGAGAAGCATGAGAAGGTAAACAGGAAAGAGAAATCATAAGAGATTTACTAAAGTTGAACTGTTTACATTCTTACATAGAAAGATAGTATTTGTAACTCTTAAGACTTTTCTCAGTATTAGGGTAGTTGGAGGAATTATATACGTATAAGAAAATTGAGGGGTTAGAGGAATATATTGAGAAAAGAAGAAAGGGAGAAGTAGAATGGGGTAAATTATCTCTCACATAAAAGAGGCAAGGAAAAGCTTTTTCAGTGGAGGGGAAGAGGTGGGAGATGAGAGGGAAAAAGTGAACCTTACTCTCTTCAGATGTGGTTTAAGGAGGGAAGAACAAGCATGCTCATTTTGGTATGAAAAGCTATCTTACACTACAGGAAAGGAGAAGGGAAGGGATTAAGGGGAATGAGGTGGGGTGATGATAGAAGGGAGGGAAAATGAGAGTAGGGAGTAATTAGAAGTAAACACTTTTTTGACAGGGTCAAAAGAGGGAATAGAATAAATGAGGGGCAGGAAAGGATGGAGGGAAATATAGTTAGTCTTTTACAACATGACTGTTATGGAAGTGTTTTGCATGACTACACATTTGTAACCTATATCAAATTGCTTGCTTTTTCAATGGGAGTGGGTGGAGAAGGAGGAACAGAGAGAATTTGAAACTCAGAATTTTAAAAATGAATGTTAAAAGTTGCTTTTACATCCAACTGGGAAGTAAAACATACAGCCAGTGGGGTATAAAATCTATCTTGCCCTACAAGAAAATAGAGGGCAAGGGGATAAGAGAAAGGAGGGGTGTGCTAGAAGGTGAGGCAGATTGGGGGAAAAGGTAATCAGAATGGATGCTATCTTGGGGTGTGCAGAAGGGAGAGATTGGGAGAAAATTTGGAACTCAAAATCTTATGGAAGTGAATGTTGAAAACTAAAATTAATAAAAAAAAATTTAGGGGAAAAAAAAGGCCATACTAGATCTTGGCTTCTTCCATCCTAAGAAAACTTTATGCACTGGAAAATTGATAATATTGTAGACTGATGATATTCTGATTTTAAAAACATAATTTTGAAAGTTACTTAATATGTTAAAGATCTGTGCCATTTATTGTCATGATTATGAAAATTGCTATTAATTTATCATGAACATAAACTATTTTTAAAAATATCAATGGCTGAACTGTCTTTTCTTGAGTACTTTCAGAGTAAAAGGCTAGAATTTCTATATCTTGCAGGGTTAAAACATTTTTAGTTTCTTTCAGAGTAAGTGCTTCATGTTTATCAAATTATAGAGATAAATTAGTCCATTCTGATATCCTTCTCTGCCCTCTAAATTTTTACAGATGAGAGAATTGAGGCCCAGGGAGGGGCAGTGATATGACCAAATTCACTAAGTTGTCAGTTAATTGTGGGACTGGATCTAGATAGAACCTACATCTACTCAGTACCAATTCATTGTTGCCTAAAACTCTGGCATTAACTCTGTTCTGTTATTTACCACATCCTGTGAAATATGAGGGAATTATGGTGAATCATGGTAAATAGACACAAGCCTCTCTTTCAGGACAATGACAAGGAAACCTTTTTTAAATGATGCCTCATACCAATGCATTTCACATAAAAAAAAACCTTGTCAGTTCAGTATGCTTGAGATGATGGTTAGTCCTATAGGCTGGAATGATTTGAAGTTTCCTGGAAAAGGTGGAATTTGGACTATTGCTTAAAAAATGATTAAGATTGTATAGATAGAAAGGAACAGGTTGAAAATGCAGTGTATCTCTGCTTTTCCTATGGCTTGTGTATCACATGCAGATTCCCAGCAAGATCAAACAAAAGAAGTTTGAGTTAATTGCACAGTCATTATTCCTGGGCAGAGCATCTGACTTGTATCTCTCTCCTGTACATTTATCTACCTGCCTGACCAACTCAGAAGAAGACTTATTGTCTACTGTTACTTTCCTGTTTGTATCATAGCCTAGTGTAGTCCTTTATGGCCTCTAGGGTCTTTGGTCCATATGTTAGAAACGGATGTTCTAGAGAAAATCTTAAGCACCTATATTGCTATTTCCTTATATAAAATGCTTTGTTGGTTGGTTGGTTGGTTGGTTTTTATCCTTCATCTTTGAAGAAGACCAAAATGACATCACCATGATAAAGTGAAATTTCAGTGTATCTGACTGTGGCTGATCAGATCAGTACAAGTTTGGAATGCTCACAGATTGGGCACAGATAATCCCTGTGAATATTTGGGGTGGGTACCCCAAATTTGCACATCCTACATTTACTTTGTGCTGTCTCAATTCTGCTTTGCTCAAAGATCACAGCACCCTTCCTGATATGGGCATGCCATGCTGAGTGATCCTGTACCAGTGTCTCCCATGTTGCACAGTCAAATCCAAAGTTCTTGAGCGAGACCTTGAGAGTTTCCTTGTATTGCTTCTTTTGACCACCATGTTATCGCCTGTGCCATGTGATGTCTCCATAAAATAGTCTTTTTGGCAAGTGTATATTTTGCATTCAAACAACATGGCCAACCCATCAGAGTTGTGCTCTCTGGATCATAGCTTGAATGTTTGACAGTTCAGCTCAAGCAAGGACTTAAGTGTCCGGTACCTTATCCTGCCAGGTGATCCTCAGAATCTTCCTAAGACAATTCAAATGGAAGCAATTCAGTTTCCTGGGTGGAGCTGTTAGACTCTCCATGCATACAATAATGAGGTCAGCACAATGGCTCCGTAGACCTTCAGTTTGGTGGTCCGTTTAATACTTCTTCTCTCCCAAATTTTTCTTCAGAGCCCCCCAAACACTGAGCTAGCTCTGGCAATGCATGTGTCAGCCTCATTGTCAATGTGTACATCCCTGGAAAGTACACTACCAAGATAAGTGAACTTACCAACAGCATTCAGAATTTCTTCATTTGTTGTAACCAACAGTTTCACGTATGGATGGTGTGGTGGTGGCTGATGGAACACCTGTGTTTTCTTGTGTTAATTTTTAGACCAAAATTGGCACAGACAGCAGAGAATCGATCCGTACTTTGTTGCATCTCAGCTTCAGAGGCGGCGCAGAGTGCACAGTCATCTGTGAAGTGCTATATAAATGCTAACAGCAATAACAGCAATAACTAATTGTGATGCTAATTTCTTTGGGACCCACCCCTCACCACTAGCACTCATTCACTTATTGATCCGTTCCAGAGTCAAAGATGTCTCCCATGGAAAATGCTTGTCCCTTTGAGAAGTTCACAAGGGCACAAAAGCGAAAACAACCAAAATGGTTGGTAATTTTATCAGACTTATTTAAGCTACTCTGCTTCTATCTCAGAGAAGTTTTTCAAATATGATTTTAAAATTGTTTTAGAAGATATTGATTTCGGCCTGCCCGCGCTCCCCTCACCAGGTGCCCGCAAGTTTCTTGTGGATAAATTGCCTGAGTCCCAGAAGGCACGGCTCTCGGAGCAGCTTGCCCCGCGCAGATGGACTCAAGAACTGCCTGAGCTACAGCCACCATCCGAAAAACGTTGGCTATAATTGATGAGGGTGCATGTGGGAAGACATGCTTGCTGATTGTATTTAGCAAAGACTAATTCCATGAGGTTTATGTGCATACCACAGTGTTTGAAAATTATGTAGCAGATATTGAAGTCAATGGAAAATAGGCGGAGCTGGCTTTGTGGGACACAGCTGGTCAAGAAGATTGTGATCACCTTAGACCTCTTTCCTACCCAGATACCCATGTTATACTTATGTGTTTTTCCATCGATAGCCCTGATAATTTAGAAGACATCCCAGAGAAGTGGACCTCAGAGGTGAAGCATTTCTGTCCCAATGTGCCCATTATCCTGGTTGGGAACAAAAAGGATCTTCGAAATGATGAGCTCACGAGATGAGAGCTGGCCAGGATGAAGCAGGGGCCAGTAAAACCTGAAGAAGGCAGAGATATGGCAAATCGAATTGGTGCATTTAGTTATATGGAGTGTTCAGCAAAGACTAAAGATGGCATGAGGAAGGTTTTCGAAATGGTCACAAGAGAGGCTTCGCAAGCCAGATGTGGAAAGAAGAAATCTGGGTGCCTTGTCTTGTAAACACAGTGGAAAGCCCAAGCCCTCACTTGGTTAATTTTTGAAGTGCTATTTATTAATCTTAGTGAATGATTACTAGCCTTTTTCATTTATATCAGAAATCATCTCGCTACCAGTATTTAGAAGCCAACCATGATTGTTTAATGACAGTCTGTGTCCAACACATCTGTGCACACCAGGGTCCCTATGACATTATTCTTAATAACCTCTTTCATTCTACCAACCAGCACATCTGGCACTAATTCAAGGGGATTCTTAATTCTTTTTAGAAAGAGAAAAGGTAATATTTTTGCGAATTGGGCTTTAGCTACTTTTATACCTAACATGTCCTGTTGCTGTTAGCTTCAGGGCCCTCTGGGGAATAAATACAAAGTCACTTCAGAGCAGGACTTCTTACAAGACTTTCACTGGTATAGTTCTGGGGTATTATTCAGTTGTTTGAAGATGGGGCCCAGCCAGAGATGGCAAGTCCCCATACAGCTGTGGCAAAGCTACAGTTACGTGGTTTCATGTTAGTTACCTTAGAGTTACTGTGTAATTAGTGCCACTTAATGTATGTAGCCAAAAAATAAATATATCTACCCCAGCTTAGATGTAGTATTTTTTGTATAATTGGATTTCCTAATACTGACATTTGTTATCTCTAAAAAAAAAAAAAAAAAAAAAAAAAAAAAGAAGAAACTGATTTTGAGGTATTTGGACTCGTATTTATTGACATAGAAAATAAGGTAAACTAATAAAAACAGTAAATTTGATTTTTATTAATTCTTGATTTCTAATTACTATTCTTGATACTGTTGGGTCAGTATTTAAATGGGGAAGGGAATTGAAAGAATTCCTAATATCTGACAAATAAAATTTTATATTCTTTGAATAACCATGGCTTTTCTAACCATATTTAAAAACTAGGCTAAAAGTTTTGAGCAACTTAAAACCTATCTTGGTCCTATAAGGCGTAAAAGCATTAGTTACTCTACATAATTCTATGAACGCTTACACAATATGTGTGGAAAATACTATATTGGTAAAATTATCCTAGGGAAAAATAAAAGCCTGCATTTATATTTCCCTCATGCTTTTAAACCAGATTAGAATTTTTAAAATCCTTCAAATTCTACAACCTGAAATGTAGGGATCAAATTTCTTTCTGATTTCTTGAAAGCTGGGTTCTCTATGTGTTCATGTTTCTTTTGGTATAGGTCCTCATTCAGTCCATCAGTGCTCTCTAAACTCCTTAAAATTACGTAAAACAACAAAACGTGTAAAATATATTTTTCTTTTATTAAAACATTTTAAAGTTTCATGGCTTGAATTTTGGATATTCAATTGATACTGTAATCTAAATACAAGTATATTATTAAAAGAATCCCATTTTCCATTAATTATTTTCCTTGGTATCTTGCTTTGTTAAAACAAAAAGCTGCCATGTCTACAACTTGGGAGCATTGGACTTTAAGTATAAAAATTAATTTGATAAATTTTTCTAAGTCTAATTTTATGAGCAATAGGTTCACAGAGAAGAAAAAGCTTGTCATTAAAAAAAACAACAAACTAGTCTTCGATAATTCAGAAGGCATATTTCAGGACATTGGTTTGAGAATAGCTGCTGGATAAAAATTAAATTAGAATGCCCATTACCTAGTGTTTAATGCCATGGCCTATTTTATTGTGTAACAAAAACAAAATCGAATTCATCAATAAGATGCTTTTATGGTATAGCTGAAGAAAAGTCATTGCAAAGCATGGTACCTCTGTAGAAGTCAACCTAACTAGTAAAGACCCTTACAGTTTTACTTCAAGAAACTTTTAGCTTTGTGAAATTCAGCTGACATCATTCATGAAATTGATCCATGACACAAGATTATTCAACCTAAATTAAAAGATTCTACTTTTATGGAACGGGGAATGGGGTGGAGTTAAGTCTCACACCTATCCAGAAGTCCAGAATCTGTTGAAAAGATTTTCTTTTCCTCCTAAAAGAAGGTAGAAGATTGCAATATTGTACATGAGGTGAATTTTAGTATAGGTAAAGTGGATTTTGGTGTGTGTAAGGTGACTTTTTGTTATTATTTCTGAGAGTTCAGTTTCCCGGGATCCATAGCCACAACATTCTCTTGATCCCAGATATGAGTTCCCACATTATGGTTCAAAACATCTCCACCATGCTTACACAGCATTATATAATGATAAATAATATAAATATCTGCTGCGACTGTGCAGTGAGATGCAGGGATGAGAAGATGTAAGTTTGTGAGGCTGTTGCTGGCAATGTGCCTTTTTTGTCTTTCGCCCTATAAAACAGGTGGTCACTGTCAGTGAATGAGGAACATTAGGGTTGAATGCACAGGTGCTGTGCATGCTTTGATCAAGTCTTGGGTCAAGGGAGATCTGTGTTTGCCTCAACTGGTCATTGGAGCTTGAGGGGATGTAGGGGAAGCACAAGTTGTACCTGTCTCGATTGACCTCATAGAGATATAGGGGTAGTTGGGCCCCCTCCCACTGCTACCCCTTCTCATGGGCCCTGCAACAAGGGTGCTTAAGGAATACTGTACAAGTTTGTGCTCCCCTTGTCAGCCATCCTCATCTAGTTCAGAAAACTGAACTAGAATAAAGTGAGATTATTAACCCCTTCTTAGCAGCTTTCCTGTCTGACAAATCAAGAGTGAACCTCTGCTAGCAACCATCCTGTGTGCTGTGTTTATCTGTCTTACAAATATGTAAAAGAATTTATTTCTATGTCACTCCGACATAATATTGTCTCTAAAAGTCTCTTTCCAGTCCTAATCTTTGTTCAGTGCTATTGTTCTACCTCCTAAACCTGCACTTAAGCATAATAAAACCTAAGTTTTTGCCTCTATGATATCTGTGTTGTGGTAGATTTATTTTGGCATCAGTGATCTACCACCTGCAGAGAGGAGCTACATCTCCCATAGCAGAGCACTGGGCCTGGAGTCTGGAATACTGGCCTCGGACCCTTATCAGCTGTGTGACCTTGGGCAAATCACTTACCCTGTTTGCCTCAGTGTCTTCATTGGAAAATGAACGTGCCGTTGTGTGTGAAGGCCAAATGGGGTGATAGTTGTAAAGTTCTTAGCACAGTGCCTGGCACATAATAAGGGCTTTGTAAATGTTATGCCTTAGTATTATTGCTTCCTTCAGATGCCTCCCTCTGGGTTGTAACTCTTCTCCACTGTCTTCCCTCCTTTGTCTCAAACACTAGCCAGACTGTCCCACACCAGTACTACCATCTGATGCCCCATGGCTAACCATTTGGTTCAGTATCTCTTCATCATTAATGAGTCACAGCTTTCTTTATCCCATTTTCCTGACTTTCACAGCTGAGAAAACCATCTTTGGCAGTTTTTCCCGTGTGTATAAATACACAATAAGTCACTTAACTGTGTTTGCCTCAGTTTCCTCTTCTGCAAAATGAGCTGGAGAAGGAAAAGGCAAACCATTCCAGTATCTGGAAGATTTGGACTGTACTGAAAGGACTGAACCACAAGAAAAGAAATACATTGTCCTGTCCTTAAAGAACTTAAATTCTATTTGTAAGGTATAACTATCACTTATCCCTCCATATCCCCTAATTAAATCTACTTTCCCTCTAGTGTCATGGTAATGACCTTTGAATCTCCCCTACTTTTGCATAGTCTCCTTAACCAGATTATCCCCAATCTCCTTTAAGTATGGGTGTCACCTAGTGTTCTTTTTGGGTCTTTTTTTCTTTTTCTCTACATTCTCTTGGTAATTTGAGTTCTCAGGAGTTGCTTATCTCTATACAGATAATTCTAAAAATCTGTGTATCCAGTCTGATTTATGTCTAACATCAGTCCTGATCACAAGTAATGTTAGATTTTGCTATTAAAATGACCTGTCAACTCAACATTTCCAAATCTGAACTCGTTGACTCCATTTCCCCTGCATGTCTTATGCATACAGAACAAACCTTCCTCTCTTCCCAACATTCTTATTAATCCTGTGGCACCATCATTTTCCCAGTCACCCAGATTGTTTTAAATATCAGAGTCATATTGAATTACTTGGCTTCCCTTTCCTTCACTGCCAATCAGTTGTGAAGTCCTGCCTTTTTTACCTTCAGAGAATCTTTTACGTATGTTCCTTTCTTTTCTACTCATTGTTTTACTTCAGGAATAGGGTCACAAATTTAGAACCACAACACCTCAGAGGTCATTTAGGTCCACAGTGCTTAAATGATTTCACTAAGGTCATATCTTATCATCTTTTGACTAGACTATTTTAATACCATTTAGTCTGTTAGCTTTTCTCTGGGTCCTCTCAAATTCATCTTCCACACAGCTCCTTCTTGTTCATTCATTTCAGTTGTGTTCAAATCACCATGAACCCATTTGAGGTTTTCTTGGCAAAGATAACTGGAGTGGTTTGCTATTTCATTCTCCATCTCATTTTACATATGAGGAAACTGAGGTAAACAGGGTTAAGTGACTTGCCTAGGATCATATAGCTAGTAAGTGTCTGAAGCCCTGATTTGAACTTGGAGCTTCCTGAAGGAATGTTCTCTCCACTGCTCATTAGCTGCCCTTTCAAACATTTTAGTATCTGTTAGTCCCTTACTAAAAAATCTGTATTGCTACTGAGATAAAAGAGATTGATCTACCTAGCATTTAAGGACATCCCCAGACTGGTTCTAATCTATCTTTCCTCATTTGTTTGACATTAGAACCTACAGTCATATGTCTAGAACTGAAGGGACTTTATAGATCATCTAGACCAATCCCTTTCTTTTATAGATGGGGAAACTGAGGCCCAGTGAAGTTGTGACTGGCTCAGAAAGTCACACAGTTGGTGGTAGAATATCCTATGTGCTTCCTTCATTCTAGTAAGACTAAACTTCTAGTTCTTCCCCTCTATTTTCCCACTTCTCAATTGATGCTATTTTTCTTTAAAATGAAAAAAAATTGATTAATTTTTTCTATGTAGTTTAATGCTTCCATTTGTTGTCAAATGCTGCTCCAAATGAGTGATTTTTTATCTTCTAGTAAATCAGTGGGAGGCTCAAAGAGAGAGTCTACACACAAAACTTACACAACTAAATGAGATTTATTGAAAGGTGCTCTTAACAACCAACTATGACCATAAGGAGAATTGGAGACAGTGATGCTGTGAATTTTTTAAGCCTATATATACAGTTTGGGACTGGGGGGTCACTAAGATAGGTTTCCAGCTTTTTCCTACTGTACAAGAATAACTCTTTTATCACATGTGCTGATCAGTTTTGATTTTTTTTTTTCCTTCTTGGGTCCTCTTTGGCTGTGGTTACCTCAAGTTAAGGCATAGGATCATAAATCTCAAGCTGAAAGGTATCTCAAAGACCATCTATTCCCCTTCCTCCTTTTACTAATAGAAAATTGGGGGCAGTTGGTTGGTGCAGTGGATAGAGCACCAGTGCCGGAGTCAGGAGGACCTGACTTCAAATCTCACCTCAGACACTTGACACTCACTAGCTGTGGGACCTTGGGCAAGTCACTTAACCCCAATTGCCTCATCCTGAGTCATCTCCAGTCATCCTGATGAATATCTGGTCACTGGATTCAGATGACTCCAGAGAAGTGAGGCTGGTGACCTGCACAGACCTCCCTCACTTATAACAAAGTCAAGTGCAAGTCATGTCATTATTTTTCTGATGGCATGGTCTTCTTTGGCAATGAAGGATGAACACATGCACAGTAGAAAATTGAGAACTGGGGATTTTAAGGGACTTCCCCAAGGTCACATCTGATCATCTTTTGACCAAGTTATTAGCCCTAATACTATTAGCCCTAATAGGTCTGTATGTGTCTTCTTTGATTCATCCTCCCTGTAGGAAGCCAAAGTATAATGTTACTTCCACTTCTAGATCTATGCTTTGAGAATTTTCAGTGTTATAATTATTTGACAAGGTAAGGGAAGAAGAAATAGAAAAGAAAAGAGAGTCTCACTCCTCAACCCTGACTTTGTTTTCATAGAGAGACCCTTGACTCCAATGGCCTGGATGGGGCTCTGATAAATTTTTCCCTAAGGAATATTGTCATGAACTCATACAAAGGACAATTGTGCCAAAGTTTGTTCATGATCTGATTTTCCATTTTAATTCAACTCTCCCTAAAACAGTCTCTAGACTCTAAAGCTTGCTGTAGGTGTGGTTGGCATGTAAATCATCACTCAAAGCTTTTTTTTTTTTACTGTTTCATATATGTGTTTTGCACCTATGAGATAGGTCAGTAGTCATTTATTAGTAAGGCTAGAATAGATCCTAATATAGCAGTCTACAAGCTTTTGCATAAGCCATTGCAGGCCTGAAATACATTGTCATTTTTGCGTTTCACAGTTCTGATCTCTCTTCAAGGTTTCATCAGCTCAGGTTTAAGTTAATTCGTAAGCCTTTCTTGATCCCCCCACTTAACTATTGGTGCTTTCTACTTCCTCAGATTACCTTGTATTTACTTGTGTGGTTACATACAGTATCTTTACATCCTGTGCTTCCCTTCTCCTAGCAATCCTCCAATAGATTGTAATGACCTAGGGAACAGGAATTGCTTCATTATGTCTTATCAGGGCCTTGCACAGTGCTTTACTTTTGATAGGTGCTTTGCTAGTTGAATTAAGTTGTAAGATTTTATGAATTAAATTAGTTTTTTATCGGCTAACCTGAGAACCTTCTTCCATATCTGTTTCTAGGGAAAAGTATGTTTCAGGTTTCAAAGAACTGATTGAGAAATCAGTGTTTATAATAAAGTCTGCTTGTTAGTTAGGGATTGTCTAAGGATTTTTAATCCTTTCTTCTGAATATGTTTGTGTTTGTATGTGTGCATACATATATGTATATGTGTGTATGTAAAGAATGTGTTTGTATATGTGTGTATGTAAAGGATAGGAGATCTCCAATTCCTCTAATTCCTACTTTGTAAACACATTAAAACACTTGGGGAATTTGTTTTTCTTCCAAAGGTTAGAAATTATGAAACTTGTTTTATGTTTAATGGTCAAAAAGAAATTTCATAGAGCAAAGTTAGATTTCTATCGAGCTTCCCAAGACTACTTTAGGTCTTGTTAAATGATAATATCAGTTTAAAAAATATGTGAAGCTCTAATGTCAACAATGGTGCCTCTGGAGCAGAACATGACCATTGGCTATTCATTGTATGATGTTTTCAGGAAAATATGGGCACACAGATGTAACATAGAGGTGTGATATGTTCCCTCTGATGCTGCTAAAAGATAACTATAAATGCTTTTTATGATATGACAAGAAGAATAGTGGTGGCATAAAGGCAAATTGATCATTTTGGATAGTTATGGAGGATTTTGAAATGGAGGAAATTATTAAGCAGGTTCTTTTGAGAAAAGAAAGCACAACCAATATGACAAAAGGGCCATATGTATATTGTTCTGACATTTTTATGGCATTTGGAAAATATTTGCAAATCTGTGTTTTTGCAGTAGTTGCTGTTGGTAAGAGTTTGCAAAGTAACATAGCTGATACATAGAAAAATTGTTTTGTTCAAAATCAAAGCTTTGAGACCTGGTGACTTGCCGGATTTCTACCCTATTGCTTAGGTTCCTACTTCTCTGCTCAAATTTGTTCTTGTGTTTGAGGTGACTTCAGAGGCTCACTTCCACCTCTGCTTCAGACAATTCCATAGGAATTTTGGGGAATTTCACTATAAGACACGGGTTATGCTGTGTACTTTAGAAACTGAGCTTGAGCCTGCTAAAACTGTCATTGATGTGGCCACATTCTTATTCTTAGAATCAGAGGTTCTTAGTGCTGAAGCACTAAAAATCCAACTCTAGTGGTTGCCTATTTTTTTGTGCATGAGTGAGGAATGGCTTTTATGTTTTAAAATACAATACAAATTTAATTTTAGATATAAAGACCAGTTTTAGATTGTAGGCTGTATAAAAATAAGGAGTCCATTGGATCTGTCTTGTGGAGTTCTCTAACTCCTATCAGACTAAAACCCTCACTAAAACCCTTACTTCATATTCTACCTTACCCACTGATGACAGTATATTTTAAAATAAGGAAGAAATATAGAATCTACCACCTATATTTCATCTAAAAAAATGTACCACCAAATTTTTTTTTCAAACCACATTAGAAATCAGACTTTATCATTTGAAAAATTATGCGGTCATCAAGCAGTATATTATTTAGGAAGGAGAACCAAACTAAAAATTAAAAAGAAACATTAAAATAGTGCTTAATATCATTCTTTCAGACGGTAAGCTTTATGAGAGCAAGGAATACAGTTTATCTAACTTTGCATCTTCCCTAGCATAGTACTCTTTATATGGAGTGAGCTTTTAAAAAGTCTTTTGGATGTTTGAAAACATTAGTATTCTGAAAAGACACTGGTCTTTTCTGCCTCTGTTAGAATACAACACATTGTCATTTTGTACTTTTCAATTACTTAAATGTATTTACCTTTCCAGGTTTTTATTGACTCTAGCATGTATAGCAATGTTTGTACTCAATTTTGATCCTTTAATCCAGAATTCTTAAGTTATCCTCTCTTACATTAAAGGTCTAACAATGTGACACTCAGTTTTGAAGGTTAAATTATTATTTTAAGGCATTATTTTTTACCTTGTAGAATATCACATTCCAAGATTTTCTTTTGATTATTTTAACTGTTGCTAAATCTTTTGTGATATTGACTTTAGCTTTTGGTACTTGAACTAAAAGCTCCGCATTTTGACTCTTGCATTCCTGAATGTTTTCCGTTTGAGGTTTCTTTTGGAAGGTGGTCAGTTAATTCTTTTTTTCATATTGCCCTCTAGTTCTAACCTGGGATCTTTGCTTTTAGAATTTCTTGAAAAGTGATGTCCAAGTTTCTTATTTGGTTATGATTTTTCAGGTTATGGTTTTCTTTATTTCTCATCAATGTGTTTTCCAAGTCATTTTTTTTCTTCTTTTCAATCTTGCAATTCTCTTTTTATATTTCCTATTATTTTATGGAGTCATTGAATATAGAAGCTTGCTCCATTCTGTTTTTCAGGGTATCAACTGTTGTTATGTTTTCCAACATCTTTCCCAAACAATGTACTGATTTTCCTTTAAGTTTTTTCTTCTTAAACTCTCATTTCATTAATATTTTCTTTTTTAATTAATTCTTTTATTTCTTCTACCTACTCTTATTGTTCTTGTGATGAAATCATTTTTTTTTCCTCACAGACTTTGCTTGTTGTGGGGTTTCTCTCATCTTCTTGGTTTACCTTTTGGGCTCCTTTTAACCTATAGCATATCTTCATTGTGTTTGATATTGATTTTCAGCATTGGTTGTTGAATTGAGACTTTGTTCTGGGAATGTTCCCATCTAGCACTCTTGAAACATAGGTAGACCTTTTTTGGTCCTGCCCCTTCTGTAGTCTAGATACTATTTCCTTTTAAGATCTCCAATTAGGAAGTGATTCAGTCCCCCTTTGTGGTACTGATATGTCCCAGTGAGATGTTAGAGATCATTCTTGAATAAGACCTGTTACTGAGTACCCTGGCACTAGGCTAAATTGGCCCTGTTTCTTTCTCTGACTCCTAATATACCAAGGAGAACACATGTAGATCTTTGTCACCCTGTGCTATTACCTATAGTCTGCTCCCAGTTTCTCTTCTGACACATTAGGTCAGGAATCTGGCTTCAAGTCCCTAGTTACTAGAGCTCACATTAACTGTCTTGTTTTGGAATATTGGTTGATTTTAAGTCTATTTTTAAGAGCTCATGGTTGTTCTACTGTCAAAGCTCCTCTTCTCATCTTGAGTAGCTTATATGTTTACATGAATTCTTGCTCATTTCTATGACAGGGCTCTTTTATGCAGCTTATTCTGTCTTGTATGTCTCTTGCAGGATTGAGAAGATTAACTTTATTTCTTTTCAATTTTCTTTATTAAAAATCTTTCCGGGATCATTTTGTGTTAATTTTCCTGGGATTTGTGTGGCAATTGATCATTCTTTAAGACTTTTCATGTTGTCATCTTAAACTGAAGTCTCATGAAGTCGATCTCATTGGTGTGGTTTTATTCTCTCTTATTTTTAAGAGAGAAAGAAGAAGGGAAGGAAAAGGAATAAATATTAGGTATTAAATGAGAAATAGGGTGAACTTACGATTTTACTTAAATGGGATTTATCTACAACAGAGTAAACAAAAATGTAGGGATAGACATCTACTGATTTCATTCTTATTTGAACTGAAATTGAAAGCAGGGTTGAACTTACATATGGGTGCACATACATAAAGTTTGTAGAAATAAGCTCAAAAGGAAAACAGAAAGGGACAGGGAATGAGTAAAGGGAAATTATTAGAATGAGAAAAATGTGTCATCCTCATAGCCAATAAAAGGATAAGAAAAGCAGTACGATGAATAATCTCAAAAATGATGGAATGATACCTGTTTGAATCCAAGGCAAACCATTTAACATCACAGTAATGCAAGTCTGTGTTCTAACCGCTGATGTCAAAGAGGTCAAAGTTTGAACAGTCCTATGAAGACATCTTAGAGAAATAATCCCCAAAATGATGTCACATTCATCATAGGGGTTTGGAATGCTAAAGTAAGAAATTAAAAGATAATTGAAATAACAGACAAAAGTGGCCTTGAAGTACAAAACAAAGCATGGTAGAAACTAGTAGAGTTTTGTTAAGATGACTTGCTGGTCATAGCAAATACTTTTTTTTCAACAATCCTCAAAGCAATTCTACTCATGGACATCATCACATGGTCAATATTGAAACCAGTATAACAATATTGTTAAATATTTAAATAATTTAATTAATAATTTATATTAAATAATTTAGATAATAGTTAAATAGTTAAAACCAAACCTGGAGCTCACTGTGGTTCAGGTCATGAGCTTCTTATTGCAAAATTCTGTCTTAAATTGAAGAAAGCAGGGAAAAATCAGATCATATAGGTATGACCTAAATAAGCTCCCTTATGAATATGAAGTAGAAATGATGAATAGGTTTAAGGGATTTGTTCTAGTAGATAGAGGGACTGAAGAATTATGGTCAGAGGTTTCCAATACTGTACAGGAGTCAACAACAAAAAACAGGAGGCAACAACAAAAAACAGGCGGCAACAACAAAAAACAGGAGGCAACAACAAAAAGCTGTCCAAATAAGCAAAATGACTACTTGATGAGGAAAGAACAAAAGGAAAGGGAAAAGAGAACAGGAAAAGTATATCCAGAATCTTTGCAACTGATTCCATCATTTCCTGCCAAATAGAGGGAGAAGAAATGAAAGCAGTGTCAGATTTTACATTCTTGGGCTCAAAGATCATTGCAGATGGCGACTGCAGTCATAAAATTAAAAGACGCTTCCTTCTTGGAACGAAAGCTATTGCAAATCTGGACAGCGTGCTGAAAAGCAGAGATGTCACCTTGCTAACAAGTCAGTATTTTCAAAGCTGTAGTTTTTCCAGTAGCAATGTATGGTTGTGAGAAGTGGAGTAAAAGGAAAACTGAGTGACACGGAATCAACACTTGCAAACTGTGGTGCTGAAGAAGACTTTTGAGAATCCCTTGCACAGCAAGGAGATCAAATCTGTCAATACTAAAAGCAGTTAATTCACACTGTTCAGTGGAAGGTCAAATACTATAGCTGAAGCCTAAAAACACTTTGACCACATCATGAGAAGGCAGGACTTATTAGAAAAGACCCTGGTGTTGGGAAAGATTGGAGGCCAAAGGAAAAGGGAATGATAGGGGATGAGATTGATTGTGTCATGGCATCAATGAATGTGAGCTTGGGTAGATTTCAAGAGATAGTGGTAGATAGAAGGGTCTGATGTGTTAAAGTCTATGGAGTCACAAAGGGTTGGACACAAGTTAACAACTGAACATCTACAAGAGTTGGGGGGTAATACCCATAAATAAAACAAACTACTAGTGGAGAGTTGATCATAATGGGTAGAGTGGAATTTAGATGAAAGAAAGAAATTACAAGAACCTGAGTTCAGGTTTTGTGATTGATGAGGAAGGGCATGGGAGTCAGAACAGATCTCTTGTGGTAATAATGTTGATACACCTCCTTAATTTAATCATTGTTTTTTTAGTTCGTTGTGATTTGTTGGGTATTAGTGATTAATTAAATTAATTAAAATTAGTGACTTAAGCAGAATAGAATTAATGGTAAGATAATTGTGTTAGTGCTATTAGGATAAGAGTTATGAATGATTAATCTGCCATGTGCTTATCATCATATTAAGTTATAATTATTCTTGATTTTATTATATTATTATGACATGATAATATTAATATTATAGTCTTAATTTCTCAAGAGAGATTTATACCGTTATCTAGGTTTGTCCTCAAAAAAGTAATAAGAATGTCATTGCTACACTAACCCCTCCCCGAACCTGCCGCCCTCACACTCCAAGCATGGTGCTTGTAATGAGGAGGGCCTTTCCACCCTTATGAAACCTTATTCCCCACTTCCTAGGGAGCTTTGCTTCAAAACCACAACTTCCTTGGACCCTAGGATACTGTTGTCCAGACTTTATGGTCTTACGCCCTGTGGAAGACCCTTTGTGACCTTTGGAAAGCCACTTCTGAGCTGCCCTGCAGTTGATGACTTTTAGTCAGTGACTTGTAGCTAATAACCTGTGGAGACTTGATAACAAAGTGGTGGTGACCGATGGGCCTTCTCCTTAGCCATCCGTAAGATTTCCTAGCTCTGCAACTGACCAGTCCTGGAATTACACTGCTTGTTCTGTTTTCGGTCACCCCTTAAAGGCTATAAAAGCAATTTTTCCTCAGGTAAAGGGGTTGTATCAGCAAGGACTCCAGCATCCAGGAGGGCCTCCTATACAAGTTCTTAAATCTGCTTTATTAAAAGGAAAGCAACTTTTGAGGGGGCAACAGTCTATTTTTAAAAAGTCAGCACCCCAAACTTCAGAGAAAATACAGAGAAATAAAGACCAACATACAGGACTTGGAACTGTCTGACCATAAGCAATACATACATCACAGATCAACAGATAGAGCCAACTTTCTGACCATTACATACATACATAATACCAGAGAGAGAAGCACCCACCTCTGGGTTTTTAAAGTCGGGGGGAGGGAGCTCCTTAGCCATGTACCTGGCCAAACAAACACTTCTAATGAGTATCCTCACCTCAGAGTATATATACACTTTTCAGAGCCAGAGGGCATCACAACCCTTGAGAACCACTGCCTCTTTAGAAATTAACAAAATGTGTGGACCTTCCTACCAACCCAATCTCCCCTAATCAAACTTCCCTTAATGGGCAGGCCCATGGATGAGTGGAGAAAATCTTTAACTCATTAACATAATTAACACATTACAGTGGTCCCTAAGCCTGAGGAAAGTCTTGCACCGAGTTGGTTAAGAGGCCACCAGAATCCTTAATAAATTGAACATGCTTAGAGCTCTCTTAAGTGACTTTTGTTGCAGATTGGAATTTTGTGGCCCATACTCTTTAGTTATTGATTTCAAATGTTGATTTGTATTTCTTTTGTATCTCAGCTACTTTGTTTGAAAAGAGTGAGTAGGAGGAAAAGAAAAAAGTATATGAGGTTTTGGTGAAGGGAAATATATTAGCAGTTATTAAAGTTAGTGTGAATGGTATTAATGCAACCATAAAAGAGAGGAAAATTGCAGAATGTATTAGAAAGCAGAATCTAACAGTAGGTTATGTAAGGGAAACACTTAAAAGAGAGATTCATAGTGTTTAATTGAAGAACTTGAACACGATTTATTATGCTTCAAATGAATTTTTTTTGAAAAAGCAGGAGCAGCAATTAATCTCTGAAAAGACAACAAAAATAGACTTGCAAAAAAAATCAGGGAAACAGTATTATACTAAAGGCATCATAGATAATGAAATAATATCTATACATAATGCATGTGGTGGTGATACATCTAAGAATATGAAAGAATCTGAGATGCAGAAAGGCTTAGTAACTTGGTCAGGGTCACACAGCTAACTAAACGTCGAGGTCGTATTTGAACTTGGGTCTTCCTAATGCCAGATTGGATTCCCTTTTGACTACACCTGTGCCTGTCACCTAGTAACTCATGTATATTTATTAAACATTATATGAAGGATTAAAAGTAGACAAAGATAAGAATGTTTTGGTGTTTTACTCCTGTTACTTTCTCTACTTGTCTTGACTTTACCATTTTCTCTATCCAGTCTTAAACTCCAAGTGGGTTTCTGTGTTTCAAAAATGTATATGCTCATCCTCTATTTCAGGAACCTAGATCTTTTATCAGGGCACTTTGCTTTTCTTTTATCTCTTCCCCCATCTTCATCTTTTCCCTGTGCCTACTCCTGTCTCTGACATGTTCTCTAGGTTGTCACCTGTGACTAAAAACTTCTAGCCTTGTCATTTTGGTGCAATTTCTCTCTTATTCTACCATCCCACCAACTCTGTAGTCCCCACTCACTACTTTGTCTGAGCTTACAATATTGTAACTTTTTTATTTTTAACTGGCCCTCAAGATTTTACCAGTGTAGGAAACTTTCTGTGAGGAACTACCATACTAGTATAAACTTGGCAGCTTCTTAATGCTTAGGCTAACTCATTATCCCTTAGATTTTACTACCCTAATGTCCCTATATTAGTTCTATATCATTAAATTTTCTAGTCTGGCCTATTGTTTTCATTTAATATAAGGATTTTATCTGTATAGTTGTCTTTGAAATTTTTTTTTCTTATGTCAGTGTTCACTCTTTCAGATAGTAACATACTAGTTGGGCCACTGTGCTTGTTTACTGTTCTTTATGTATTTTAAATTATTTTTTATTCAAATTGCAGTAACTAAATAGCTTTGAATTACTTCTTCCTTTGGAGCTCCCTTGAATTTATTAAATATTTTGATTTTAATAATATGCTTAATATCAATACCCCAGAGATCTACATTCAAGCACAATAAAAAACTCTTTAGCTGCAGTTCCATTTCTTAAATATCTGAAATTATATTATGTTTAGAGATACTGCTCTAGATCTGTGATTCTATGAAAAATAAATTTGTGGTGCATATGGAGTTTTTTTCTTCCTTTTGATGAAATTTCCAAAAAAGCCAGATTTTTTTTTTCCAAAGGCTTAATAAATTGTTTTGTGTCTTCTTATCTTTTAAATGAAATGAAATGACCCTCGAATATCAAATTAGTACAAAAGAACTACACTTCAAAATAATATTTTGTGGACAAACTTAGCACCCAAGCATTTTTAATCTTCCTTCAATCTCACACCTGGTTTGTGGCATTCCATTTGCCATCATTGTTCTTAGTAGTCTCTTTATTATAACCTCAAGCAGGGTATACCATCCTTTTTTATTATAATAGTATGTTTAAATGAAATTAAAATGAAATTTTAATTTGAAATTTAAAACAAAATTCTTCCATAAGCAGTTTTATCCTAGTCTCATTTTTTCATGTTTCTTTGCTTATCTATGTCTAGTAAATTTTTTAAAGATGCCTCATACTCATATGGGCGATTTGCACTTTTTATCTTTACAAAGCCCAGAAGCTTCAGAACTTATTAAAACTATTATTTCTTTTAATTTGTCAATGCTGATACGAACACTTTGAATTTTGTAACATTTCTCTGTCTAGCTGTAATCTGAAATTGAGATAATACTGCTAAATAGTTTTAGGTAACGGGTGATCTTTCCGATCCTATAACTACAGCTTGTAATTTAAACTATAATTTGTTTTAAGATTTGACTCAAGTTCAAATCCTATCCCTGTCACTAACCCTTTGACCTTGAGCAAGTCATGTAGTTTCTCTGGGCCTCAGTTTCCTTATATGTGAGATGAGATTGGACCAGGGACTTTTAGCAAGTTTGCTTCTAGGTCTATATTGATGATGTTATAGTCAAGAGTATAGGTAAATGTTTAACAACCAGTTATCTTTAAAAAGAAAAATCTGAGAAATGTATATACAACATACTTATAAGCTTATCTCATTATTAATATTTTCTCCATTACTTTAAGTCTAGGCGATCAACAAAACAATAAACCAAGCAATTCCTGATTTGTAGATTTTACCTGTTTCTGACATATAATATACACACTAAAAATGACTTCCAGCACGCTGCTCATTATGATCCTGTGAATTTTTCACAGCATTATTTTTTTTCTAATAGAAATGAAAGATGAACAATACATTACCTATTAGTTTATATGTGTGTACCAGTATTGGTATTTTCACTTTTTTTATGGTAAATATTTAAACTGTAGATCAACATTATATTGATTCATCAGGGCAGAAGGTTAGACTTGTTGATATCTAACATCACTTAGAAATCTTGTCTTCTATAATTCTGTAATTAAATTTATATGTGTGTGTATATATATAATTTTGGGCAACCGGGTGGTGCAGTGGATAGAAGACTTCACTAGTTCATTCTGACCTCAGGTACTTACTAGTTGTGTGATCCTGAGCAATCACTTAACCTGGTTTGCCTCAGTTTCCTCATCTGTAAAATGAGCTGGAGAAGAAAATGGCAAACCACTCCAGTATCTTTGCCAAGAAAACCCCAAATGGGGTCATGAAGTGTCAGACTCCACTGAAACAACTAAACAGTATATAAATTTGCCTACTTGTTGACTGGTAATTCCTCTGCCCTGCCAGTTCTAATACCTACCAGTTCCTCCAATCTGGTAACATACTATTATAATAAAAAAGGATAGTGTACCATGCTTGAGGTTATAATAAAGAGACTACTAAGAACAATGATGGCAAATGGAATGCCACAAACCAGGTGTGAGATTGAAGGAAGATTAAAAATGCTTGGGTGCTAAGTTTGTCCATAAAATATTATTTTGAAATGTAGTTCTTTTGTATTAATTTGATATTCGAGAGTCATGAGCAGAAATCTTGAGAGCCAGTTTATATTCAGCTGAATTTTAGTTTTTTTAACTATCAGAAAAATGACTGTTAATGTTGATTTTCCGTTGTTTATACTTGACTAAAGAGTAATGAAATATTTCTGTAGTGCTTTGTTCATGTATGGGACAGCCATAACATGACTTTTCTCTCGGAAAGTTGAAACCAGTTGCCGTCCATTTTTACTTTTCATTATTGGATATAAATTGATAATTATCAACTGAACAGAAGAATACATTATATGAGCTTAATTTAAATAATTTTATCTTCCTTATTAAATGTTAATGTCAAAATTATTTTGTCTTAAATTAACTAAATGACTTAAAACATTTTTTTTATTTCATCTTGAAAAGGTTTAATAATAACTGCCTTCTCTCTTTTTTGACTATTTTAGTAGCGTTAGAAAAAATTTTGAGAGCAAAGGAGAGATAATGAGACGAATAAATATTTTTCAGATGTTCATAACTAAAAGAATTAATGTTGCCCCCCTGAAGAGGCCACAAAACTGTATGGAGGCAGGCTTCATTAAACATCCCTTTAGTAGGAGAATGGAAGAAACATCTATCCCAGTGCCCTGGGCACTGACTGCTCTGGAGGTTCCCACACTGTAAAAGAGGGAGAGCTTATCTCAACCATGCATCTGGTAGCTTCATGATTTAATTAACTATTCTTGTTAAGCTTTCTTGTTTCTCTGATGCTGCAGTGCTACCAGTGACATCTAAATGTGGTGCCCTAAGGGCAAGCCCCACCCTAATTATGGCTTTGAATATGTTCATGGTTTATCTTTTGAAATTTTGTATGATATTATAAAAAATGTTCCCTAGATTTTTCATCTCTTTACCTTCTTGTTCTTTTTCCCCCAGTCACTCTCTATGTTGCCTTACTCATCCTCCATCATATACCTCCTCCAGCTCTAGCTTGATTCAACTGCCTCTCACTACTTGAAAATTCTATTCCTAAGGATCCATTCTTTATGACTCCTGCCGAGGACCATAACATCTTGATTCCTGGCATTAGAAGGCATTTTAGAAGACATCTAATTCAGACTCCTTCTAGATGTAGAAATCTCTATAGCAGCTCATGCAGGCTGTCATTCCACCTTATCTCTGTAGGTGAGGTTTAATCAAAGTAGCAATTTGCAAAGATCTCTAAGCACTTTACTGATAGAACCTGTTAATTTTTTTTCAAAGCTTCATAAAATCAACAGGTAAATTTCTCCTCTTTTCCAAGATGTCTACTAACCTCCTAGTTCTCTTGTCTTATTGTGGCATAAAACTGGTGCTGGGTTCTCAAAGGCTATTTCACCATAGCAAAAGCTATAGAAAGTTCTGCTGGAATGGAAAGTCTTCATGTGTGCTACTAATGATGTTTTCATTTGGCTGAGTACCGTGTAATGAGTCTTTAGGATAACTCTTAAAGATCACTCTTTGTGTTATATATAGTTTTGATTTGCTTTGGTGAAGGGAGTACCCATACTGACAAAATACAAATCCTTAATGTATTTTCCAGGTAGAAAAACAATACGGATAGGTGGGAGTTCCATTATATTTTCAATACTACCAGTGGGGTGCAATTCAAGTGCTTAAAATATTTTTTGTTAGGTTTGCCTTTTTTATGAATGGAAGATGAAGAGAAATCTCCAAGTTTCCTTATTCCTTTATAGCAGAAAATCAGTTGACTGGAGAAGGTTTCAGTATTACAAGTCCCATTCTCAAGGTTTGACTGCAATCTTACAAATATTGTTCCATTATTTCAGTTGTATCTAACTCTTTGTGACCCCAGTTTGCGGTTTTTTTTTTTTGGAGTAGTTTGCCATTTCCTTCTCCAGCTTATTTTACAGGTATGGAAACTGAGCCAAAAAAGTGTTTAAATGACATGCCCAGTGTCACACATCTAGTGTCTAAAGGTCAGATTTGAACTCAGGAAGGTAAGTCTTCCTTACTTCAGACCCAGCACTCTACGGACTTTACCACCTAAGAGCTTTTATAAGGCAAGTAATTGTCATCACTGAGAGAGATCAAATTTAATCTGCTACCTGACATAGGTGACATTTATATAGTATCTTATGGTTGAGAGACCTACTTTACATACACTAGCGATATAGTAGTAAGCATTTTAACCCAACTGTAAGGGGACTGCTACCAGCATTACCTCCCTTACCCCCCTTTACCAAATGTGTAAACTAAGACCTTGAGAAAGTGACTTTCTCACCTGGATCATGTAGCTAGTAAATATCTAAGGAAGGATGTGAGTG
Source organism: Potorous gilbertii (assembly GCA_028658325.1). Classification (NCBI taxonomy): domain Eukaryota; kingdom Metazoa; phylum Chordata; class Mammalia; order Diprotodontia; family Potoroidae; genus Potorous; species Potorous gilbertii. The sequence continues at coordinate 49,212,359 of CM053774.1, read as the reverse complement.
CCATTCTGCCTCACTCCACATCCAACACTCAATTCACTTCATCATGTAACCTCTCTGAGAATATTGTTGAAAACAAAAACTGCGACCTTTTACACTTGTTGTAGTTGGAGGAGGAGGAATAAGGCTGTTTTTAATATGACAAAAAGGAGGATAATGTTTTGAGTCTAGGGAGAAATGTGATTTTTAAAGAGAAATGTCATTTTAGAATTGGGGTCCAAGCACCCCATCAGTTGTGTCACAGAGAAGTATAGTCCAACAAAAGATAAAGCAAGCAAGTATAAAGGATATTAAATTATTTTTTAAAAGATGAATGTTTATACATATATATGATGGCTGAAAGTATACCACCATCTCACCCCCATACTTAAATCCTCCTAGTATTTTCTAGATGGAATATCAGTGACTCAAAATACATATGATCAACAAGTTAAGTCATTTTTTATACTCTTACTTTATCCCAGGCATCTGAAAAGTGTTGGAATCCAAATACAAACATAAAAAAAAAAAACAACACAGACCCTACCCTCAAAGAACTTAGATTCTAATGACAGGGAAATTTTATTATCCTGTTCACATTTCTTTTTCCTACATCAAAAGAAGTTAAAAGGTGTAAGGCAGTGAGGAAGGTATAAACAAGGAAGTACAGAGCTGTCTATTACCTCTTATTCTTGCTTAATATAACAATTTCCTTTTCTGACCATAAATTTCCCTAATTATATTCTTTATGCTGCTTCTTGCATATAAGTAGGTCAGCACTGGAATTATGTCACAGTCTTGGGAAAGAGGAGATTCTCCTTGACCTTTGGAATATATAGCACTTCGCGATATATCACCTCATGATCTTTACTTTAATCCAAAAAATATTGGTGGTGGTAACTGTGTTGATAAGGTTATAAGGGCACGACTAAAACTTTGTACTTGTATTTGGATTAAAATACATTTTATGAAAGAATGAAAGAAAGAAATAAAGGAAGAAAGTAAAAAAGAAACAAAATTATTGAGGAAAGAGTCTAGAAAAGACCAAGAGAAAACTTGTGCTGGAGGCAGCATGATCCTGAGGGTATGATTTAGGGTCCTTTTATAAGCTATCACAGGAAGAGGAGATACTAAAAGGAAAAAAAAGTAGATAATACTGCTATAAAAAGACAATTAAGAGAACAGTAGTAAATACCGATATAACTACTTTATCAATAAATTAATTGAATTCATGTAGGTTATCTACATTTCTGATTACAAAGATTTAGGATTTTACTTCTAATAGGTAGATGAGGGTTACATTAATGAGGAACCAACTTAATTTTTTTAGTCAAACTCTGATTTCATCAGTGTAAGGAACTCTTGGCAAGAAATTTCCTCTACCAATTTTAGTTATGCAACTTAATTTTAGAGAGTTGCTAGGGACCATGAGAAGTTAAAGTCACACAGCCAGTATGTAGCAAAGATAGGGCTTGAACTCAGAACTCAAAGGCTAGCTCACTATCTACTACACCAGACTGCCTTACTAACTTTATTTGATAAGGAAAATGGGAAGCAAATTTAGTTTTTAGAATAGCCCTGTCATACATCAGATTAGATAGGATGAAGCGTGAATTGAACATGTAGACTAGAAGTTCCAAAACTTATTTGACCTGCCACCCCTTTACAAAAAATTAGTCAGCACCCCTCTGGAAATCTACTTTCTTTACCTCTTTTAATGGTTTTTTGAAATTTGTGTCATTTCAAAAAAAAATCAACATCTTAAATTTAATAATTACAAATTTGCAAGGTTTTTCTTCATTTGAAATTTTGATGACACAATATTGTGCCATGTAACCGTATAGTATTGTATTGTAAACAAGTCATTACACTCACATATTCCTGTTTATGCATGCTAGATTTCCCAACAATGCGTGACATGCTCTCCTGCCAACACTTGTTTGTTAAGACCTGTCAGCTGACTTGACCACTGATTGCTTATAACTTGCATTTTGTGTGTTTATTTGGAAATAATCACTAAGACTTTAGCTCTGTTACACAACAGATGAAAAATGTACAAATGGTTTTTCAAAATTCTCTTCTCTTCTTTCCTTATGTTTCCACTGCCCCCTTCTTTTTATTGAAATTGTGCCATATATCTCCATCATTCCGGCACTCCCCAGGGGACAGTATCACCCATTTTGGAAGCCTATAATTATAGACTATGTTTAAAAAGGTGCCAGTGATTGCTCTTAGAAACTGATAGGAGGACATGAAATTTAGCAGTTAAACCACTTGTGATTGTTTTTTTCTTGGTATATTATCTATGACTTAATTCAGGTAGATCAGAAGTATTTCATCATTGATTGAAATAAAATAGTCACAGATTTATGGTAAAAGAAATGTAGCTAGCCATACTCTTGAAAAAAAATGTATAGCTCATTCTTGGTGTATATGTGTGTGTGTGTGTGTGTGTGTGTGTGTGTGTGTGTGTGTGTGTGTTTTCCAAGAATCCATTTGTGATTTGTATACTTTTTTATGATGACACTCCCAGCTACCTCTATTGGGTAACCTGGTGTGGGGTCTTACAAAAAAATCCTTATCCGGTAACAATGCCTTCTTAATTATCTAAACTGGGACTCCTTAAACTTTTTCCATTTCAGCAGCTTTAGTTGGCATTGAGTAGCCTGAGGGCATGCGCAGTGCAAAGTGAGCATGCTTTGTATTCAGATCCAAGGCTGCAGTGAAGTTATGGGATGTAACATGGGGGAAGTGTTGCTAGAAAGACCTCAGATTCATTATGCATTTGATTTTTAATTAAGTATTTGTTGTGTATTCAGAAACCTTTTAATGTAGCCACTTTTTTTGCAACCCCATATGGGGTCACAAAGTTTAAGAGGTGCTGATCTAAACTAGATGAAAGACATATAGTTTATCACTTGGCCCCTAAATGAAACTTTTCCTATTTAGTTGGATCTGCTAGTGTTTGTATACTGGTATAGCCTTCAAGAATTCAGGGGTGATTTAAGTCCATAAGAATGCATCTGTATTTGTACATATTCAGACATTTGTAGTGGAGGAAACAGATATATACATAAACATGCAATGCACATAAGTGCACACAGCATATGGATCTTTCATGGATTTAAAAAATTTTTGTACTTTTTGGTAATACATTTCTAAAAAATAAAGAGTCTTATAATTTTTCTCATGCCAAAGTGTTTTTTTATATAATTTTTCCTTTTTTATTACTAGAATAATCTTTTCCATGACTAGTTCTGTCTTTTTCATAGTGATGGAAGGTATGGTAAGTTATAAGTGGCTGAAGTAGGAAACTTTTTTGGGGTGGAGGTGGTAGTGGTAAAGATCTGACCTTTTTTTGAAAAGAATATATAGTCAGTCTCATTAACAAGCAAATTCTTTTGATAACCAACCAACAAACAAAAAGTAAGTGGAACTACCTTTTCAGATGTCTATTTATTTTTATTTGATTATTTCCTTAAGAGAATATCTGGGGGGGCGGAGCCAAGATGGCGGAGTAGAAAGACTCACCTATGCTAGGTCCGAACCCACAGCCCATAGATTTCCTGTAAAAAGAACTCCTGACAAATTCTGGAACAGTGGAAGCCGCACAGCAACACAGTGAAGATTTCCATTGCAGAGAGCCCTGAAAAACCGACCTCAAAGGTACCCCGGACGGGAGGAGAGTCCTGTCCTGCCCAGAGCTCCCCGCCCCCACCCCGGCCACACCACACTGAGAGGAGCGAGCAGAGCCCTGCAGGCGTCAGGGACCTGAATCTCCGGGCGGCCTTGAAGGTCCCTCCACCCACCCACAGACGCACAGGTCAGTGAGAGAGACGGGCTGAGAGGGGAGCAGGGGATCTCCGGGACTCGGACCCCCTGGGAAGCGGCCCCTGCGGCA
>CM053774.1:49190187-49207982 GCA_028658325.1 Potorous gilbertii | reverse complement strand
AATGTCCAGTGTATTGGGGAGGGGGGAGGGGACAAATGGGGAGAAAATTTTGGAACCCAAAATCTTGTGAAAATGAATGTAAAAAGTTAAATAAATTTATTTAAATAAAAAAAAAGAAAAAAAAAGAGAGTATCTGCTGGGTTCTTTCGAATCAATTGATTTCTATTGCTTTAAGAGAATAACCTCTTTTTAAAAATAAAAGAAAAAACAAAAACTTCCCTCTCCAGAATATTTTTGGATTGATTAGTTCCTTTCCAGGAATTTGTAGCAACTGATTTTTTTTTTTTTGATGATCTACTGATTTCCTTCCCCCTAAAAGAAGAAGCCTCTCCAAGCTGTGAATGTCTTTCACGAATAAAAGAGACTGGTGGAATTTTTTCCGTACTAATTTAATTTACTTTAAAAAAGAAAAAACAACAAGATGTATTTTCTGTCCTCAATCCTTATTAAAGAAAACAAATGTGTACACAGACACACACACACACACACATACACAGATGTAGTTCAACAAAACAAGTACAAATGTATGTAAAATTCAGCTCTTCTTTTTTCAGGAGATGCACTGCATTCTCCATCGTCTGTCCTCGGAAGCTGTGGCTGCTTATTGCATCAATCAGAGTTGTCTGTCTCTGCAGTGCTGTTGTTACTGCGTCAGCTGTTGTGGTTCTGCTCATTGCACACTGCCTCAGTTCGTACAAGGTTTTCCAGATGTCTCTGAAGCCATTAATGGCACAAGGACATTCTCATGTCATTTGTTCAGCTATTCTCCAATTGATATGTACCAGATCAGTTGAAGTTTTTTGCTACCCAAGAAAGAGCTGCAATATACATTTTTTTGATCATATGGGTTTGTTTCCTCTTTTTGGTACATAGTCCTAGCAGTTGTTTCTCTGTGTCAGAAGGCATAAACACTGACTTTTGGGTCATAGTTCTAAATTGTTTTTCAAAACGGCTAGGCCAATTCACAGCTCTATCACCAATGCATTAATATTCTGGTTTTCCCACTATTCTTTCAGCATTTGTCATATTTCTTTTTGTGTGTGTGTGGAAATTTGGTAGTCTAAAGAGTAGGAGGTTAAATTTATTATTTAGAGCATTTTATCATCTTGTTGTTCAGTTGCTTTTAGTTGCATCTGAATCTTCATGACCCCATTTAATATTTTCTTGGCCAAGATACTGGAATATTTTGCCATTTCTTCCTCCAGCTCGTTGAACAATTGAATAAACTGGGACAAACAGGGTTAAGTGACATGCCCAGGGTCACACCACTTAGTGTCTGAGGTTAGATTCGAACTCAGAAAGATGAGTCTTCCTGATTGCAGGCCCAGCACTCTATCCACTGTGCCAAATTTATGTTTCTTACTTTGAAAATATCCTGTTCTCCCCTCCACTCCTCTCTTCTCCCTTACTCTTCCTCCTCCCCTCCCCTCCCTCCCCTCCTCCTTCCTTCCCCCTCTCCTCCCCTCCCCTTCCATGTCCTTTCCTCTCTTTTCCAAATTCAGATAAAAAGTTCACTTGTCACCTGCTCTCTTCCTCTTCTTCTCTAACTATGTGTATTCTTTCCCTCATAGGCCTGGATTGTGTAGGATGAGGTTCGTGGCCCTGGGCAAGTCACTTGTCCTTTTTGTCTGTTTCTTCACCTGTAAAGTGGAGATGATAGCATCCACCTCCCCAGGTTGTAAGGATCAGATGAGATCCTGCCTGTGAAGTGTGGACCACAGCGCCTGGCACACAGTAACCCATCATAAACATTAACTGCTTCGTTCCTTGTGTTTCTGCTGCTGTTGCTCCTACTTATGAAACGCCTTACACTGTCCTCTTGTTGTCTCATGAAATCATTGACTTCCTTTGGTTCATTCTAATTTTCCAGGAATCTTTTGTTTGGGTAAAGTTTTGTATCTTTTGTGCCAAATTGTTCATTCTCTTTCTAATTCCTCCTTCTGTGTCTAACTTTTTTTTCTCAATTGTTTCCTTTACATTACTATTTTATTTATAAAATCATTGTTAGCTTCTTTAAAAACAAGCAAACAAACCCAAAACTCTTACCTAATTTCTTCCAGTAATTTTACTCAACTTGGTTTTTAACTGGGGCAAAAAACTTGTACTCAAGCTGTGTTTGTATTTGAAGTTTTACTTGTTTTTGAGTAATTATCTTCTTCTGGATTTGTGTTTTGAGTATCCATGTCACCATAACAGCTCTTTATGGTGAGATGCTCTTTTTGTTTGCTCATTTTTTCCCTCTTCCAAGTTCAGACTTGTTTCAGGGCCAGCCAGCCTTTTTGTGCTCCTGGAGGAAATGGGTAGGCCATATTTGGTACTGTTTTGTTTCCTCTTGGGCAATCAAGTGCTGTGCTGTTCCTGAATCTCAGACAACCAACCTTTTAGTGTACCTAAAATGGTTTGATCCAGTGCCACATTTTATCACAACTCTCCTGAGCTCTGGAAGTCCCTGAGATGGGTTTGGATCTAAGTAGCATGCCTGTGGATTTACCTCTAGTTGGAGCTCCAGTAGACTGTCAGCTAGCTGAAAAATTCTGCATATTCAGAGTAACAGTTTAACTTTTTTGAGTGGTAGGCTTTCTGCCCTGATCATTCTGTTGTAAGGTGCAGGCTATGCTGAGGTCAGAACCTAAGACCTTGATTTGTTCCAAGGGTCAGGGCCATACAGTTGCTACCTACTTCTATACTTATTTCTCACTTAGTACAGAGCCTAGACCCACCACCCTTCATGTCCTATGTATGGACCGCCCCTCCAGTCGGAATTGGATCTATGTTATGGTACTAGGTAATGAGTGGCAAAGCTGCCTCTCTTGTCCACTATTTCTGCAGAGTAGATCGGTGCCCCAGTTAAAAACCAAGGGAAGGCCCTGGTTCAATCCTTGTGCTAGAAGGTTCTGAACAGTAGCTCCTGGCTAAACCTTGTCCTCTTTGTCCCCAGATCTCCATGTCAGTGCACTCAAATAGGTAGGACTGGCCTGGAAAGAGATGATTACCATGTTTTGTTTTGTTTTTTCCCTTAGAATTTCTGATTAAGACTTGGTCTGGTGCATTTTGGGGATCTTTGTGGTTTAACAGTTGTAGAGAAGGTCTCAGCTATATTCCTTAATTAATCTCTTCCCTTTTTTTGTCTCATTTCCTTAAGTAAATAAAATTTACTAATGTACCCTTAGAATCATAGTTGTACAGTGAGAAATATATTCATTTTTTATTAAATGAATGGTCAATAAAGTACTTTATTATTTATGGATAAAGTTATTAACAAATTACATTTCTGTTGCATTAGTGTTAAGAAAGGTTTTAGTGACAGTTTCTAAGTTTCCTGTGATTTTTCTTAGTTTCAAATTTCAAATATCTTGAAACATAATTCAGAGCAATTAATTCCATTGGGCATTTTGTTTTTCCCTGCTGAATGTAGGAAAAAACTGGTGAAGAGCCATAGGCTTATAGGATTTTAAAGTAGGAAGGCTCATTAGAATCTTTATATAAATCTTTATCGCTTGTCTCTTTTGAAAATAGTTTTTTTTTGCCCCATATTATTTCCCCAAGTAGAAAAACTTTGAAGGGACAGAAAGTTGTAAACCTTGAGATGCAATGCCACATTATTCTTTTTGGTAGTACGATGAATGTGTGTATGTGTATGTTTGTGTGTGTTAGTTGTGTGTGTATGCACATGTACATGGTGTACATATGCACATATATATAACATTTTACTATATGTATATAAATATTAACTATACCAAGAAATAGTCTAATTAAATTTCAGTGAAATGGTTCAACAAAAAATACTAGCCTTTGATTTTGATTCGTTTTCAAAAAGAATAATATTTATTCCCAGATACTGTAGAATTAGAAAATAAATATGCCATTTTGAGAAAACATAAGCTATTCATGGTTAGTGAACTCTTGACTCAGTAGTCTTCACTTTACAGGTAGAGGTAAAAAAACCATAGAAAAAATGGGACAGTAAACTCTATAATTGATGGAGTGGATGAGAATACATTTATTAGAATTCATTACTGAAGGTGAAAGTCTCTGAGGAGTGTTAACTTTAAGAGCATTTGGTCTGCATGTCTTGCGTCAATCTTTCTCTATTGTACCCGAACATTTACCCCATATTCATCTTCTTGCTTATTTTCCATTTGACAGAACATTAAGGTTTTCAGCCATATCCATGCAAATGATTCCCTTTTGTTGAAGATAGATTTCAACAGTTGTTTTGCTTGACTCTATATGCTTGCATGAGCTGATTAATAGTACTAAACATTCATCTACATATTGTCTAATTCATAGATGTCTCTTCTCTGTGCCCCAGTGGATAGACTGGTGTCTTTACTTCTCTGACCCTGTTTCCTTCATTTTCAGATGTCATGTGATGCGATGTTTTTGAGTTGCTCAAATAAAGCAATGTTTACAAAATATTTTGCAAACATTAATGCATTAACATAGTAAGTTATATATGTCTGTATATGTGTAACATAGTTATTTCACGAAAGATCTAAAGACCTTGAAGATACAGCCTTGCACAGTGAATAAAGGTAGATTTAGAGTTGAGAAGATGTGGGCTGAGATTCCCTCACACACTTATCAGCACAGTGTGACCATAGGAGAATCATTTAAACACTGTATTTCAGATTGCTATGATCTATGGAATTTCTACAGGAGGAGTTCTCCATTGCTAACAAAATAACAGATGTTTCACGTATTGGAGTAAAGATTATAGACTAATTGCCAGAGAAGAGAAAGAAAAAGCTTATGGATTTCTTTAAAGATACTTTTCAGGGAACAGTTCCTATAATTTAGGTTGTTCAGTTTATAATAAATTTTAAATATTTGCCAAGTTAATACATTGCAAGCAGAATATACCCCCAATTAACATTCCTAGGTGGCTAAGGAGTGTAAGACAATACTTTATCATTGGCAATCACAATACTTCAAGGTCAGAATTTATGTGTTATTGCTTTGGAGTAAATCTCTTGTTTTTACCTTTACCAAATGAGAATTGTGAAAGGTACTTTCAAACCTCAATTACCTGTCACCTTTGATATGTGAGAATAATTTTGAGAATTTAAAAATTCTCCTTATTCTGTGCTCCTCCTGCTCTTTCCCCAAAAGTCAGAGGGGAAAAGATTATTGTGTGGATAATACAATAAGGAGATCAGTGGTTTGTGAACAGTAAACCACCAACCGACATCCTGTATAATCAATCAAACTTTCTCCATGGCTCATTAAATTAAAACATCCAATTTTCCTTGCTTGCAAAAACAGTAGTGGATTTTAGAGTGCTTTTCTATTTAGATTATTTTTGGTTTGTTATTGTGAGATTGCTGGCTTTGTTTTGTCTATTTTTTGTATTTGTTTTTAAAGTGGAGAAGTTCTTATGAATAAAAATAAATTTGAATAATAGCTGTCCTTGAAGAACAGAAAATAATTTTTTGTTTTCTCTCAGTGAGAGAGATGGTGATTTTTGTATGTGCAGACTAGAATGTAAACTTTGGAAGTTGCAAAATTGGTAAAGGATTGGTATTCCTAAAGAAATCACGTCATTTAGTATATCAAGGAGATTCCATATGGTATCACAATTTCTCTAATTTTTTCTTTATTGGACTCTTTATCTGAACAGCAAGTAGAATGTAGATGAAGGGGGAAGACCCAGTTAAAATTGGCATGCACTGATTGTCTATCATAACTATCTCCTTTAATTCAAATTTCTTGTCCTATACTTATGTTTTCTATATAAAATTGCATTTATTATTTTTTCTTCCTTTTTATTTCAATAATGTTATTAGCATTATAGACCTTCCTCTTGATTCCAAGTTGTGTAATAGTGGAATGATTGGTTGCCTTATAATCCTCATGTTCTAATTGAAATTTTGCTTCTTTCTTCTTTGACAGTGAAAAACTATAAAAAACCAATCAAATGTGTCTTTTCCTTAGAATATGGACTCAGAGTTAAACAAATAGGAATATGAATTGGAAGTCAATCCCTGGCTACTAACTTGAGTGGTTCTATTTTTTCCCTCTTAAGATACTAATATCTTAAAATGTCTTAATTTTAATAGACTGGGAAAAAAAACAGTTTACATTATGTCATAGTTATGTAAGCATACATCTCAAGGATCTGCAATAACTGGTGGTTGTAAATGCTGGGTTGTCAGTAATCTTTGAAAAATTATATAGAGATAGAAAAGGAATGAAGATGAAACAAATGAAACTGATATTAAAAAGAAAAAGACAGGGAGGGGAAGAGAATGAATCTTCCAAGTGTAGGCTCTAGATCTTGATTTAGTTTCTGAAAAGATTATAGTTGTTGAAGAGATGGTTTCTGAGCATTTAGAAAGGCAGTCAATGAGCAGTGCAAGTTGACGGATTATAACTTCTTCATGCCTTCTTATCTTCTCTGAGTCTTTGTCATTCTCTTCTTTAAATCCTTCAATTTAATGAAGGCCTTCCTATGTAAGTCTTAATATTTCATCATTTTTACTAAATATTCACTTAATTAGGAAATTTAGATTTCATGAGGAAAATGATGCCCTATGCTTTGTTTACAAAAAACAATTGCACGAGAGCAGAGCATTGTGAGACTTTCTTTGTATGGTAAGAAAACAACTTTAATGGAAAAAACTCAAGGTTTTGTTGAATTGCTACCTAAACACAAGTAAAGAGAGTGGCAGAATAGCTCAAAAAAGCTGGTGTGTAATCTTCAGATGCTTTTAGTGAGACTTTAATAGAGTCCTACGCCAGTGACATGAATAGATTAAGGGAAGTATATTTGCTCTGTACTGGGAATTCTTAACCTTTTTTATGTCAAGATCTCCTTTGATAGTCTACTAGACACTGTGGACTTCATACAATAATATTTTTAAATGAACAAAATACAATGTATTGGACTACAAAGAAAATTAATTATGTTGAAATATAGTTAGTTTTTTAAAAAATAAGTTCATGAACCTCAGGTTACAAACCTTTGTTCTTTACTCATCCTTGGTTAGAAGATAAATGAAGAATTGTGCTCATTTCTGAGTGTCTAGTGGAAGGTGGTCAAGAAGGTGAAAGAAACAGAAGCTTCTTAGAGTGTCTATGCCATACAGAATCTTATGGTTGGAAGATCCCAGTGAAAGGATTGGGGATTTTTTTTTTTGGTAGAAGGTTTTGGAATATTGTGGGGGAAAGATGTACATATGTTATTGCTGGTATTATACAAAGATATTTAATGAGCAAAACTCACCGATATTAGAGTAATTATTTTAATTAAAATAATTCTTGCAAGTTTCTTATGGTTTTAATACGGATGTGGCATATATCCCCATATATTCAAGTGTGTGTTGATATATCTCTAGCTATTTGAAAGGGAGATAAGCATATAGCAAATAAAATTTACATCTGTTGAGGACTGTCAATTAAAGATCTATTTAAAATGGAGATAAAATATCTTTGTAAAACGTAAAACAATGAGGAAGTAATTTTCACTTACACAGATAAACATCTGGAATACTTCATTTATTTACTGTTTACCTAGGAGGTGTATTATAACTGTTGAATTCAATCCACAATCATCTATTAAAGGATAATTGGGTTTAAAACAGAGTTCCTTTCTTCCTTAAAGTCCAACCTTTCCTTATTCTTTCCTTCACCTAAATAAATGCTGTGTCCTCTCAGATTACCTTGTATTTATCTACTGACTAGATATGTATTTATTAAGTTTATGTTTATGGTATATTCATATATTTGTTGTCTTTTCTCATGAAAAAAGTTCACTGTGATTAAGAATCATTTCATTTTTTATACTTGTATCCTTGGAGTCTGACACATACTAGGCAGTATATAAATACTTCTTGTTGTGCACTTGACACTGATACAAGGAGAAAGACAAAGTTTAAGTAAGATTCAGCATCTTCTTGTGGAGTCTATTGGAATTAAATAGAATTACCTGCTATCCTAAGGGATGCAAAAATTTCTAGCTTAATAATTTTTCTGTATAACTGAGTTAAACTTTTAAAGGACCACATTTTAATACCAATCATTTCTAATGACTGTATCTTCCTTGGATTTAGAGATAACAATGTGGTATGATTGAAAGAGTGTTGGATTTGAGGTCTGACAGAGAGGGAAGTGTGTTGGAATTCAACTCTGCTACTTGTCCCTATTTCCTTAGAAAAGTAGTTTTCTCTCTTTTTGAAAGAGCTGTGACAATTTACTTTTTTGCCCTGAAAAGTTTTTACTTATGATTTTATGAAATATAGCCCTGAAAAAAAAGGCTTAAAAAAAGCCCATCATGTTTCAAATGGAACTATTTGACTACACTTTTAAACTCAAATCACTCTGGCTTTCACTGAATAGTCAATAAAGCCCCCAAAGGAAGCCTCTGTGACTCACTGGGTTTTGATGACTTAAAATGAGCATAAATAATAATTGTTTTCTGTTCTTGTGAGAAGCTCTTAAGTCTTCTCCTCTTATATTGATAGTTTTGTGATGATAAATTAGGTCGTCTTTGGTCTAAATTCTCATGTAGCCCTTAGGCACCCAATGGACATTGCCTTAGACAAACTGAGACCTGGGAAAATCTATCTTAGAAAGACTAGAGTGAACCACCCACTGTATCTTGGGTCATCAGCAGTCATCTTGACTTTCTTTTTGGCCATTAGACTTAGATAACTTTGGAGGAGTGAATGAAGCTGATGACTTTCTGCAGCTGTGCCTCACTTAAATCCAATTCATGTGCGAGTCAAGACGCCATTGTCATGATGTCGTTGGTCATCTTCCAGTCACCGTGCTTCTCTGAACCTCATTTTTTGGGTCTCGGTTCAGATCTGAGATGCTCAGAAGTGGGTTTGAACCTTGGCTCTGACAGTGTTCTCCTGACTGACAGGAGCTCTGATGCTACTCTCATGACTCTGGACAGATCACTTATCTGGAACTCATTTTATTCATCTGTAAAATCAGGGGGTTGGACTAATAAAATATTAGGTCACTTCCACTTCTAAAGCCTAAGTTCCCCATTAGTATGAGTTTTACTGATGCTGATAAAAAACCTTTTCCATGCTTTAGTGGATGGTTTGCCACATAGGGCTGGCCCTCCAAAATTAGCTATGCTAGTCATGTGACAGCACATAATTGAGCCCGTAATCTAAGGTTTTATAGTTTGGTCATATCTTCCAGATCTTCTAATCTGCTGATTTCAAGGACCATGAGATGGCCTTCATGTTTAAAAGAGGCACCAGAATAGGACATTTATGGGGAGGAAAACCATCTAAGGAGAAAATAACTCAGGTCGTTATTATGTTTGTCATTTAATTGTAGGTGTGGCTGTAGATTTGCTGTCACTCAGTCTTGGTTAAATCATTTAACTATCCAGGGCCTCAGTTTCTTCATCTCTAAAATTAGACAATTGGACTTTAAGTCAGCACCAAATTCTGTAACTCTACACTAGTACAAAAAGATGGTAGAACAATGAGAAAGAAGTATCTTTTCACATGCATTTATAAGCAATGAATGTATAACATTTTGGAAATTTGGAGAATAAACAAATTTTCCATTTGCCAAAATTTATTTGAGAAAAATCTGCAACCTTTTGTAATTCACAAGTAATTATAATACACTTGCTATGTGCCAGGCAATCTGCTAAACTCTGGAGATAGAAAGGAGGAAAAAAAAAAAGTCCTTGATCTCAAAGAGCTCACAGTCTAATGGGAAAAGCAACATGTATAAATCATGTACAAGCAAAATATATTGAGGATAAACTATAAATAATCAACAAAGACAGTAGTAGTAATAGGAATTAGAAAAGGTTTCCTATAGATGGAGGAATTCATCAGCTTGTATTCTAGAGGGACACTCCACCTGCCACTGTAGAAACTGGGAAGTACTTAATTTGATAACCATTAATTAAAGGCCTTCTGTGTACAAGACACTGCATTAACTTAAGAATACTTCTACCTGCTGTCTGTATTTACGTCACGTAAACATAAAATTGTATTCTTCTAATTCTGAAATACTACAACTAATGGTGACTGAAAGAACAGATGACATTCAGACACACATTCTTTGGAAGAGTCCCCAAAATTACGCTAGTATTTGATGTTTGTTTATTGTTTTAATCAAGTATCCGGGAAATGCCCTGTATAACTTTGGAATTTCATAACTGCTCTTCAGAAAATGTACATAGTGGTTGTACACAATATTTGCTCATTCCAGACTAATTCCCTTTAATTTGCGTTGAACTAGGTGAGGACACCAAATGAGTTTTTGCTGGGAACCATAACAAAAAATATTTTCTAGTTTTGTAAATTAGCCATTTGTGGTTACTATGGTAGTTATCATAGGCTCAAATTTTTTTTTTAAATCACTTGTTTCTGAATCCTGGTGTCATATAGAAGAAGGCTATAGAGTGTAAAGAAAGAATACTGAGCTTGTACTCATAAGACTTGGCTCCAACACTTGCTATTTATTTCTATGCACAAATAACAACCTCTCTAAGATTCCATTTCTTTGCCTGTAAAATAAAGGTGATATTCATACCGCTTGTTTCACAGCATTGTTGTATTGGATACTCTCTGTAAATGCAGACTGTTTGAAAATTATTATTACCAAAGCACATTCCGACACGAATTCATAGCCCCACCCCCCTTGTCCACCTCAGGCTTTTCTACAGCAATTAGCCTACTTGTCTTTTGTCTTCATTCTTTCATTTCATTGGTTCTCCACCTCTGATCTATGCTACTACTTCCAACCTGTTCCTTGCTTTTTGGTTTTCTTCTCTTTTTCTGCTTCCTTCTCCTTTCCTCTTCCTTCTCCTTCCTTTCCTTCTTTTTTTTCTATTTTCTCCTATTTTTACTTTCCTTGATTATTCTAGCAAACTTGCTAATCTTCTCGTCATTGGATGGTTTTTATAAAAAGGTAATTTCTTTTTCTTCTCATCAGAGGATAGTGCTATGACTTGGCCAGCATATAATATTTGAGTTTTTGGTTTTTGTATTTTTGGTGACTCCTTACAATTCCTTTTCTTTCCTCCTGGGGAAGGACATGGAGATTGGGTTTGTGAGTTCAGTGGTCTAGGTACTCCCGGCCGAGGGGCTTTTATTAACATCAGTCAGCACCTTCTTCGTGCTTCGTAGGCTGAGCCAAAATTCCTTAAATTGAGGTTTGTGACCTTTGAAAACATTTATTTTTCATCAGGGTATTTCAGTATGTGTGTGGGGGGGAAGCACAAACCCCCCTTACTCAGACTGACGGCCCAGAGGCATCTCAAGGTGAAAACAGAAAATCTCCTTTATTCGGTTCTTGTGAAAAACCCGGCAGTCCTTTCACCAGGGAAGCTGGAGTCGGGAGGCGCCTTACAGAAGCAGAATGCCATTTACATAGACCCTGACCCGGAAATGCCCCGCCCACCACTGACCAGCATTCTCATTGGCTGAGAAGCCAGTCTTACATGCTAGGCGCGGAATCAAACCCCTTTTGAAACGCGGTTCACATCTCCCGCTCGTGGAAGTTACAAAGCCCGCGAAATACACGTCATTATATGCAAGCAAGGCACTGAAAATAAAGCAAATGAAGCATGGGTGGCTCATGCAAATTGGGCACATCAGGTGGCCCTGAGGACCGCAGACCGCGTGTGCCTATGTAAATTAGGTCCTGAGGAGTCAGTGAGTCGTGTCCAACCATTGATAGCCTTGTGTGGAAGTCCGCCGGCCCTGGAGGAAGGGAAGCCTGGGCCCAAGGTCTCCTCCCGGGCAGGGACAGGACTCCGCGTTCCGAGAAGCTTCACTACATCTGGTCCCGTTCAGGTATAGTTGGTGGCCTTTGCAGTCTAGAATATCTTAGGCATTTAAAGCGTCATTCTGAGGTGGGATCCGTAGGTGCCCCAGACTTCTGAAAGGGCCAAGTACACAGAAAAGGCTGAGCACCTTGTTTTCAAGAGCCATTTGGAGGCCTGCGTGGGTACGTGGGTAAGTGACTCGTGGAGGCTCACCCGGCGATGGGACTGGACTCAGGTCTTCCTGGCCCTTTGCTTGCAGCCTCCCAGGCACACTGGAAGAGAATTTTTACAAAGGGGGTTTGATACTGTTGCGAATGTGTGAGATTATTGTTACACTAACCTCTACGGGAGTGAGGCATGGCTACATTGTATAAAGATAAAGCACGTTTATCCGCAGCAGAGCATTGCGTGTTAACATAGGAAGTTTGTGCCCTTTCAAAGATGGGGGTGGAATGTTCGATGCACACTGACAAACTCGGAATATGAGCAATTCTTGGAATGAATATTCAAGTTCAGGAATTCAAATTTTCCACCTCTCTGTATGGGGCTTCATTTTTTGAAGATTTTCGTTGTTAAAAGAACTTGTCAAAGTACAGACACTTTTTATGGTGCTATTAAAGTAAATAGGAAATTTTCATCTGTGTCATAGTTTGAAATCTGTCTGGCTGATACAGGGCTTTGTGTGTTGGTTTCTAAGTAATACAAGCAGACCTGCCTTAAAGCCATGTTCAGTAAGTGATGACAGTGAGGAGATGATCAATCAGCTTCAAGTAGATCCTAGTCAGCTTTCCGTTTTCCATACGAAAGGTGAGTAACATCAACAAGAATAGAATTATGAAATACTGCATTTCAGCCCTAAGGAATCCAGAGGCTCCAAGGAGCCAGCCCAAGCATCCCCAAGTTCTGGACTTTCTTATTTGCCCACCTGGTTGTTATGGTTTATCTAAAACTTACCCTTCTGCTTCTAAAACCAGACCTTTTGTATCTTTGTAATAGCAAGTAAAGTAGGATTTTTGGCTGTTTTCGTTTTAGTATAATTGAGGAGTGTAATGCCTCTATTTGAATGTGACTGAGGAAGATCTTTCCCATGTATGGTAGGGTCTGGGAAGATTTGTGAGACCCAATGGGATCTCTAGCTAAAAGTATGCTTAATTTAGTAACTTTTCTTATGTAATTTGAAATTGATTTCCATAACACCTGAACCAATTCACAACTTTACCTGTAGTGAATTTGTACATATCATGCTCTGTCCCCTCGAACAGTGAGTTTTCTAATGTTGTAGAATTTTTGATAGCTTGACTGCGATCAGGTGATCCCTTCAGTCTTATTTTAATTTTAATTTTTATTGATTAATTTGAACATTTTCATGTAGTTCTTGATAGTTTACCTTTTCTCTTATTTTGTTTTTCTTGTCAATAACCACTTTTCTGTTGAAGTATGTTTTTGTTCTTTGTTTTTTAAGAACAAAAACAAATCTTACAGATTTGTATCCTTTCCCTGTAGATTATGAGTTTTAGATTTTTGTCAGAGATATTTAATGTAAAGAATTTTTTTCTGAATTCATGTCATCCTATGTCTGGCTATAAAAAATTTTCCATCCACGATGATGAAAGATATGGCCTTCCAATTTCTGATAATTCATTTATGGCATGGGTTTTTTTTTAATGTAGATCTTCTATCAATTTGGTATTTATTGTGGTATAAAATATTATATGTATTTTTTTCTTGGGTTTCTTTCAATCCTCCCAGCATTTTTTGTTGAACAATGAACCTTTCCCTGAGTATTTTGTGTTTTTTCGAACACCAGACAGCTGTGAATATTTGTTTCAGTTTCTCCTTTATCTGCTTTCTTCTATTGACCTACTTTCTATTTTTTATCCATTTTTGCTTAATTTTGATGAATATTGCTTTTTAATGTAGCTTAAAATCTAGTAGCTCCAAGTCCCATCTTCTTTCTTTGTTTATTCCTATTATCCTTTGATGACCTTGACCTTTATTATTTCAAGTGATTTTTGCTATCATTTTGTCTAATAAAAGTTTCTCTTGTTAATATGATTGACATGGCCCTAAATCTATAGATTAATTTGGATACTCTACTAATTTTTACCATGTTGACATTTCCTAGCCATGGACATTGAACCCATTATGATATACGACTGTGGAAGATATCTAAATATTTAGGTGTTTTATTTTGATTAAAATTGTTGTTTCCCTTTTATATGTCTTGTTAGTTAATTTCCAAATATGCTTTTCTCAGATAATTCCAATGTATGTTAATTACCAGATAGTGGCTTTTGTTATTATATTAAATGCAATTTTTTTTCTTTCCTTCTGAGTTTTGCTAGTATTAGGCAAGAAGGTTGATGACCTTGGTGAATCCATTGTACCCTACTACTTTCCTGGAATTATTAATTTTCTCAATTTTTATTGATTCTCTGAATTTCCAATAACAAATCATCATGTTGTCTGAAGATAGAAATAAGTTAGCCTCTCCTTTGCCTGTTATTCCATTTCTTTTTACTATCCTATTGCAATACCTACTATTTATAGCATTATGTTCAATAAAATTAGAGAGAATGGGCATCTTTGCTGCTTTTTCATGGACTTACTTGGAAAGCCTATAGTCAGTTGCAAATAATTCTAGTTCTTTGTATTAGAAGCTTTTGATCAGATGAAGAGATAATTTTATTTCTATTTTTTTTAGTGTTTTAAACATAATAAATATATTTTCTTGAAGGTTCTTTTTTTTTGCCTCTGTTAGTATAATCTTATTATTTTAAAATTTATTTTGTGTTAACCCTGTGATTAATCATGAGTTTTCTAATGTTGAAACATCCATAAGATCATTGGGACATGAATGAACAAATTATGGTATATGAATGTAACAATGTCACTAGGTAGTAGAGTGAATAGAAGACTCTCCTTGGAGTCCAGAAGACCTGACCTGAGATGCTAGCTGTGTGACCCTGGTCTGTTCAGGTAACTTCTAGTTTCCTTAGTTTCCTAAACAATAAAATTGGAATAATATTAGCACCTACCTCACAGAGTTGTTGTGAGGATCCAATTAGTTAATGTTTGTAAAACACTTAGCACAATACCTGGTACATAGTTAGTAAACACTTAATAAATACTTGCTCTCTTTCCCCTTCCCCATAAGGAATGAAGAATATGCTGAATTCAGAAAAATATAGAAAGACCTGGATGAAATGATACAGAGAGAGAATCAAAAGATCAATATATACAGTGACTACAACAGTGTAAATAAATATATAAATACAAGCTGGTCCTGGTGGATGTTTTTTGAATTTTTGCTCTAGCCTTTTTTTCTGATGTTTTCTTCAACGTTTTGTGTCAGTATTCACTGCTCTATAGACTTCTTTCTGTTTTTCTTTCCTTGGTTTGACTATCAGTATCATATTTGCCTTACCGAAAGGGTTTGATATAGTGCCCCCTTTCTCTATTTCTGAACATTTTCATGTTATTTATTCTTTAAATGCTTGATAGAATTCACTTAAGACCTTCACGACATCTCTCATACATTCCCTTTGCTCTCCAGTCACATAAGCACCACCTTGAACTATTACAGTAGCCTTCTACTGTAATAGAAATAAAATTATCTCTCAACTTGAATCCATCATTCACTCAGCTGCCAAATTTCACCTCAGTAAATTCCAGTGACTCCCTGTTAGTCCAAAGATAAAATATGAAATCCTTTCACAACATTGTCTGCTCCCTGCTGCTCTGGTGTTCTCATATGTCCCTGCCCTCCATGTCCTCTGTGATCTGGCAACATCAGCCATTGTGCTGTCCCTTGTGCATCACATTATATTTCCTGACCCTCTTCCTTTCCACATGCCTAGAAAGCTCTCCCTTCTCATTGTTGTACCCTGGATTGCATGACTTCCTTCAATGTGGAGGTCTAATCCCACCCTCTATGGGACGCTGTTCCAAAGTTCTCCCTTCTGCCTTCTCTACACTCTGCCTATGCTGCCGCCCTCTCTCATCCGTTTTGTATGTACAAGTTGTTTGCATGTTGTTTCCACAATTAGAATGTGAGCTGCTTGAAGGGAGGGATGGTACACAGTGTCTGTCACATGGCAATGATTTAATAAATATTTATTAACTGACTGACTTGTAAATTCATCTTGCCCCAGGTTTGAGTCCCCCACCTCCCAGCCCCCGCTCCTCACTACCTCATCCCTGCTTTGGGAGTTGTTTTATAATTTGCTGAATTTCTTTGACTACAGTGAGTTTCTTTAGATTGTTTATATCCTGTTCTGTTAATTTGGGCATTTAACATTTTTGTAAATATTTATTTTCTCTCCATTCTTTTTTAATATCCCCTTCTCATTTTTTATTTTGACACTGGATCATTTATGTATATGTATTTATTTAATAAAATTTGATAATGACAATCTATTCTCTTGGTATTTTCATGTAACTAGTTGTTTTATTTATTAGTTTTCTTTATCTTATTTTTTATTTTTAGAATTTTGTGATTGTACTTCTTTGGGGATTATTAAGTTATTTTCTGGGGATTTTTATTAGTTGTGTGTTCAGTTCCTTCTCTGAGCACTTCTGGGACTATGATGTTAGAGTTCAAGGGTGGTGATTCCACTGTCCTAGACAGTAAAAACCGTTTGTCACAGTATTTTTTACATATCTCTTTTATTTTTCTCTTTTTTCATAGTCCTTCCATTTTCCTTCTTCAGTGCCCATGAGAGGACTTTGCTTAGTTGGCTCTCTTTAAACCCCTTTAAACTGATTTTGTCTTCTGCTACTTCTCTGCTTTAGGAAGTGCTACTGCTCATCATCTTCCATCTTTAACTATAAGATTCTATAATAGACTGCTGGGCCCAGAGTCAGACCTAGCACTCATCTTCTTGATGAACCCAATCTGACTTCAGACATGCTCTAGGGGGGTGACCCTGGGCAAGTCACGTAACCCTGTTTGCCTCAGTTTCCTCATCTGTAAGATGAGCTGGAGAAGGAAATGGCAAACTGCTCCAAGTATCTTTGCCAAGAAAACTCCACACTGGGCCACAGAGTTGGACACAACTGAAAAATGACTGAGCAGCAACATAATATTTCTGTTTTAAATCACTGCTGTTGCTGGCTGTCATTTCTCTTTGATGGGCAAGTGTTGCACCTGTCTGTGGACCAAGGCATTTTCTTGACTTTTTGGTTATGTTGTTGCAGTAGCTTTACAGAATTTAAACTTCAATATAAAATCATTCTATTCAGTATCAATGTCATTTCTTATATCTATTTCTGATTACTCATTGTTGATTGCATGTTTGAGTAGTTCAGGACTTATTTATTTGAATTTTTTCCCTTCTTGCTTTTTATTCATTCTGATTGTTTTCCCTGAGAAATAAGTACTCTAAATGTACATTTATATCCATATATGGATATCACTTTCATTTATATTCCTATGTGTATATATATATATATATATACATACATGAATATACACATTATCCTAATACATATATATATGTATGTATATGGAAATGGACTGCCTGCAATTTCATTGGTATAGCGAGAATTGCCAGATGAGGAAACACCCTTGATCAACGTACCTTCTCTGCAACTTAGAGTCTTAGAGTGTTGTATAGAGCACAAAGAGTGAAGTAAGATTACACAACCAAGAGACAGAACTTGAACCCTGTCTTTGTACCTTTAATGGAGACCAGTTTTCTAACCACTGTTCTCTGGTTTGGATGCACACATGCACATATTCATAACCTACGTGTTCATGCACATGTACATGTAAATGCTGCTTTTTTTTGGTGAGATCTGAGATTTCATTGGTATAGGAAACTCCCAGTGAGGAAACTTCCTCCACTAATGTAGATACGTTTATGCTCTGTAATTCATAGTGTTAGAGAACTTTCGGGAACAGTGAGAAGTGCTCAGAATTATATCGCCAGTACATGTCAAAAGTAAGACTTGAATGCAGATCTTCCTGACTCTGAAGCTGCTTTTCTCTCCACTAATCCATGCTGCTTTTCTCTCTGCATGTATGTATGTATGTATGTAT